>CM057813.1:102170112-102532612 GCA_030067965.1 Latrodectus elegans
AATTCAACAAGAATCAATAGAAGTAATGAGTTTTTTTTCCTTTACAATAATTATTTTTCAAATACGAATTCAGCATTGTATAAGACCTCAGGAATAGTTTTCCGCTAAAATATCTGCTCTTAATAAATACTACGGAAATATTTGGATTCTTTAGAAAACCTTAAAATCCAATCTTTAATTATTTATTCTGCAATGTATATAATTGAAGGGAACTCTATTTCTATAGAAGTGTTGATATTTCCTTTAATATCAAAGAAAGATGAGAATGATTTTCTTATTTTTAACTTAGAATCCATTGAAGTAAATATGAATGCCCATGAATAGGTTGTATCACCATCGAATAATTAACATAAACACCAATGATTAGTAAATCAATTATTAATCATCCGTAACGAACGAGAATTTTAATTAATCCGCTTGAGTTTTTACCTTTATTATTAATGTAATGACTAATGACTGTATTATTGAAAACTAGGAGCAGAGAAACGTTCAGAAAGAGAAGAATAAACAAATGGTTTTAAGCTTGCAAATAAATAAGTAATTAGATGATATAATTTCTTACGCTAGACTATCAGTGAATTAAAAGTAACAAGTGGGATTCTAAATTATATATTTCCAAAACAATAACATAAATTCTCTTACTATTAAATGAAAAAGAAAGCATTTTTACAAAGATTTTATTTGAAAGTTTGATTGATATCTGTAAACATTTCATCTAATAAAAAGTTTTTATTAATCACTTAAAATTACTAAAAATAAGTTTGATTACTAAATTTTTAATAAATGCACAGGATATTTTCCTATACCGCTGCAATAAAAATTTTAAAAAATATCTTTTATTAAAAAAAAATAGGTCCATTTGATTTAAAAGAAAGAACAGTTGATTAATGCACAGAAAAAATTGTTACTTCATGGAATTACGCATATTTAATTCTCTGAAAATGGTATAGTTATAAAAAGAACAATAATTTTTTTATTTTTAAGATATGCTATTGATCGCTATGAGAAAATTGTTATATAATAGCTTTTATAATACATTTGTATTTGGTATGTCAGTATCTTTAATACAAAGTGTATCATGTAAAAGACCCGACGAAATATAGAATATTGCGTTTCCCCCATTATTTGTTTATATTTGTATATTACGTTTTTGGCAATAAAATCCTTGTATATTGGGGGGAGGCTATATTTTTTGAGACGACAGTAAACAGTGAGCCCGATTTGGGAATCCTAGAGAAATTTTATTTAAATTTTCCAGAAGAGAAGCTACAGTTATGTTGATTTCAGCAGGAGGGCGCTGCTTGCCACATATCAGATCATGATTGTCTGGTGTGGGTGAGTTGTTTACACATGAGAAGACGACTAGCAAAGTTTTGTGATCTCCTCTGTCACTAGAACTGTCCACTTGTTATGGTTATTTGTGGGGTTTTTTGCAAGGGAAGAATATTCGAAGTAAATCCACACACAATTGTAGAACTCAAGTTCACCATCACAACACAAGAACTGACGAAAGTATACACATATCTTTTTAAGAGTTCCATGTATAGTAAAGTAAACGATGGCTCTTTCAGCACCTACAGTGAGAAGAGGAGTCATTGTGTTCAATACACACATCGCATGCTATTTTATGCCTTGATTTTATGAGGTAGTTTTATGTACCGCCCCCTGTTCAATCCTCATTAATTGTGAAAGTTAGTGAGATTTATGGCATAGCTCATAACTTTTCTCTAACATAGATTTTTTTTTCATATGTTATCGTTAGGTATATATAATTTTCGAAATATTTAAGACGTTCATATGTAAATTAAAGAAAACAAACTATAACTCAGTGTTTCATTCTGTTGAAGCCCTACATTTACTTGTGACTTGGTTAAGTAGACCTTAGTTCTCATTATCACAAAGTTATGAGTTTGAATCCCCGCATAATTAAAGATCCGTCGTGTTCACTGAAGGCGTATGGGGCACGTTATAGAGTTCTCCAATTAATATTAGAGTGGTAGTCAAGTAATAGAGGGATCTTCCACTTAGTTCCTCCTTCTAAATTATAAATTTTTACCCAACAACTTCCATGTTACTGGTAGAGCCCAATTCTGGGCTAGATACAGGGAAGGTATGCTGGTTTACATATGTATTCAATGCAAAGACAACTCCTATGTGTTATTGGGAAATATAAGCCAACCATATATCATCAACTACTACCTCCAATGCCGTATACGGCATTGAAAAATATACTATGTTAAATTGAGTTATGATATAAAATATACGCAAGAAACTGAGGAAAAGACAGTTTGAAAAATGCAAAAGAATTTCACTGAAACGCTTGTAAATATTGACTAGACTTTTTTTAAACAGAAATATAAACGAAAAACTAGAAAAGTTTTAAGATCAAAATTATGAATCATAAAAAATTTTCTTCTCATTCTTATCTTTAAAGAAAATATTTTTAAAAATTCATTTTTTTAAACACTTCAAAATATGGAGATTTATTGTAATAAAACGTTAAGTAATATCTCCAAATCTTCCTTTGTATTTCACGAAAAAAATATAAAGAGAAAAAAAGAGTTAAAAAAACATTCACATCATTAATTTTGTTCCTTAATAAACCAACAGCTTCGATCGCGCTGATTATTTCTTTGGGTTTTTAAACGATATCCTAAAAACGAAAACTCTGATAGCATTTTTGAGACTGTTGAAGAAATTGAATTCTGCTTATATTCTTACTAAAAGTACTATCACTTTGGAAATCAATATATAATATAGTAGTCTAAAAACTAAAAAGCTCATTTTACGTAGCTTATAAAAGTGTTTGCAAAAGGTGTGTATATCTACTATATGTAATAGAAAATGAGTAAACAAGGTATCGAATGATATCATTACTATACTGTGGATGGAAAATCCATTACATCGGTAAACAGTTGAATCTTTATCAAATTGTTCCTGAAATTTAAAACCTGTTGTGATTTCTATGGAGTATCTTGCTGTATAATATTCCCATTGGATTTTATGTTTATTAAACATTATTATATACCCTTTAGTTTGTAAATGTTTAATTCCATTGTATCACATTGGGTTGTTTTAGGGACAAATTTTGTTGATTTTTTTTTTCCTTTATTATTTCTATAGTGAAGATTGTGAGAGATTATGACCCGAAAAATTGTTTTTATTTAAAAAAAAATGAAAAATTATTCTTTTCCGATAAGGATTTGCAATGTAACAAAATTCTTTATAATTTCCTTTTTTAATCTACAAAAGATTGTTTCATTTCTTTAGGGTTTTATGAAGAAGAAAGTATTTGCAAAGAATTTCATAAATGCATAAACAATTGTATATTTAAATTTTTAAACAATGTTGAAATTAAATTGATATTTTAATATTTTGATCGATAATGTTTGATATTTTGTTTCATTGAAAAAATTTTGAAAAATATCATTTAATAGAAATGTGACTAATTTTACACATAAAACCAAAATTTTATTGATTCAAACATTACTTTGGTTAAATTTGATAATAGATAAAAAAAAATGAATGAGGATAAATTTTTTTATAAAGGTTTCTTATTAACAAAGTTATTTTTATGATTTCTTTTATTAGATGAACCCATTAATTAAAAATATATTTTTTTTATTTTCTTATATTTAAAAAATCGTACAATTTTATTCATGTAAGCATCTTTTTTTATCAATCTTCGATTTTATGTAAATTTTAAAGTAATTGTATGTAAATAGTAAGATAATTGCTTAAATATGTACGAACCTGATTAATCCGTTTATCTGAAGTATTTGTAAACGAGCATTTCTGTTTATCTCTGTGTTGGTTATCTATTTAATCGAAATGATATAGCAACCGCGTTGTGTGTTGTGAAATACATTGAAAATATTACTGCCTCATTCATCAAATCTTAAAAGTAATCGTTGTTTCTAAAAACCTGGAATTGAAGTTAAATAATTGCAGCACTCATTAGTATTATTCTTGAACAAATGATAATTTGGCAGTAATCATCATCCGATGATGAGGAAAAAGTGCATTCACTAATGCTGTTCAATTGTTTATTCCAGAATGAATACGGAATTTCGTTATTGGTTTAAAGTAATTGTTCTCTTCAGCAAATCGATGATTGTAATAGTAATTGAACTTTTAAATGTAAAATAAGTACGATTTGCATTTTTTTTTAGAATGTTATTTTTTAATTTCTCTTCAAATTTCTACACATTCGTTTTGTGTTTTTTTTTTTTTTTTTTTTTTTTTTATTCAAAAAACGTCTTTTTTTTCGTTTGTCGTTAAATGCGTTGATGTTTTGATTCCAATTTAACTTTGGACATCAGCTGATGCTTTTACTTATAAGTCACGTGTTTTAAAGTTATTTAGTGACGAACCTGAGTCTCCATCTCCAGTAATCATCTCTTAAGCATTTATACTAATGTGCTTTTCAAGAAATTGCGAAGATGCTTTCCCAAAGGCCAAAGCAAAAGCGACTGATTAGGCTAATGGTGTTGCTTATTGTATACTTCTCTTTTTAAAGAATGGCTCGAACGAATTAGAGTTTAAAAAAAATGTTCCTTAGATTGAAAGTCGAAATAAGTTGGCGATTCAATGTTATACACTAATTTAAGATAGATTTTCTTATACCTTTTTACTTTCCAATTGTTAATGGGGGTGAAAGGGCGGGAGGGAAGAGATGTTTTCGAATCACTTAGAAGAAGACAGATATAAATGTAAACTTCCCCAGCGAAGCCTTTTGCCTTCGACAATCAAAATTGTTGTAACTGGGAAGGAATGCTCGTGCTTAAGGAGCTGCTTTTTTTTTTTTTTTTTTTTTTTTTTTAACAAAACAATGAAAACGAAAGGGGTGATGAAGGAAAAAAAACTAAATAAATGAAAGAATCAAAAGCCGTTATAGGCCATGCTCCATCCCCTTTTTGCAAATAGTTTGAAAACAACTCTTCAAGCAGTCCTTAGCTCCTTCTGCTAAATGTGTATCAATTACCGTTCGAGAACAAAGAAAAAGGAAGCACCGATAATAAGGAGGAAGGCAAAAAAATTTTTCTCTTAAGAACTGCAGAGAAAGAGCTTGAAGAGAAAGTAAGAATTAAAGAAAAAAAAAAATAAGAAGACGACTTTTGGATAGTTTTAGTTTTGTTACCTGGTCCTTGTACAAGTGCCTTTTTCATTCCTAATTGGGAGGAAGGTATCGTTTTTCATGGGTGCCTTTTTTGGAACCTTTTCCATGTAAAAGAGTTTGACTAGTTGCGATAATTTTTGCCAACATCGATCTGCGATGCTGCTAATCGACTTGGGAAGTGCCGAATGCCCGTTGTTAACTCTCATTAGTAGTTGAAAGAGGCGTACAAACAACGGGTTTGGAATTTTGTCTTCGCTATAATGAGTTGTATCTTTTTCTTCTCTGCATAAACTTTGACGTTGTTGAGAAGTGGGGAAAAAATCTCTCTGGGCTTATATACTCTTGTTAGATGTTTTCTTTCGCTAACACATTTCTTCTGACCAATTAAAATGGGGAACAACTCATGAGAGCTTTTCAAGACGAATACTTAGGATAAATGGCAGATTTCTAGTTAACCATTTAATTTTTTTTCTATTTTCTTAAAAATCATTCGCTTCTTCTGCCGAGAATAATCAGGCCAATGAAGTGATTTGTCTTAGTTTTGCTTCGACAAGAAGAAAATTATTTAAAAAATTTTTAAGTAGACAGGGAATCAGAAAATATTGCTTAGTACAGTCTTCATTAAGTATTGAAAATTCTTTATTTCGCGAGAACATTTTTTTTTTCATTTGTTTAATTCTGGTATTTAATGGATTACTGCTAAAAACATTTTACAAAAGCATTTTAATTCGTGGTAAGCAGTAATTTTTTTTTCTTTTTAATATTGGCATTTTGTTGTAATTAAATATTTATTTGTCGATTCTTTAATATTTATTTTAATTAAATATTTCATTCTAAGAACTAGATAGATGTATAGTTGAAAGGATAATTTATTATATATATATATATATATATATATATATATATATATATATATATATATATATATATATATATATATATATATATATATATATATATATATAAAGTGTATTATAGAATCAATTATTTACAATGCGCTTTATCTGTTTGAAAGCCATATTTTAAAGTTTTTGATGTTTATCTTTGGGCGTGTATTTCTAAGAGCTCATTTGTTCCAAATATGCAACTTGACGTCCTTGATAGTTTCAGTTACTACATACACTTTCCACCATGTTGACTTCTGTTTGGATTCTCGATCAAATTTCTGTGATTCTTTTTTGTCCATTTTTGATATTTTATTTTCTTCTTTTAAGTGTATTTTTTGAGATTTTAAACCATTTTTAATCTTACTGTTTTTATATTCAATTTACTTATTAAATATATAATTTTTTTAATTCATTAAAATAATTTTAAAGAATTTGAGTTAGTTATGGTTTGATTGATTATGATTCGTCATTTAAATTTTCCTTTTATATGTAAATTTAAAATGATATGCTAATTTTTTTTTTTTTTTTTTTTTTTTTTTTTTTTTTTTACAGTGAACTTTTCTTGAAATATTCTTAAATCATTTAAATTGCTTTGGTTTTAATTTTAAAAAATACAATTCGTGTGTAAAAACTTGAACTTTGATAATCCATTTAATTAGAAACTCAATATTTTTTATGAAAACATATCTGAAAAAAAAAATAATACATAATTGTATTTACGTTATAGTGGTTGTTACATATATATACATAAATGTTTGGGGCCGTAGTAGCCTAATGGTTAGGGTATCGGCCTCCCATCCGGAAGGGCGGGATTCGATTCCCAATGCTTCCAAAGACCCGAATACATGCGATATACGTGCTCGTTAAATCTGTGGAATCGAAAGTCTTGTGGTCGGTCATAGAGTAGTTACCATAGGTGCAATGGTCTAGAGAAAATTCTATCGGAGGATTTTAAAAAAAAAAAGTAAAGACGTACTCTCACCTTCGTGATGCTCTGATTTAAACGAAAGACGCTCCCTATTGACTTAAATTCGCATTGCCAAGGCATAGCGAGCGTGGCTTATTCAAGTGTAATAAGCAACAGCAACACACACGTAAATGTTTAATATTTATTTCATTGGTAATTTTATAAGAATGTAAACAAGTGATTTTAAAGAATTATATTAGGTATTATATATATATTATAAAAGATGTTGGTGATCTTCGAAAAGAAATTGTTGCGAATTATTTTTGTGTTATCAATGACCGTGGAACTTGACGAAGAAATATAACTCTGAATTCTGCGTACACTATAAGATGAAGACATCTTAAAATTTATTAAGCTAAACAGAATGAGATGGTCTGGTCATCTCATGAGAATGGATTGTGATCTGTGCAGTCCCTTTTGGACAACGACCTAGGGGTAGACCCAAAAAGAGATGGTTCGATTGTTTGGATTCCGATATTTTTAGTGATATTAAAATCAAAAACTGAAGATCCACAGCCAAGCGGAGATCAGACTGTTTGGATCTTTTAAAAAAGGCCAAGGCCCACAATGGGCGGTCCAGAAAGTTATGATAATGATGATATGTTGTTGTTACTTACGATACTTGGACAAGCCAAGCTCGCTCTGCCTTGGCTATGCAAATTTAAGTTAGCAGGGTATGTGTGTGTCTTTCGTTTTTTAATCAGACCATTGCTAAGGTCTGATTAAAAAACGAGAAAAGAAGTATGACTTTGCTATAAGATTACAGAGGACCTATTCCCTCAAATTTAATTTAGATCTTGAGGGGGAAGAAATTTTCTCCCGACCATTGTACCCATGGTAACTGTTCAATGGTCTATCCCAAGACTTTCGATTCCACAAATTTAACGCCGAGCTGGCAGCCGAATGGTTAACTGTCTTGCCTTTGGTTCAACAGTTCGTGGGTTCGAATCCCACCTTGGGCATGAATGTTTGTAGTGGTTCGGAATCCACTTTAAACCGTAGGTCCCGGTCTAATTAGCCCTCGTGTGCAAAAAAATGACCGTTGAGCGACAAACAAACCAAACCACAAATTTAACGAGTATATTTATCACATGTACTCGTTGAATTTTTAGTAGCATTTGGAATCGAACTCAGCTCTTCCGAACGAAAGGCCGAAGCCACTGGACTATCACGGTCTTCTTGATATGTTGTTGATATATATTATACTCATATATAATGATCTCTTTAGATTATATCTATCAGTCTGATATCTATATATCTGAAGCCATAGAGTAATCAGATTTTAATCAAGCTTTATTTATATTTTTTAAATTAAGCATTGATTACTTTTCGCCCTGGCAGTAAACAGTTGGTAATGTCGTTCTGATTATTCAAAGATTTCTATTTTCCGAAAAGTGCCCTATTTTAATAAATTTAAGTAATAAAAATCAAAGGTAGTTTTTATCAGAATTAATTTTCGAATTTAATTTAAGTACCACTTATATCGCTGTTCAAGCATGTTCTTTCACTCTAATAATTTCTACATGGTATTTTTAAAAAATCGATTGATTCAGACTCTCTTTTAGATTCTGGTTGTCCATCTTTAATTTTCTTATAAAATATTTAAGTTGTTTTAATTCATTTTAAACACTTTAATGTGTTTTTCTGCATTAAATTTTTACCTTTGTACAAGCGGGCAAACCTACCACGTTATCGATATCTGATTACCATCGTTTTCCCACGTCAACAAAAATTTCAATTTCTTAATTGCGTTTTGTGTTTCGTCACCGGTGTCGCCTCTTCTTTCTGAGCGTTTTGTTCCGTCACCACCACGTCGCGCAAGGAATGCCTCCACATGTCTTAATCTCCCGACATCAAAAGAGGATTTTAATTTGCGGAGGATGGCTTTCCTCCTAGTGGGATCTGCACTTTGCCTCTGAGAAGCCGTCCGGGGCTTTCGATACCAGGCGTTCCTATCCCAGAATTAATCTCGCACTTCGGAGGCAAAGGTGAGAAAATGACATTAAGCTCATTATGTTTGCGCGTAATTAATAGGGTGGTGCGAAATTTTGACAGCAACAACTCTGAATCGCCTTGTTCTCCTCGGGCCCTCTTAAAACTTCCCTCCTGGTTTTCCGGAAGGGGGCTTCTTTTCCCCACCCCGACTGGAAAAGTTCAAACGGCGGAAAAGTGATGGAGGTCTTCAAACATATCCCTACCGTTTTCTGTTTGCGCCTGATATATTTAAATGCTTTATTCACTTATAAGGTGCGCGGATAAAAATGTGTTGCTGCTGTGTTTCGTGCCAGCTTCTATAGCTGCTACAGCCGATATTAAGCAATTGCTTCTGCTGTCAAAATCTCTCTCTGCTCGAATACCGTAGATGTGAGTAAACTTTTAATCTTTTCCCTTTAATTTTATGCTTTGGGATTGAAGCAGCGCTCTTTTGTAATTAAATTAACGCGCATATATTTTATAGTGTATTACTTGTGAAGGCGAAAAATTAAGATGTAGTTCGGTAGAAGGATTGCTATGCTTCAGCTAGATTCCTTAGTTTCGCCAGAAACGCAAGTGTGAGATTATAGGTGGCTTTTTTTTGTAACTTTTAAGTGTACTTGTATAATTTTCTTTAAACTTATCTCAACTAATCACCATTTTTAGACGCGTTGTGTTCTGTCAGTTTAATTCATAATTTTTTTTTTATAAAAATTTAGACGAATTTCTTTTTAGTTGCATAAATGTGTGCTTTCTTTTGTCACTGTTTTTCATCTATTGTTCCAGTAAAATTCATTTAAATATTTTCATATTTCTCCTAAGTTTCAAGAGTTTAATTTGATTACAAAATTTAAACATTCACCTTTTTTATTTTAATAGGTAAATGGTTTCAATTTTCTGATCTTTTATCTGTAACTGATTCGCACTTCCCATGTATTTCATGCCTATAATAACCAGATGAATGGTTTATTTCAGATAACGCTAAAATTTTAAAGTAACAACTGAGAAATGGCTTTTATACAATGCATTGTAGATATATATTAACAGTCGTTAGTATTTATAGGCATGTTAATTTGCAGAGATGTGTTTATACTATATTCAACGAAATGTTAGCGATCTTTCTTTTAGTTCAACAGTTATTCGAATCCCATTTCGGGCGTAGATGTTTGTTGTGACTTTTAGCAAACAAAATATGCCCGTAGAGTTACTATTAAGCAAACCATCATAATGTCTAATAAGTTGAAACTCACAGTAGTCTATTTTATTATTATTATGGCACTGGGTGACTAACCCTTCATCACAGCAAACCAGAAATTGCTACTCATTCATAGTATAGTTACCCGGTGGGTACCTGTGAACCAAGTCACGGAGGAGAGTAGCAGGACTCACACCATACCATCACAAACCCGTTTATAGGGCGGGTCACATTCATACTTCATCTCAGAAGAAAGAACAGAGAGAAAGAAGCATGCCCGAACAGGGATTCAAACCCGGGACCAACAGCCTAGGAATCAGGAACGCTAACCACTCAACCATCGGTCGCGGCTACAGTAATCTGTATACTTTTACTACGAAGTCTATGATAACATTATTTATGCGTCTATATTATATAGTAAAAACAAATACCTAAGAAATAGAATTCTGTATAATCTTATCAATATTTTTACAGTGAAGTTTACTATAACTAAACCCGATTTTCAGACCACATCTCGGTGCCCTGGCCCGTTTACTTCTCGTCCCGGTAAAAATGAAATTTGATTTCATAATGACCAACAAAGTTTTAAAATAATCAGAGTGATAGTGGGCTAGTAAGTAATTTTGTCATCGTATCGTCTTATCTCGCCTATCGTGGCCACGTGCCAAGTTGTTTCAGGAGTACTTGCAATCAAATTGTGAAAAATGGAAATAAGAGAAATCCAAAGATACGTTTATTTCAAGTGAAGAAAAAGGGCTGAGGTTGTTTGATCGCTTCAAAGATAATCACATATTACTCCCAATCTGTTCAAGATTGTTGAGTATACCTTCTCTTTACATGAGGCATCATCACTAAAAGAAAATATTTTCTTTAAACAATGCATGGATTGATGATATGGATTTGATGTGGTAATCTACGATTTACGAATTAGCGCAGCATGTCCATTTTTGTACCTTGCGCCATAAAATCCAACCAACCACTACGGTTAACGAATTAGTTTGCGAAGATTTTTGGAGCAAGATTAAAACCGAAAAAAATTTTTTCTAAAAGATAATTCTGGCCAATGATAAGTAATGCATGAATATATTGCTCACACTTTTTTTTTTCTTCATTCAAAGTGTTTCTTCTTATTTAAGCAACTCATAAATATTAAGGTTTCGGAAATAAAATATTTAAATATATGTGCTTATTATTTATTCTCGCAACGCTGGTAGGTGCTCCAGTGTCTCGGTTTAACATTAAAGAAATCTGCCAAGGCTAACTATAACGCAGCTCATAGATCTATATTATAAAGTAAAAATTAGTGTTTAACTTGAAGTTTACTATAAGTCCGACCAACATTTATATTTTGAAGTCAACCATAACATATTTAATCCTTCTATGTTCCACGTTAGAAATGTATCGATTCATTTAAATACTGTAGTCAGGAAATAATCGAAATTGCATTACAAAAGGGTTAACGTTGGGGATGGGCCGTGAAGTCATGATGAGGCGAAATCGTGCTTTCGCTGCTCTATTTCTTCCTTCGTAAAAGACGGCCGTGGTTTTTATGAGCGCGTCCCACCTTTAAACAGTCGCACCATTATCCCCACAGCCTTAATGAAGATAAACTCGCTGCCTCCGCTGATACCAGTAATAATAGTACTAATAATAGTCGACGAGATTGTGAAATGATTGGCTTTGTAACCCGATAATGAATACAGAGCCAACCACTCTTGACGTGGAGGAATGAAATATGTGCGGGCTTCTGCGTGACAGACAGCCATCGACGTCCAGCGATCTTTAATGTTCTTCGCTGAGCAGGGGGGCGGGCAGGCCAAGGGTTTTGACGCCATTTCCGTCGCCATCTGTATTTAAGTTATTAGATTTTTCCTTCGCGTCGTCGTAAAAGGTAAAATATACCTTCGCAGATGATTGTTTGTAATCGCGCTCTGTGTGAGGAAGGCATTATTTAATTGGAAACATTGTGAATAATAATTGATTATGGCTTGATCATATTGGAAGCAGTTTTTTTTTTTTTACCCCAATTATGCATATAACTTTCATCAATCTAAATCTCTCCGGAATTGAGCTGTGTATTTTATTAGTTAAATGGATTGATTTATTTTTGTGCATTTTTCTTGGTTTAGTGCCAAGTTGACTGCTGTGAGTTGATTGTGTTATGAATGAGATTTCAATTTATAGTCCTTAAAATTAACTAGGTTTATTTCGTTCTCGTAATATTTTAGGATTCGTCATAAGAAACTCAAGTCACCAATAGAGGGCACTACTTATCGAGGATATTTTCTTCATGCGTTTTTCGAGGAAGATATCCTTGTGCAGGTTACTTACAGGTAAATTTATAAAAATATTTACCTGTAAGTTTAACTGTTCTATATGATCTATATGCGCATTTTTATAAAGAATAATTATAATAAATTGAATTTCAATAGTTTATGTTCATGTGATTTTCCGTTCATTTTAAGATATTTATATCGTTGTTAATTTCAGCGCACACTTAAAATAATTGGTTTAGCTTTCAAAGGAAAAAACTTGTGAAAATATCTTGTTTTAGGAAAAATAAAATTAGAAACTTTTTCTTGTAATAAAACTAAACTACACTTAAAATAGTAGCTAAAATTATTTCGTCACAAGCAAGACTTCAAATGGTATATAGTAATCGAAGAGGGATTTTTATTCAACCAAGTTACCTTCATTACCTATGGTTACGGTGATGTGCTGAATTGACATTTGATTAGTTAGCATTCTTTCACTTACGCTGTTCGTAAGTTGGATTCCAACATTAAAAGTGGCCCCGAATACTGTGTAAATTGTGAGTCTCGATTTAACTAACCTACAGTCAAAATCAGTGTGATGTTGCTAAACTGGTATCTAAATGGTCGACATTATGGTCTTCAGTTCAACAGCTCATAGGCTTGATTCCATTTTTTAATAGTGCATATTTGTTATGAATCAATATCCTCTTTTTAAATAGAAGCTGTCTCGTGCAAAACACGACCCGAGCATAATCAGATGAAATCTAAAATTCAGCCTGCATCAAACTGGGTTGTAACGTTACATTGCGATAAAATGTTTCCTGTTTAGAAGCAAAAACAATCTTTTCTTTTAATTTCCTTAGTATCGTGGAATTCTCTCATTTTTATATGGCTACAATTGTCAGCTAAAGGACTACTTCCCTATATTTTGGTTCAACATATTGTGAATTCAATTCCCACTTCATTGTCGTAATTCGATATTATGTCGCTTGAATTAATCCTCTTGTACTTAAAAGTAATCCTAAAGTTTTAAAAGCTTGTCTATTCAGAGTCAGTATCACCTCAATACCGCGCAGTGAATCTATCTCATAAACTGCCTCCAGAGAAGTCTTTTCATGGATAGTGGATCGTATTCACTTATCGCAAAAGAGAAAGCCATGAAAACTGTCTAACACCCCCTCCACAGATGTGTATGCTGAGAGTAGAGGCGCAGTATCCATCTTCCTTTGTGTTCAACAGTGGCTGGCATTAAATTTTGGACCTTTTGCTCTGAAGACTCCTATCTTTTCACTAGGCTACGGAGAGCCCGAGTAACACACAAAACCTTATTAAAACCTCTGAAGATTATAAAGTGTGATATTCCTGAGGTTATCATCACATTCACATGGCTCATTTGCTATGCCTTGATGAAACCAAACCTTTTCTGCCCTCCATCACTAGCTATTGTTGAAGGTGAGAATCTTTCACACGTTCCAGTTGTATGTAAACAGTGTTACTTATAATCTGACCATGCAAAAGGAACTCTTTCTCTTCCATTTATGACTTACCACTGCAGATGTGCAGCTTCCAGCTATTCAGTACCAGGGTAGAATTAGCCGTACCACATGCAATGGTGTTATTTATTTTAATATCATACTAAGCATGACTACCTTGGGCTCTTAATAGTGGTGCATTTTTTAGCTTTTCAGTCTCCAGAACGGAAAATGTGTTGAAATACTAATTGTGTATTGTTTGTTTCAATATTACATAAAAATGACTACACTTTAAGTTCCTGGTAACGGTATATCTTTCAACTATTTATCACCATTACACCAAGATGGTATCCGTTTGGTTACAGCTTTTGCTTTCGGTTCAACAGTTCGTCGTTTTAAATCCCACCTTTGGGCCTTCATATTCAAAAATTGCTAAACCAAACTTATCACCATTATAGAATAAGCCGTATTACCTACTGTTATGATAATTTTAATATTTCGTAAACATAATTATCTTGAACTCCTGATAGGGGTATATCTATTAGCTATTCATCACTAGAAAGAATTTGCCACCCTGCTTGTTGTGGTTTGTTTATTTTAATATTACATAAAAATGTTTACCATGAGAATTTAATAATAGTTTATTACCAGAACAGAATTTTTCGTACACCCCTGTTGTTTATTTTAACATTGAATAAAAATGACTACCTTCAAAATAAGAAAAGACTTCTCATGCCAACAAAAGAAATATTCCTATAAAGAGAGAAGTAACATTCATAGTTTAAATATTCTCAAGAATGGCGTTTGAATCATCATACAGTGTTGATTAGCTCATGGTATAAGCTAGATAACAAAAAGTATGACAGTTAAATAAATTGTTAAACGAACTGTGGAAAAAGCAATTCAAACAAGTAAGTTTTGCATATTATATGAATGCATATGATATTCATATATTATCACATATATCCTTTGTAAAATCATTATTTTCATTGCCACTATTTCTAGTATGATCATTATTTTCATTTTCGTAAATTTCAAGATATTTCAGCATAGCTCCTATCCAACTAAGCTTTATAGAACAAGGACATGATTTTAACTTATTTTCATTTATGGCTGTTACTAAATTTCTTTTCGGATAAAAAATCTTGAATTAAATAAAACTCTAAGAAAGAAATTATGTATGATTAGTTTTAATAAATCATTTAATAAGGTTAATATGTATGCTGTGACTGTCTAAATAGCATTACTAATACATATATATATATATATATATATATATATATATATATATATATATAATATATATATACATATATTATATATATATATATATATATATATATATATATATATATATAATGTTCATTTATCAATATAGCATTAAATAGGTATGTATGTACTGTTTCACACTCGTAAATAATTTGCTTTGGATTTTGTTACATTCCATTTACTGATTAAATTTCAACTACTTTCATCCGTCTGTTTAATATTTTCTTTCTTACAACTTATTATTCTTTATCAATGAATTCTAATTCAAATTTGAAAATTATTAAATGAAATTAACAAATTTATGTTGATTATTTTAATAAATATAAATGTATTCCATTCAGAAAATTATCGATACGATTATGATTTTGCATTAATCGATTCTTCTATCACTTTATTGCAATTTCACTATACTTTTAATCTGACTTTTTAGTTTGAACATTGAAAATTTATATCATCGAAAAAATTCATCTGTATAAAGCTAAAGGTTCGAATAAAGTTGTTTCTTTCAAGACTTATTTTTCAGGAGTTTCATTTTATTTTTATTAATTTATAGAGAATTTATAAGAGTTGTATTCAATTTTTCCGATTGCATATTTCTGAAGTGTAATTCTAAATTACTTACTAGGTTGAGCTGCTTTTTACAATCTTTATTTATTGAAGAAGTAATAAATAGTTTAATGACCAAAAATGAATTTCTCCAACGTAACAATAATTGCAAAAATGAAAATTTGATACATCCGAAATATGTTTGATCGGAATCCTAACACCAGTGCGAATTTGTTTGAAATGATTAGTAATATAGGCGTCAAACTTGCCAATTCGATTAACTCCACTTTATTTTTTTTTATTATTATTCACGTTTAATAAGTACTAAGCCGTAAGTAATTTATAATTATATATTCAGAACAAATTTCACTTACGATAAAAATTAACACCATGAAAATCTTGTTTATATAATATGAAAATATTAATTAAAAAAAAAACTTTTTTTATCATTTAACCCAACTATTCTTTTCATTGAGTTAATCCATGTGGCACATGAAGCATTCATGTGTAAAGGATAGTCTAATATATAATCTTAATTAACTTATATTTAATAATGCAAATTTTACCATCACAGAATGTAAATCAGTGTAAAATAAATGTAAAATGCATGTGTGTTATGTATTCCGTAAATTGGTAAATAATTTACTCCTTTGATTTATGTGATTAACGATAGTATAATTTTACAGAAATGTGTAATTTTTTTGTTGAAAGTCAGTTACAATATACAGCTTTTACTTTATCACCCAACTTAAAGTGCAGTATTTACTTCATCAATCTATAATCTCGCATCCCTATGCTCTTTATAAGGAGTTTCTCAAAAGAGTTAAAGATAATTTGATTTTAAAAAATTTTACTGTTTATGTAACCAATGTATACAATGTTTTGAAGATTTATCTCACTAATCAATGTTTCATCGACAAATCATTGTATGAAATTTTAAAAGCATAAAGAATCAACTGTCAGTTTGAGTTTTTTTTTCTCTCTCTCTCTCTCTCTCTCTCTCTAATGAAATTATTTGAATGGAGAATCGCGTGCAATCTAGAGTTTAGCATCTTCTGTATCTCGGAGGTGTCAATGCAGTTGTGTGAAATGAAATCTCCGAATCAATAGTTATTCCATGGTGTTAATCTTGGTAGAATTTCTCCCGGAGGAAAGATTAGAATATAAGAAGGATTTTCTCTCGACTCTCTCCCCCATCCTGGAACGCTCCCCCGCGATCCTGACTTTAATAGGATTACCCGCCCTCAACTGCCTATTGTTAAGTTTGTGTGCAAAGACGATGAGATTGCTGTTGTACGAAATGGATTTGACGAATAATAAAGGGGTCTGTGGAATTCATTTGAGCTTAGACTGTACTGGTAGATGTGTGCCCGCTGACATAAAGACGGATTTTTATTTGCTGACATACACGAAATGTCTTGCTATGTCGTGAGGAAAATCGGTTACCATCGCAGTAGATAATTTAACACTACCTATGTAATCAAATGAAGCATTTTGATTGCTTTAAGTAGTTCCATTACTAAGTACAAATTTGGATGGTATCTAAGTATTAATCCTGAAATTTTTTTATTGTTCTCTATATATGTCTTAGTCGAATCCCAGGGTGCTTTCTGAAATTTTGTGAATCGAAATAAATGACCGTTAATGTCTTAATAGAATAATAAAAGAAATCAAAGATTGCAAAACAGAGGCTTTCATGTGAATGCAAGCTTTTTTTCTGCGTTTTCCTTCTAATTGCTTTGTTGATGGTAATGTGTTTTAAAACAATATTTTGTATTACTGTATCATGTAAATTTGTTTTGATAAAACTATCAATACTAAAAGATATAACGATCATTTTTATCAAAACTGCTTATAAGTCAATATTTCCATGCACTTAAATTTTGCTTAATATAGAGTGTTTTGTTGTTGTCTTTAATAATTTTAATATTATTGGAATGGAAAAACTATAACATTATATTCAAATGGTGTATTTTCTTCCTGTGTTTTTATTATTTTGGTTTATTTTTGTTTATGTAAGTTTTTGTTTGTATAATAATTTATGATATTATTTGTAATTAATCACTTCAAATTGATTGTATTATTATTGATTAGTTTCTAAAGTATTTTTCTTATTCATTTACTTTTGCAATATTTAGATTTTAAAGTGTGGGCTACAATCTCATTAGCTCTTGTGTCCAAAAAACGACCAAAACAAATCAAACTAAAATGATAAAGTTAATCAATTGAAGTTGATTTCTTAAGAAAAAAAATGACCATATAGTGCGACAAGTCAAACCGCCAACAATGTCTGGTTTATATTTTTCTACTCTATTTCATGTTTTACGAAACATTTATCAATGTTTTTTTTTTATTTGGTATATATTTTTAAATTTTTGTACATGTAAGACCTCATGAAACTTTAGAAGGACGATAGTTTTCAAATTATATAATTAGGTATCCCTGAAATGTATACAGAACTCAACATTTTGAATGTTTGAAATTATCGCAATGCTTTTTGAAAGCTTAGAGAATTGTTAATTTGATGTTATATCCATATCGTAGAAATAATTTTTATTATTTTATCTAGATTAGATATGGAAGTTACACAAAGTAAACAAAATTCATATTTTTGTTGAAAACTAATATAACCTTGTTGTTTTTCACTGACTATATCGTTTTTAATCATTACTTTTATTAAAATAAACTTAATAAACTCATTTTTTAAAACTATTTAGTACTTTTGCTTAGGATTTCGGTTCAATTATCTTAAAAAAATTAATTAAAAAATAATAAAACATGAATATGTTGCGTACGTTATTATGCTATTTCAAATTCCAAATGTAGTATATTGTTTAAATATACCTTTCACATTTTCCATGTTTTTTTAACATGTTCATTTACATATTTTAACAATGTAAAATATTCGCGTGTTCTTCTTTATTCATTTTGAAGAAGTCCGTAAATTAACATATTATGCAAGAATCACTATTGCTTTTGGATTGACGGAAATATGTTCGTGAACTAATTATGCGATTCGTGAATGTGAATAAAAACAGTTACCTGTCGGCTTACCCCTTTACTTTTTGCACATTACCGTGTTACGGGTGGAGACATTGGAAATGAAGTTTCTTTTCAATTATCGGCCAAATGTAACAATGCCTGCTTTCGCATTATGCAATTGAAAATTGATTCTGCCGTCAAAAAAGAATACGATGCCAAAGAAAGGATTGCTTGTGATTCTCGTAAATTCGCAGCATTTCTTTCGCCGAATCGTGATCATCAAACAGCCGGTGCTGGAACATTATTTAGGTCTTGAGAAAAGCAAATCTTTATTTATTTATTATTATTTTATTTTTTCTTTTTGCGGATACTTCATGTTTTTATCCATACGCTGTTCATGGGCCAGAGCCAAACGATAGGTGCTTTGAAACGTCGTGACTGTAACTGCGACAGTTTTGCATAGTATTGTTGTATGAAATGTCTGCCTCAAAAAGATCGTTCTATCCCGGTGGTCCCAATTAACTCCGCCATAACAGTGTAACTGGCTAAATATAATTGGAGAAATGGTTTTTGGAACGATTGTTAATTGTATTCTGTAAGAAAAGCTGTGATTGAAAATTTGAATCGTTTTTGAAAATGTCTTGTACTCACAATTACTCCTTTTTAACATTAAATTTGGGTTCTTAAAAAAACTATCCAACCTTTAGAACGGCAGAGTTCTTTATGAATCATATTCTTAAGTTCAAAGTGAATTTCATTTGGCAAAATTTCTCTGTAATTAGTTTTAAAATATTTAGAACTTCCATTTAATTTCTAAGGATATGAAACAAACATAGTGCGCATATCTGTTTCAATAAATGCCTAAGAAATCCAATTCAAAATTTTACAGGGTTTGTAAATTAACACCCAGCATGTTATAAATAGTAGAAGTAAATGTTAATTTCGATATTAATATTTAGCTTTGAAATTTTTTACCAAATTTGACACATACTTTCTTGAAACGAACAATAAATTCTCAATTTCCTATTTCTTTCTTACATATCGGAGTATTATGTATTAATATTTTTTTTAGTGTTTTGTAGAAATGTTTCCACAGATCTTTAATTAATTGAATTAAAAAATTAAATCTTTAAATAATTAATTGAATTAATTTGACTTAAATGTTCTTAGTATTTAGATAAAAAAAAAATATTAATAATTTAGAAGATATTGCATTAGTTCTTTTGTTTCAAATTTGAAGGTCTTGTATTATCTTAAATATATCTGTCCATTAGTGTTTTATTAATATTCATATTAATAACTTTTTAATCATTTAAATATTGGGAACTTCTGTAATTGTAAAATGTTTTAATAATCAAAAGTTTATTCTCTCTTTTTTTAAAATTATTTTCTTAATTGATACTATATTGTATTTAAAGAATTAATTTGTATTAAGTTAAATTGTGTGTATAATTATTACAATTTTCTTCATGTTAACAATCTGAATAAAATCAATTATTGTTTCATTAATATGTTCGAGTCTCTTCTTCAGTTATTAGCAATGTTCATTTGCTTTCAATATCACCTGTTTATGTATCTGAATTTTAAGGTACTAAAATTTAGCTACTAATGAAGAAAACGAAATATTGTACATTAATAATTTATTAATAAGAATTTTTTTTTTGTTCTTATATTACACAAAATTCATTATTTTTTTAACGTGTGAGTTCTATATGTAATAATACTTTTAACGAAACTTCTTGCATTATAAGTTCTTCTTTCATTGATTGAGTAGTATTACATAAATAATTATATTGCAATTTTTATTTTAAACCATTTGTAATTTGTTGATTTAATACATATTTTATTTACAGTCTTTTATAACGATTCTGTAAATCATTATCATTTTCTTATTGTGATTTTATTTATCAATAATGTTTTTTATATATTTTTATATGTAATTTTTGTAATATCTTTTATTTTATTTTGACTCTGGAAGCTGGCCCATTGCGTTTCATTATAAATTGCTTAAAAATTTGGATGAAAAAACACAATCTTTCTGCTCTGATTTGATACGAAATGTCTTGTACTGAAAAAATGTTCGAGCTGATTTTGACATTTTCATATTAATTTTACTATTAAATTTTCTCTAATTTAAGTTACATGTGCGTACTCACAAACGCTAGCTTACTGTCGAAATTTTATTTTCCATCACTATGCATTTGCTTCAGTTCTTAAATAGTTTCTAAGCTTCATCGCGCGAAATTTCCCGAAGTTTATCTTAAGGGCCTTTCTTTAATGAGCTTCAAGTATAACCATTTCCATCTAAAAATGCTAAGCGGAGGTAATTTGTTATCCCTTCACCCTTTCTCTGAAAGATGAATATAACAATGAGTTGGGCTCGTCCACACTCTGAACTAAATTTGATGGTTTTGATGGCTAACTGCTTTTGGTTGACTACTTTTTTTTTTCCATCTAATTTCATCCTAATTACGTCTATCGTTTATTTACTTGCATAAATGCTTAATTACCTATCTATTGAATGTTACCTTGACTGAAGAATATTGAATCCCTTATTTTTATATCGTTTGGTTATTCTAATATTTTCTTATTTAAAAATTTCTTTTATAATAATATATTTTAATATGTATTTGTACGAGAAGAAATATTGCGATTTTATTTTGAGTAACTCTTCTTTTACATGTTGTGTAATGAGAATTGTGTATGATTATAGATAATGTAATATTGCCATGATAAAAATTCTGTTCCTCTTTTTATTTTCGCACTTGAGTCATTATTTTAGTTTTGATTATTATCCAATTATGATAATTTTTTAAGTACTTATGATTTTAAGTTATTGTTTTGAAGAAGCTATTGAATACTTGAATCTTGTCTATACTTCAAAATTGTAATTTTTATGTCACGGTATATGATATATGCCCTTATTCAACTGTCCCATGAACTTATTTGAAAAGTGAAAGTAGATTCAGAAAAGAATTAAAAGATCCAGTTTCGGAAAAAAAATTAACATGACTTACTAAGTGAAAGGTTTGAAAGATAACTTATCTGAAAAAAAAAATCAATACCTAAAAATGTTGAAATGATGGTATAGACTAGCATGCAAGATCTGCTTTATAACGTCTATATAATATTTTTTCATCGTTATTTACATTGCAGAATTTATGCTTCCAAATGTCTAATTAGTTGTTCTTTAAATATTTTTGTGGCTACGCTGATACGATTGATTCCTATTTTAAGCTATTAATTATTTTCCTTAATATTCAAAATCAAAGGTCTGCAATATGGCTATGAGTTAATTGTTTATAATATTCTTAAATAAAAGTTTAGATCTCGTTTCTTTAAAAGAATAATTTTTATCATCTGTTGGTATTAAGGTTTGTATTATAAATTACAGTGAATAATCAATGTTATAGAAAAGAAATGTACATTAAATCTGATTTTTTTTATCTAAATTCAAAATGATAGAGTTAAAGGAAATGGATCAAATAAGTTTTACTGAAATCAAGTACATTTCGATTATCTATCAAGATTTTGTTCAATCGCTGGAAAATCTCTTATGACTCAATGGAGAAAAATGTAACAATTCGAATGGATCCATGTTGTCGTATCTTTTACTAAATGTGCCCTAATTACAGTGGGCGTCTATCCAAACTGAAAACTAGTTAATATCTCCCTTTTTATTCATTGTTATAGTTTATGATTTGATCTTATTGTGATCTATTTTTAATTCCTTTGTTTTTATCTCAAAAAAGTCATATTAGTGGTGCACATACGTCTCATTTAATTAAAACCTTATATTGTATATACATTAGTTTCTATTGCTTGTCATTAAATGCAAATTTAGACCAAGCTTTAAATCTCCATTTTTAATATATTAACTTTTTGGAATATGCAAACAATTAATATTCCACTCCATGTAAAGTTGATACACTTCCTACCTCCTGCGTTGTATATATAAGAGATGATAACTTAAAAGTTTTTTCTCCCAGAAATCTCATACATTTGAGAATTGCATATACATGGTTGTATTATTCCCCATATAAGAAGCTATTATAAACATATATCAAAATTCAAACATTCTAATATTGTTTTTATCTGTTAGAATAGTTTATCATTCCGTTGTGTTGCTGTTCGTTTTGCTCAGAATGCCGTGGAATCGGTATTTCAAGGTCCATGCTGAGCGCCACGCAGGATCTAAGCCAACCCATGTAATTAATATTAATGTTGCGAAAATGGTAGATACTTTGGACCTGACGAGATCATCCATCTTCGTTTTTCTTTATCAGAAATTTAATTAATGTACAATACGACGATTATATATTCTAATAGTGCAGTGGCGACGATTATATATTATTACAGAATGTTAACTTTATGATTACTGTTACTTCTTCCCATGACAAGACAGGAGTACTAATAAGGATGATACAGGATTCAGAGCAATAAATAGAAGGTATGCTACATGATACAGAATTCATTGCAATAAATAGAAAGTATGCTATACGAAACAGAATTCAGAGCAATAAATGGAAGGTATGGTACATGATACAGAATTCAGAGCAACAAATAGAAGGTATGCTTCTTGATACATAATTCAGAGCAACAAATAGAAGGTTTGCTACGTGATACAGAATTCAGATCAACAAATAGAAGGTATGCTACGTGATACAGAATTCAGATCAACAAATAGAAGGTATGCTACGTGATACAGAATTTAGAGCAACAAATGGAAGGTATGCTACATGATACAGAATTCAGAGCAACAAATAGATGGTATGCTACATGATACAGAATTCAGAGCAACAAATAGAAAGTATGCTACATGATACAGAATTCAGAGCAACAAATAGAAGGTATGCTACGTGATACAGAATTCAGATCAACAAATAGAAGGTATGCTACGTGATACAGAATTCAGATCAACAAATAGAAGGTATACTACGTGATACAGAATTTAGAGCAACAAATGGAAGGTATGCTACATGATACAGAATTCAGAGCAACAAATAGATGGTATGCTACATGATACAGAATTCAGAGCAACAAATAGAAAGTATGCTACATGATACAGAATTCAGAGCAATAAATAGAAGGTATGCTACGTGATACAGAATTCAGAGCAATAAACAGAAGGTATGTTACCAACTGCTTTCGTTAGCATTATAGATACATAATACCTCACGTAATGATAGGAGATATTATCATATGTTCATATCTTCATCATTTCTTAAACTTGTGGCTTGTGTTCAATCTTTCAGGCTTGTATAACTCCATCTGAGATTTAAGTTAATACATGAGGACATATTACTCTTGCTGAGATAACAATTTTTAATACACAAAACATTCATAATTGTTCTCATTCATACGTTCTTCACATCTTCTGAGAACATATATCATGGTTTTTCGCGGAGATTACCATACGTTCACCACACCAACAATTACGACTAATGAACTTTATTCTAGATTTGAAGCAACATAGAATGAATTATATGATCCCGCCATTAAAACTCAATACGATTTGTTGCCCAATCAGATTACACATTAGGCTGATACCAAACTGGCCATTCTCTGTAACGAATTCTTACGCTGTGATAAACATTAACCATGCCTTCCTATCGAATTTCTCTCTTACTAAGAATTTTTTTATTCTTCTATATTTCCAATAATTTTAATGTATATACATATCTAAATACGTTGTTTACCTTTTCTGTCAATTTAAATATATTCACCATTTTTAATTTGTATTCCTTTAGAACATGATACTCTCAAAAGTTGCTTAGTTTGTTGGAATCATTTGATATAGACCGTTATTTTAAAAGTGGTGCATATCTACTTTCTCAAATTTAAAGTGAAGCAAATTTGAGTAGCTAGGTAATTCCTATACCGATCGATATTAAATTGAACAAAACCTTTGTTTCTTTTAGAATATTGAATGTTAACTTTGAGTAAACGGTTAGTTAAAGTATGTGAATTAGTTGATAGATTTACCTCTTTCAAAATAAAGGACTATATATTATCGTAATATTGTATTTATTACCTTTTATATTATTTGGTATTAAGGAATAGTTTCAGTTTTTAAAAAGTTGTTATAGTAAGCAATGGGGTATATGAATCATAATTTTTTTACGCTCTTCAATCAAATAGGATTATTTTTTAAAAAGTATTTATGATACTGCCAAGTAATTGAAAAAAAAATTAATTGAAAATAATCAGCGTTGTACTGAAAGAATTAAAATATTGTTTTTTACAGAGAAAATTTGCCCATGTACATATAATATCTTAAATTTGTCTTTTTTTTTTTTTTTAACTTAATGCAAATTTATGCTCTCCTTTTCAAGTATCCATCACAGAAATGTGAAAAATAAGAAAAAAATTTATAATTCAAAGGTTGTTATTTATAATGTAAATAAGCAAATTATTCTTAACAGATTTTTAATCATAAAATTTTATAAATTTGGATTTTTTTTAGAAAATTTTTAAAAAAATTTATGTATTCATTTTCTTATTTTGCTTCTCTACAATTAAGAATCAAAGTGAGTTTTATATATATTTATTTTATATATATATAGATAGATAGATCATCTGCAAAACTGAAGCAAAATTTAAGTGTCTTATTACAATATTCAATTCGTATAATTATGCTTTATGATGATCTACAATGTACAAAAACTTCTACAATGTAAATTCAAAAAAAACTGCAATGTAAAACTGCAATGTAAATTCAAAAAATGTTTTACTTGCAACAGTAAAATTCTTTATTTTTCTTTCTAAAATAAGTTGTTATTCATGAGTCCATTCAAATAAGCGAATCGCTTAATTTCCTGTCCTGAAACGTTGATTCTGATTAAGACAGGAAGCTTCTTGGGATAAATGCATGCTTAAATCTTGTGATTTCCCAAGTTTTGGATTAGGCCAAGCCTTTTGGACTTTCGCCTTACATATTTTATATCAGTGAAGGAGACGGTTGTTCCCCCTACAGAGAAAATTGGAAAGCATTTTGTATAACCTGAGAATGTCAATTTTGGTAAATAATATTCTCGGCCACCCTCACATCGTACGATGAGTAATGATCCTCAGCCGGTAATGATAATGACTTCTTTCCAAGTAGAGACATAACCAAAGTAACCCCGATTAATGTGATTTATTGCGGATTTTTATAAATGACCACAGCTGGGGCGTCCCTCCCTTCTCACTTTGAGGTGTAATTTTTTAATTAATTTTAGTTATTTTTACGCTGAACTTAAAAAAAGAGCGAGCTTTGGAATCACTTTTATTCTCATTTTTTGTTCAAAAAAAGAGGAAGTAAAAGTGTATTTTTAATAGAGGTTTGAATTTCTAATGAGTTTGAATTGAGTGTTCTTTGAGTGTTTGTGTTAACAGCTTAAGTATTGTTTCTTTGTTACCAGTGATACAGCATTTTTCTTTTTTTTTTTATATATTTAATTATTAGAAATTTACCAAAACATGGACTTTTTAAAAAAGTTTGAAAGTTAACACTTTAAAATTTAATTATTTTAAATAAAAAATATGTGAAAATTAATTTAACTGTCATTCCATTAATTAATATGAACGTTGTTAGATCTTCTGACTGATTACAGTGCAGTGTGTAAGAAAATGATTTTAACTTTTTATAAATATTAGTTAGGCAAACAATTGCTAATCATTTATTATTATTTTAATAAACCTTAAAGAATTTCTATTTGTTCCTGTTATATTTGTTTTTGCCAGTACCTCAATAAAATGAATATACTAATATATAAATTAAATATTAATATATATCTAATTATACATTAAAATTATTTTAACTCAATCAAATTAAAAGCTTATCATTCAAAGAATTTGCATCAAATCAGTTGTTGAATGGTCTATAATTTTGTCTTCATTTACTAATTCATTATTTTTAATTTGTTTTAACTGTATTATAACTCGTTTTAAAGAAATGATGGTAGAAATTTTACTTAAGTTAGCCGAAATGATTGTAGAATTACATATCAAAATGAAAGAGTTAGTAGGTTGTAGCTCATTCTATTCTAGAATGATCTTGGTTATATGTCAATAATACTACATATCAACGAGTACATACATCATTCGTGATTTAAATAATATTTTTTTTCTAATTCAACAGTTCATTATTTTCTGGATTATAAAGTTTTGGTATTATTGCAGTTTTTGTTAAATAATTAATTTTTGTTAAAAGTTAAATTATGCATTATGCTTCGAGCACTGTGCATATCAAAACACAAAGCACATATCAACTCTTAGCTACAGATTAAGCAGTGACTATTCATTGTGTGCGGTGAATATTTTGTTGCGTGTCACATTGTCACTCAACAAAAGGATTTTATCGATAACCCATTTTATTTTCTTGACAAGCATAATATTCAAACATTAATTTCGCTTGGGCTATGTTCGATAAAAGTGAGTCCTATTCCTGCTTTGCCTCTTTAAGTTGCCTTTCTCATCGTAGCATGGACTTGTTTTGTTTCCATTTAGTAATATATTTTAAGAATTTTGTATCGCCAAAATGATTATTACTTTCAGCTGGAAAAAAAACGTAATTATGTTTGCATTCTTTGTGAGCCATCAAATATTCAATAACCGTATAGCATTACGTAATAAAACCTCATAATATAATAAAACGCTATTTTCCTCTACATGCATTTCAGATAACGTGCAGATATGGGCTTAGCTCTTATTTATGATTTTCTGAGGAATTTTAATTTTGATCACTAAAAAGGCATTTATCCTTTGAAATTAGATGAATTAGTGTTTTCCGTTGAATGTATAGACTAAAAATGGACATGGCTTCTCCCGTGGAGCCCGGATTGAAGATTCAACGTCAATGAAGGCGATTATCGTGCTTGATAAAGCGCTGCATACGTTTTATTATTACCTGTGTGTGTGATTTTCGTAATAACTATCATTCTTCTTTTCAGTTTTCCCAACAATAATGATTTTAAAATCTTTTCACGTCCACAGTTGAAATTTGTAATTTTATGTTTAAGATATTTTGTTGTGATTTATAAATTTAATTAGACCAGCCCTTTATACTGCTGTTCTATGTATTAATATCAAACTGTGTCATGCAAATAGCTGTTTTTCGAAGATTTGCTTGCCCACTGTGTGTTTAAATAATAAGAGATTTTAGTTTTATATACAATATCGCTTTTCAAACAAATAATGTATACTGTTTTTGTAATGCAATATTATTCATTAAACATAAATTGAAAAATGTTCGAAGTTTATTAATTCATATACTCTCAACATTCGTTATTCACTAAACTTTGTGCCGAGCTGGCAACCGAATATTTAGCGCTCTTGCCTTCATTTCTACAGTTCGTGGATTCGAATCCCACCTTGAGCTTGGATGTTTGTAATGGTTCAAAATTCCCTTTAAACCATAGGTCCTGGTCTTGTGTAAAAAAAGACCATTGAGCAATAAACAAATAAACCAATCACTCTACTTTGTATAAACGTTTGTTCCAAGACTATTTAAGTACGACTACAATCTTTTGCAAACACTTCCATTAAACAGAATACATTATGTCAAATCAAAATAAGGCAAGTTCATATATAATGAGTTATTTCCATACAATATTGTGGGTAACGTAACTACTGATAGCTACAGTTTATCTTTTACTATCTACATTTATATTTAATCTTTCGGGAAGACCTATCTTGTCAAAAGTACATGCAAAAAACAAATGTGCTATTCGTCTGCTATTGTGCAGTAAAGATTAGAAATAAAACTGAAAATCCTTCCTTACTTCTTAGGTTCGTTAACGTCTTGAGAGAAAACTGTGGGACAGGAATCGCGCGTGTCGAATACAGCGATCGACGAAAACAGCGATTAACAAATGTTTCTTGCTTCAAACCTGTTCTGGTCGCGATGATTGATTGAACTTTGAAAGTTGAGTGAAAATAATGCCATCACACATATATTGACTTCTTGCTTTATCTGATTCAATTATGAGGCGATTGGCTGAATTTTGCTGTTTTAGGGAGAAAAAGTAAGTGCTGTGAAAGACTGCATTTTTCTCAATAAATGTATCAATTATTTTTCTAAAAATGTATATCAGTGATTTTGGAATAAATAATTCATTGATAATTTTTGTATTCAGAATGAGTTTATTTTACTTGAAGCTCTATTTATAAACCTATCCTGTAATTTCTAACATTCAAAATGAATTTCTTAAAGATTGTTAATACAGCCAGTATTCCAATGCAATCTTGGATTACAATGGAATCTTGGCAAGTGACTAAGGAATAACATAAGATGTTAATACAACTTATATGATTCCTTAATCGCTTGCCAAGATTCCATTGTAATCCAAGAAATAAGCACAGGATTCTCTTCCGTTTATGTGTTAACGTGAAGCCTGTCTTTATAAAAAGAATGTAATTATTATTATACCTGACACAATAAAACATTTTTTTTTCAATGCCCGGCTATTCTGGGATTTTCCGATTTTACCAAAGGGGCGAAAATAACAGCAAGTTATATTATGGAACACCTAGTGTGTGTGTCATTGTTGCCCCGAAAATTTATGGGTTTTCTATAAACAAGGACCACAAGCAGAAGACACTAAGTCTTGGCCTGATACCACCAAAGCTATCATTTCATATGAAAAACATTAAGATCATGATATATATAAAGTACCCCAGCCGCCATTAAGGAGCACGATGGATCTTCGGTTGGGTCGGGATTCGAACTCGTTACCTTCCGGTATCGTGAGCGAATCCTTAATCAACCGGACATTGCTATATAGTTATAAAACGAGCATATAATATAAAAGTATAAACTTCCTGGTTAATTTATGTCAATTAAATGCTTCTATTACTTTCAGTAAAGTATAAATGTAATTTCATTTATCGTTGATAAATATTTTTCTTTTATAATTACTTTTTTATCTTTATTTTTTCTTCTGTAAATGAGAAAAGTTATAAGCCGTTGAGTGTTTGGAAAGAAGGAAACCACGAAAAAAAATATTGTGTCCCTTTGTTTGCCATCTTAAATATTCACATTAAAGTTAATCAGTTTATATAGTTTTCTTATAATGCAGTGACATTCAGTAAGGAAGAAGGCTATCTATCCATTAATTCTCGTTATTACTTTAAGTATTTTAAACACATTCTACTCTCTTAACATTTATTAATTCTTATATATACATATATATACACCCAAGGAAAATAACTACAAATATTTAGTATTAATTAATCATGTCATCATAATTATTCACATCTGTGTCTGATATCGAACCCGCTTTTGTCGAGGAGAAAGTTTTTTTTTTTTTTTCCCCCACCAAGCCTTGTTTGCTCTTTTTGTTTGTATGTTTCCGCCAGTGTAACATAGTATTCTCTAGTTGTCACAAATATTTTAAGCGAGATTATAAAATTAATGCATTTACAATCTAATTTGAATATGTTTATCTTTCCCACTCTAGGTAGTTGATAGCTTACCTGGAAACATATTGTAATTATTAATATACGTATACTGCAACTCTATTATTTTTTTGAATAAAGTCCTTATTCCAATGAATGTGGACTTAATTCTTGATTACTACCCACTCTAATTCCGCTCCTTTAGTTGATGGATGTTCCCAAACTGCCTGCTTGATAGGGAAGGAATGGGAGCGAGAATTTTGAAGTGCCCTCATAACTGTCCCCCTAAATACTCATCTCACGTCGAAAATATCCCACAATTTTCATCTGCTCAGTATCTTCTTTCTTTTTTTCGGATCCAGGATGAAAGTCGTAACTCGTGTCATTGCCCTCCCCACACCCTCGTCGATGGTGCATTCGTTTCATTCTCATCCCGCCAGGATTAGTCGCTCGGGTACGACTTTGGGATTGCCAGAAGAATTGGGAGGAGAGAAAAAAAAAAGAAGAGAAGATAGTAGTCTGGTGGCTCGCAATAATAACCGCAAACAAATATAAAAATGTCTTAAAAATGAAACTAATTTCCACAAAAGCCCGAACGCCCCCGCTCTTTTCTCTTCTCCCCCACCCGTTTTGAAATTAGGTTTTGCTGCAGCAGCAGAGAGGAGGGAAATTATAATAAATATGCATCTCTGCCGAACCTGGCAAATGAGAAGTCAAGCACTATGATGGAGGAACATATTTAAAAGGAAAGGCCTCCTGAAAAAAAAGAGGGGGTTGGAGCTAACGAAACAAGGCGTAGTTGGAATGCTATTAGGCGACGTGGACTCGGTAATAAACCATAAAATAACGGTCTCATATACAAGGGGAAGACTTCATTAGTTAACAAGGGCCCCGTGCATCGCCGTCCCTGGGGTGCCGTGGGCCCCGCTCCGCTATCTGATTAGTCGTCATTAACGGTCAATGCAAATGATGAGTTACAAGCACCGGTCGTCTCCTTTGTTTGGGGATGCGGCAATGATCACTGGATCGGTGATGCAGAGGAGCATCTCTTGCTCTCCATCTTCCTGGTGTTGCAACTCCTTTGTCTTACTTTCTCCCTCCACCCCGCAGGATGCTCGTTTGCAGGGATATTATTTCTCTCCCTCCTTAAAGGCGTTGTCGGAGAAGGTGTTAGGGATATTAGAGGCATTGATTATGGGTGGATGCATTAAACACTTTGGGACTGTTTCACTGCCGAATTCCTTTTGTAGGAGGCAGTCGGCGTCTTGTTTCTGGACATGTCCTGTTTCTATTTTTTTTTTTTTTTAAATTTGAAATATTTGGGAAGATTTTTATTAAAAACGTCATCCTCGTTTGAAAATTAATTAGATCTAAGTTATTTTAATTGAATATTCTTTGGATATAACTTCGGTCGTTAATTTTTTATTTTAAAAATATTAAGCATTGCTCTAAAATTATTTTAAATTAATAAATAATGTTTGATACTAAATAGCATTCATTTTTAAATTAAAAAAACATTTTATCTCTTCTGCTCACGTATATATTGCCGTGCTCTCATATACCTAAGCTTTTTTTTTTTTTTAAATTTAAGAATAGTTTTGGATTTTTAAAAATGTCTTTTTTGACTAAAAACAATGTATTTGCTGAAAGTTTTGTGTCATTGTAAGAAAAATCACTTCTAACCGCGAATATTTGTTATAAAATCACTTAGTGTATGTAATGTCTCATGTTCGATTCCAGCCCGTGTTTATCAACCCCAAATTAGAATTGCACTTCTCTTTTCTGCAGTGCATCTATCGAAATCATTATTTGGGAGTTTATATTATACCTTGTGCTACTCGATTACTATCATCTATGTATGAAACTTCTAATAAACAAAAGTGCTATATCCGTGCAAAAAGTAGTCCTAAAACATCTTTCAGACCTAGATTATTTTCTATTAAAATGATGAGTTTAATTCCATTATACAATCATCGCAACGGACAATAATCATCGCTACGGAAAAGATAAATATCGCAATTGCTGTCGTAAATATATGCGCCGTGTATTGTTTAAAACATATGCATTTTTAGCAGCTGCTAAAAATAGAAAAATATTTCATTTACATTTTTTAAAATAAATAGTTATCATTTATTTTCAAAGCTTACAAACTCCACAGTTTATTTCTGATTAAAATTGTTTATCAATCGCTTCGATGATCGATTGCGGTGGTATAATGGAAAAGTACCAAATAATATTGTATGTTTGTTTTAATTTTGTATTTTAAAAAATTAGTTTCACTGTTTTAAAGTAGGTCAATTAATATTTTAAAGCATTTTAGAGTAAAAAAAATACTAATTTTGTAAAATATCACAAGTAAATGTGTATATATGTATTATGTTTTATATAATATTTGTGTTATGTTTATTATATTCTGCCGATAAGAATTTTTTTATGTGTGCTGTTCAAAGTATACATTGATTTTAAAAAATATAGGTATTCACGATTTTCTTAGCAACATTTAAAAGGAATTTCATTTTTGACTGTTAAAAAAATCTTTGTAATCTCTTCTCTCCTCCTAAACGAGAATTTTAGATAACTATTTATTTTTATTTTTTTCTGATTTTCATCAGTTTTAGCTGATTACTCTTAAATTTTTTCCACTATTTGTCGATTAAATTTAACAATTAAATATTTTAACATTCTAATTTTTATGGCATTCTTTTTATTTTAACAGAATATACTTTCAATAAATTTTGTTAAATTTTATTTTATCAGATAGCAATTAAAAATTTTTGTTAATTCTTATGTTGTCTAAAATTCTTAAAATGGGTAAACACAAAAAAAAATTAATTTTAATTTTGTTTACAGTCTCGTTTTAGAACATTTTGAAAATAATAAAAAGTACTTCATATGATGCATAATATGAAATGGGAGTATTTTGAATATTCTGTTACGTGATATGTAAGAAACAAAATGTTGTGGTAACAATTATAAATATCCTAAATTAAATTTTATTCCTTTAATATCCAATTAGTTTTAAACGCAATTATAAAAATGGAATGCAATGCTTTTTTAAAAAAATTTATTCGATGAGATATTTATTTATTGTCATATTTGGTAATTCAAATGAAATATAATTTAACTACTGTCGTAGTTTATATTTCTGTTTAATGATATCACAGTATTTATTTTACAAATATAAGAATTATCTTCAGGGTGAAAACAAATTCCGTACTCATGCATATTTTGTACCTGAAGCCAATAATAGTAACAAAATTAAGTGTATAATTTATTTTTTACCATATTGAATACTTTTTATGAGGTGATTAATCCTTTTTCAAATTTTAAATATAGTGCAATATGCAAATTAAAAAAAAAAAAAAAAAAAAAAAAAAAAAAAAAAAAACCTTTGTCAAATCATGATAACTTTTAATTGGACCGTTTGTCAAGAGGTGTGACCGTCTAGCTTTATATGGGCTGTCATGATGTTTCAATGTAGGTCTATACTTCTAGAACTGCCTCATATCTTACGTTAAATAGAAAGCTATTAGTCAACATCAAATGTTGCACTCCTAACCAATAAAATGAATTCCGGATGAGTTCTTCATATGACGTACATCATTTACGTATGGTCAATTATTGCTATTCTGTGTGCTCCAATTTTACTACCCACAGAAAAGAATTCGGCCTGAGTAGCTCTTTGGAAAAGTGGTATATAATTTAATATCTCATCCCTCTAACGCGCTGTTATCAGTGCGCATCCAACAAACATGATAATCTTCCATATAGTGATTTCTATGTTAATATTGATTTTTGAGTTATTGCAGAATATTACCTAGTGATTCTTCCTGATTGAAAAATTTTCACTATTTATTTTATTGTTCTGCTTGCAATTGATCTTCTCTCATGACCAATTCGAAAGAATTCCAATGAATCTAGACTCGTAGCGGAAAAAACATGGTTCAAGTCTTGCTCTATCCAAAAGCGATCTTTACGGATCTATTCTTGCAAGATGATATGAATGGGAAACATATAAACCTATAACCAGTGGTAACTGGTTATAGATCTTAAAAACCTTTCTCATTTACCCATATACATTTGATTTATCTCGCGGCGTATGTTCTTCTGTATCATTCTTACAGTGAGTTGGGGATATGTTCATGTTAATCTTTGACATCCAAAATCCTTCCGCTTGCTTGTGTTGCGTGGATAGAGGGAGGAGAGTGCCTGCTCAGATGTGACCTCGTTGCCTAACTGTAATTCGAAATTGCAAGGCGATGGACGAGTATTCCGAACCCATTAACCTTCAAGTACTGACGAGTGCTCTCCTGGACCTCTATACATCGTTCTTAACGAATCGTCCAATCGCCTTCATTCAATAAAATTATAACATCATTGATGACATGATGTTATACATTAAAGATGTTAAGCAGTGTGTGAATGGTATTATAACGTGTATTTACGATGTATAGTTCTGATGTGATTTTATTTATGATTACGTATGATGACTTTCTGATTTTGCAATCGGCAAATATATCTGGGAATGGTATTTTCCTGATACGAAATCAGAAAGCCATCATACGTGAATCCCCGAGCGAATTTCGCTTTTGACTTAACTTTTCCAACTTGTCGATGATTATCCGTTAGAATTCATCCTTTAAACGATGCTACGCGGCTATTACTTTGGGGTGTGGTGTTGGTATTCTTTCCATTAAAACAAGACCATTTTCATTATTCAGTTGGTATAAAACGCTGACATTACTTTATTTCATGAAAGTTAGTCCATGTAACGGTAAGTTTTTCAAAAAAATTATCGTAAAGCTTTTGATTTTGCTGTGTGAATTTAGAATTTTTATTTTGGATCCTAGACTATACTTAGGTGCATCTTTTATTATTCTGTAATTTTTCTTACTTTCTATTTTACTAAAAGTAACTTTTTTAGTAATATAGCAAGTCCTTACAAGTTTATAAAACTTGCTTCCTACATTTTAAAATGTGATAGTCAAATATTTATTTATGCTGTAAATTGTTTCTTTGGTGATAATAAGTCATGGATATAAGTTTTCCAATTTGACTAAAGTATTAAATTTGAAGTATATTCTGATATCATTTTAATTCATTAATGTTCTTGTTAAAAAAAATTTTCACGTGATGTTACTAAATATGCATTGAAAATTTTTTAGTAAAGGTTATTAATAATGATATTGCAGAAATCGTTAATTTGTTGCTATTTTTTTAACGTACATGATAATCAACTTTCTGTAATTTTACAAATACCATACACACACTTTTTTATTTCATGTATTCGATTACAAAAGACATAACAAATTTTACTTTGCCGTTTCCTGTATTTGTCATTGTCCATAATAACACAAAATATTTTGTGTAATAGGTTTATCCTCTGGATTTTTAAAAGATTGCTACAATTTTAGTAGTTTTCATTATGTAAGTTTATAATATTAATATGAAACAGATTTACAAATTAATAACTTTCAAACTGAAGCGATTCGACTTTTCAATCTTCTTTCTGTAAAGATTACAAAACTTCTCACAATTTTGTGTTTGTTAATTGACAAAGCAGTGAAAAATAACATTCAAGATATGAATTATAATTTTTTTTTTTTTTTTTTACTCTCAAGATAATTTTTTTGAAAGAGACGCTATCTATCACAGAGCAAATACTTATATCCAGCAAAGTGATAAAATCAACTCGATAATTTTTAGCGCGAAAAACACGAAAAAAAAATTATGAAGAAATTCATTCATGTGTAAATTGTGTTTGCGCGCCGAATTTAACTAAGATAAACCCTTTCTGAAGGAAAACGAGGAAACAAAAAAATAAACAAACAGCTGCTAACACATTTATTATATCCATACAATGTCAGTTCTATTAACGAACTTCTAACTCTTTGTAGCTTAAGAAACTTTTGCCCTCTCTCTAATTGCACATATTAATGCCGCAGCATTTCCTATCACAACTGAGATCCTAGTTTGAAGATAATTCTGTATTTTTTTCTTTCGCGAACCCCTCCCCCTTTCTCATCCTTTTGTTCCAGGGACAGCATGCACCGGGGGTCCGCCAACGTATCATACATATCATACGCTCCATCAGTCCTTTTCCCTAATGCGACCCAATCCCTTCTGGAAACAGAAGGCCGCATTCAAAGTCACTAATTATCTCCATTACTTAGGGCCCGTGCTCCTACCGCACACACTCTGTCGCGAAAAGGGAAATGCATTTTGATTACGAGCGAACAGATAATGGTTCCTCGGTATTCTCCGAAACTAATGAATATTTCAAACTTTAATCAAACTCGGCTCCTCTCTGTGTTAATTTTTTTTTATTTGAAAAATGTTTTCTTTGTTTTTAAAACATCCCGTTGTAATTATAGCGCCGCCCTACCGCATTTCTCTCTCTCTCTTCCTTTTATAACATATTTAGCGACGGTGAAAAGGAAATAAAAATAAAAGTTATATATACATTTTTTTTAACTCGATGTTGGAAAAAATATTTATAAAATAATGAAAATATATCTATACATATTAGAAAAGAGGAGGTTTTGTGACAAAAAAAAAAAAAAAGAAAAGTGTTCGTAAGGCCGTTCGCTACTATTACACCAGTCGATTCTCAACTGGAAGAACGAGATGACAGCGTCACCTATCCAAATTTTCATTATCTGTATCCTAATTTAAATGCTTTTTTTTTTTTTTTTTTTTTTTCCTTACTTTTTTTTTCTACTCCTTCAAATAATCTTGGTAAAGAGAAGCTTAAGAGGTGAAAAGGTAGATGAAAAGTAAAGTAAAAAAAAGGGGAGTGAATTAAAAAAGAATAAATATAAAAAATAATAATAAAAAAATCGAAGAATTAGTGGAAGGTGCAGATGAGAGAGAATACGAAGAGAGAAAGAGAGAGGTTGGTAGATGAAGGGGAAAAAAAAAACATTAGAATGTTAAGATATGAAGATAAAAAAAATATTTTAAAAAAATGCCTAAAATGGGGGGGGGGGTGGCTTGGGAAAGGGAGAAAAAATAGAAAAGAAATAAAGACTGTGTGGGAGAGAAAGAAAATGAATGGAAAAGTTTAAAAAAAAAAATGGACTGATCATATTAAATAAGTTCTTGCAACAAAAGGGGCTTCTTAAGCACGGAATCCGTAATGGAAAAGCTGTGTCGGAATTAGCCAGTCCCCCTATCAATTACAATAATATCCTGCCATAATCGTGTTATCTGACGCTGGTATAAGGAAGAACTCTCGTATTATCTGTCCTGCACTGTCCTGATGAGAGAGATAATTTATGAAAGACGATAAATGTCGTCTAAGCATTAATCATTGACAAACCACAAGTTTTCATTTACTTATTATTTTTTTTCCTTCCTTTGCATCATTATTATCATGATTATATTTCGACGGAGAGAAGACTATAATTATTATTCAGTTTGGCTTTTGGAATCGTAGAGGGTGGACGGTGTGATGACAGCAAAAAAGCATTTTTCCTGTTTAGCGGTACAGCTAACTAAGACGTCTGTGGGGATTGTTGTTATTATTTTATTACTTTTTTTATGTGCTTTGTTTCATCCCATATGTCACTGAACAAAAATGAATAATAAAAATTTTCTCCCTCCTTTTTTGGCTGAGTTTGAGCTTTACCGAATGTATATTTTGGTATTATCGATCAATATCAATTAAATGGTCGAATAATAATATTTGAGTGGCAGGCTCGAAGCTACCTTTAATAAATAAAAATGAGGATAGAAATTTGAAGGGGAAATTTTCGTGAAAATACCTGCTTTTGTGTTTACAAAATAAACAGCATGATTTTTAGTTCTAGTTCTAAAATAACCCTACCAAATAGACGAAAAATGTTTTCTTGCTTTCGTTTTTCCGGAACATAAATACAGTTTTGTTATGTTGAGCAATGAATATATTATATAGAAAAAAATTAATATATTATGTTGAGATATTCCTCAACCTTGTTATATTGCTTAAAACGTTGCTTCTATTTTGTGGCATCGAAGTTTACATGATGTGCAATCCTTTTTATAAATAATTTTTATCGAGAATCAATCCTTACCATCTCACTCAAAGAATAAAATTGGGGATGGACAACTTATCGACAGGAAATATCTGGAATCCCAAACATTTTATTCAACATGTCTTGGCTGTAAAATATCTATGCAGTTGCCCCCAAAGTGTTATTTTAATTAATGGTTCCATTTCTTCTGATAGCATACTATAAACGTAATATTTTGTAATTTTGTTTAGCTATAATTTATTAAGACAAAATATTTATCAGATTATGCAAATTAAAATAGATATTGATGCTTTATTTGCTGAACATATTCCTCCGTATTTCTTTTATTATATTTGGAATGTTAAACTGTTGGGTCTTTGCTGGATAACTTTTTAACGCTAATAATGATTTCATTATATTTATATAGTTTTGTCGTTCAGTTTGTCTGCAGTTTTTGATAAAGAAATGATTCCTCAAAGAATCAAGACTACTCGTCAAAGAAATGAGGAAAACGCCAACTTATAAGCTGAGATGTCCAGATTTTCTTAATCACATTTAAGATTATATGATTCGGTGATTCATCAATGTCATTCATAGTATCGATACTATCAATATAACAACTTCTTATGAGTATTAATATATAATTAATTCAAAAATATTCTTTTTTTTTTTTTTTTTTTTTTTTTTGAACGTTTGACTCGTGAATATTTTTAATTCGTCTCTTTTAACATTCATATAATAAAATGAGGTTGTTTGTTAATGCTACTAAATAAAAAACTTGGTATAACTAAAACTAGGTACGTTACAGTAAACTTTATTAGATTTATAAATTCTTCTCATAGCATATGATTCATATGGGAAAATGTGTGACTGTAATTTTAGAAAATTAAATCTCATTTTAATTAAGGCAATCACATTTTTATACTTAACGTTTTCCGATAACATATTCCAAATAAGAAAATTATCTATCATTTTTATTCATTACAATAAACCGTGATTAATCCAGCTTCTGTTAAACCAGCTTTCTCTTAATTTCGACAATCATTCAGATATGCCCCATGCACACATATGTATGTACAACAAGCGAGTTAACCCAATAATGTATTTTTGTTGAAATTGTGCTGTGTGTTGTATCAACCTTGGATGAGTCCAGCCGTTCATTTGAAATGAAAAAGAACCGTGATAAAAGATCAGTAGTTTCTTCCAACCAGAGTGAACTTGTCAAAAGCAGCTTGTGAAAATGAGCCCGGCACCATCACGTTCAAAGTAACTTTGCATCTGATGTTTGTTGCGACATCAAATGAAAGTTACATTAATTTTAGTATGTAATTATGTATGTACACTTGTTATACTTAATTTTTCTCTCATGCAGTTTAAACCGAGCTGGCATCCAAATGGTTAGCGCTCTTGCCTTCGGTTCAACAGTTCGTGGGTTCGAATCCCATCTTGGGCATGGATGCTTGTAGTGGTTCGGAATCTTATTTAAGCTGTAAGTCCCGCTCTAATTAGCCCTAGTGTGCAAAAAATGACCGTTGAGCGACAAAGAAACCAAACCATACCTCATGCAGTTTAATATTTCATTCTCTTGAACTCACAACATAATTTTAATTGAGTTCATCAGTAGTTATCGCTTATATACCTTGGCTCAATTTATAGATTATTTTGTTTAATTCGTATTTTCATGAATTTCGGACGACCTGGATTCACTGTTAGTCCGGATTAGATTCTACTGCATATATATATATATATATATATATATATATATATATATATATATATATATATATATATATCGTCCTGTTCTCATGGCTGGATTATCATATATTTGGTAAATATATAAAGCAATAACCTTAGATATTTGCATAACATGTAAAAATATTAATTTCAGAATTATAAAACGTGGAAAAAAAGATCTAATTTAGTTTATTTCTTAAATTAGAGTTACAGTGATTTCCATACAGCTGTATTATAGTCAGCTATAAGTAATTGAATTAAAAGAAAAAAAATTTTAGAGAGCATTTCAAACTGCAATACTAAATTCAAATCTAATTTTTGTTTTATGAATGCTTGTAAAATTTCCACCTTTAATAAATGATTTTAAGAATCTTTTTTAAGTTTTACTCGGAAAAAGTACCAAAAATTTTTAAACAATCTTTTCTCATCTCAAAAGAGCTTATTTTATGTCATGTACATTATTTTTAGCAGTTTGTGACGAAACGAGATAACTCGTTTACTAGGTAACACAAAAAAAAAGAGCACTGTATGATTTACCGTATTATAAAATTATTTTTTTATGCATTGAAATTATAAATAGTACTGGTTTTTATAGCTTGCTGATGAATTTATAGCATTGTTATCTTTATAATATTTCGAACTGCATTTTTTTTATTATCTTCATTTGTAATTAAGATAAAAAAAAAGTGTTTCCATTTAATTTAATTTTTTTTAAGCAAGTCGCTTTGATTATATAACATCTATTATTCTGATTATTAAGAGCATTTACTTCTTAATTTGAGAATTTCGTATTAGATAAAAATTACGTTATACTGAGTTATTGTACTGAAAATATTCTAAATTCAAACAATTTTTATGGTATTTTTCATTTTTACAGAAATATTAGCGTTTCTAGGAAACTCGTTTTCACGTAATTTGCGAGTTCTAAAGTTTAAAGTTGCAAATCTTAGTACGTCATGAACCATATTACATTCAAATTGCTACTTAGTGCTATCAAATGTGTTTTATTTGCGACTCCCAAGGTTTTTTTTTTTTTTTTTTTTTTTCTTTTAAATATTTGATTTTTTAAAAAAAAATGAGTTTTTTTTTTTTTTTAAAATTCGGCCATGAAATAAAAAAAAACTGATTAAAATTACACCAGTTATGTATGCATTTAAAAAACTTATAGATCATCTAGCATTTCTCAATTTTAAATTTGTTTGATTTCTTAAAAGATGTACTTGGAAAACTATTATTTTAAACCAAATGATCCGTGTTCTTAATCATCTTGGTATCAAGCACGCATAATTCTGTTACTTTAACATTGTTTTCTCATAGTATTTTATCCCCTTTTCTAATATATATATATATATTTCTGTTCATTTCAATTTGTTACGTGGGGATTGTATATGTGATTGATGTTACTGTTAAATAATAACAACTAACTTAGTTGTTTTTGATTTTTCAGTTCATAGACTCGATTCTCACTTCGATTTTAATGTTTTTAGTGGCTTAAAAAATCCACTTTAAAATGTTTGTTCCGGTCTCGTCAATCTTCATGGGTAAAATAATATGCATTGATCGACAAATAAACTTATCCCTTTTTCTCATACCAATAATTATTTGAGTGTTACTAATAAACTCAGATTGTAAAATGAACATAAAGTTTTTTTTAATTTTATGGAACATTATTTTATTAAAAAGACCTATAATTAAATCTTTTCAGTATCTTATATTAATGACAATATATATTTTATATAATTCTGTCATTATTATTATTATTATTTTATCCAAGTTTATTCCACACACACACACATTTCGCGCTATACACAGATTTTTTTTTCACCTTATTATTATTTTAATACTTTTCTTTATTACTAAATTTTAAAAATAATTTTGCGTTAGTTTTTTTTTATCCGTTTTAATATGGAAAAATTCTTCTCATCACATTTAACTTTGAATAGCTGATATGGTTTTGATTCTGGAATCTGAAATACTTAATATTTCCAAAAAGGATAATATTTAAATGCTACCTTAAATTATATTTGGAAAATTTGTTACATTCGCGGAAATATTTGAATATATGATTTTTTATAGACTTTATTGAGACACACACAATCCTTTGGCAATACAGGATTGAAAATGAAATTTCTTAAGCAATTCAATTCATATCCATTATCTCTTTCGCAAATAAGAGTCCCAGAAAATATACCACGCATTCGTATAGTTATTATTAGCCAATAACTATGTAGAGAGGCGTATAGTCATTGGTTTCACCTTATAAATGCAGTCTGTATTTTTAAACATTATATATTCTTATAGATCCCAACTTATATCGATTTTGCATTAATTGTAAGGCTAACCTCAGTGTGAATTCTGAGCCTGACTAAGGCAGAGGCATACGGGACCCTCACATCTGTATCAACGGGCCCTTCACACAAATCGAATAGATTATTTTACCTTGTCAATCAAATCGAATCTTTTGCCAAATAGAATGGAACGCTTGTTGTTGTGAAGAAAATAGTGCCACAAAGAAGTTCTTAACTCGGGCCGCAATTAGGCTAAGTCGAGCCTTAAGTAAAATTGTATGTATTGTCAAGTTAGAGTCTGAAAATAAAAAGACTTCTGCTTTCCATTTACTGGCCTGTGATTTGTAAATGGTCCTAAGAACATCCTTCATTTGAAGTCTTTCATTTTAAAATCCATTTTTATCTGTTTTTAATTTAGTTTGTGATTCACTATATACTAATTATTATGTAAGCTCTTAATCTGAGAGTGAGTAAAGTCTCGTTTATAGATTAACTAGAAATAAATCGAATGAGGGGTTATATGCTTGAAAACTTGGTTACGAAATTTTTAATCATTGAAACATTTTCCTTCGCTATCTAATGCATTTCCAGTCAAACAATATATTACGGAAAGCAAAATCACATTCACATTTGCTGCAGATAGCAAAAGCAATACTTAGAGGAGGGAATTTTTTTTTCTTCTCTTAGCGATTCTGCATTGATAGCATATAAGAATGTATAAATTAAATAAATAAAAAGTATACTTCATTCATGAAGCGAGTGAAGTTCCGGAATCGAAAAATTTCATTGCTAAAAATAATTTCATCTTGTTATATCCACAATAATAGGGACAATAAATCAACATGTATTACGTTTTAAATTGATTAAAAACACTGTGATGGAAGTATGAAATGAAACTGTTTTAAATTATCCAGAAACCGACAGCTTGATAGTTTCACTCCATGTCATGCAGTTGCTCTCACTCCTTCCCCCCATTATAAAAATTTTGTGAACAAACAAAAAAAGGCTTTTACTTAACACTGATGGATGTTTTATGTTGATTAATATAAAAGGTAAAACAATTGTACAATTTAAAATTTTACTATATATGAAATCTTTCAATTCCATTATTCTTTATAGCTATTTTTTTTCTATGGTTAAGGCAAAGAAAATATTGTTTTAAGTTTTGATCATTTTACAAAAAAAATTCTCAAATCAATAATTTAGATAAATTTGGGCTAATTTATGCATTGTTTACTTTAATGGTGATTTAATCGTTCGGTCTTATGAAAATTAATTTTGAAAATGTTTTTCCTTAGGAACAATACGAGTATGGTGTTGTCAACATGGCCTTTTACGATGACCGAAAATTTCTCATGTCCCACATCCATCATTCCTTCATCACCTGTGATGACACTGGAATGTGCGAAATGGCTATGCTTAATGAAGTCGTGTCCGACAAGGCTTTGCCTTCCATAGAAGATGAGAGACCCGAACTGACAGGGTTGAACTATTATATGGACTCTGATCTCTTGGAACAAACTCAGTCCTATGATATAGTGTCTGGCATGGGATTTATCGGTGGTCATAGGCATCGCTCCAATACAGCCCAACGATTGGAAAAAATGAAAAAGGATCGCCAGATGCAAGCCAAAATCACCCATATACAGTGGAAAGACCCAACTACCCAATTAACTGGTAAAGTATACATAATATAAATTATATATCTATATATGTTAAGTCTACCAGAAAGTTTTATCCATATTTTGGAATGAAGCAAAATAAAAAATTTTCTTAACGTCAATAAACATCATTAAACTATGTAATTGCCATTATTACTGATGATTTCTTGCCAGCATGAGGGCAATTTGTGAACCCCATTTTTAAAAAATGTTTCATTTCATGCGAAAAATTGAAACAGTGCCTGATTGATATCTTAATTTTTTTATTTTTTTGCCCTTCAAATAATTTATAAACAAAAACAAGTGATAGTTTGAGGTCTATAAGTCTGGAGAATATGGTGTATGGGACAGAATTTCTCAACCTGGTTTCGCAATTTTTTGATGAACTTTTTTCTTGATCGCTTTCTTGGAAGGCTTCCTGTAAATTATCCAGTTGCAGCAATAGTTTTCCGAATTGAGGTTTTAGTTAAATTTTTAATGCTGATAATGTTTTTGTCCTCAAATGTCTCATCATATACACATTCTCCTATTCAGAGTCAAATTTGTCTTAGAGTTACAAAGGCTTGATATTTCGTTTCTTATGATGTTTTCGTAAATAATCCACTTTTCATCTGGTTCAACAAGTGCTCGATTTTGTTCCGAATGAGAGTTGACAGGCATATGATGACTTGTTCATCAAAATATTTCTGACTTAGTTCATGTGTAACCCATTTTGAATATTTCTATACCAATCCTATCTTTAGAATTTGGACGAAAATAGTTTGCTGAACTGAATTAAGCTTTCTGTGATCACCTGATGATCTTTTTGTGTTGCAGCCAGAAAAATATCTTGCTATATATATATTATAAAATATATATATATATATATATATATAATATATATATATATATATATATATTATATATATATATTTATATATTATATATATATATATATATATATATATATATATATATAAATATTATATGTATATATATATATATATTTTTAAATGCTCTAACTTCACAAAAATTATAATTTTTCTTTTCTTATAATAGAATTAAAGAAAATAAAATGCTGTACAATACACACCTAAATTTATCATGGTAGTTTGGTAGGAAAAAGTTGCAATTTTGAAGCTCTAGGTTATGAAAAACATAGAATCTAATATGTTATCTCACTTACTAGTCATTTTGTTTGTTTGCCTCATGTTTTACTTCATATGTATCTGTAATTCAAAATGACATGCTTTTCAATCTTGGCTAATATTAAAAATTTCCACCCAGGTGTCTTTTAAAGTTGTCATTAGATAATTTTTGTGATTAGCTGTTTTGTATTTCCATTTATGGGCGCGCGCGCGTCGTGCGTGCGTGTGAGTGAGTGAGTGGAAAAGCTCAAATTTTTTTGATTCGATATATTTGAAACACACTCTTACATTGAACACTATTTTAATGAATCCAAGCAATAATTAATTATATTTAATGGATCTAGATTTAAAAAACATTTCTGAAAATATGATAACTTTGGATTGAGAATTCAAGGTATGTTTCAGTCCAAGAAGGTTGAGATTGAAATTCTTTTTCCTCCTAAATTACAAAGATACACATTCACAGTATGTGTTCTGTATTATCCCCAAAAGATTTTTGGGGGTAATTATAGAACATTTACTGCTTGCCTTGCTATCTACGAGGCATCAGTGTTGCTCCTTGTAGTACCAAGAAATGAAACACTGTTAGTGACATGGCATTACATGTATTTTGCTGCAGACAAAATTCATGTCCCTGTTAAGTTAAATATGAGCCATAGAAGGCAGTAGTAAATTTTACCTTAAAATTCATCATCTACTGTGTGAATTCACATTTACTCATGAATGACTAAATTGTTGATTTTCCAATGTAAGAATCCATATTTTATGCTATATTTTCTCATTTATTGTTATATAATTTCGATAAATATTCCTTCTCTTGGTGAATGACTGCTTTAAGCTATATTTCTTACAAAACTAGGAAAGGTAATTCAAGTCATTTTACTACTCTTTATTATAATTTATTGTAGTACTATATCAGATATCTTTCTCATCTATCATCTAACTAGCTTATGCTTCAATAAATTTTTGTAAATCAGATGCATATTATAGTTCTTTGTAAGTAAGTTGTAACATAGCTAGTTTGACATTTGATAGATAAATCAATAAATAATGTATCCTGTGCCTTGTAAGGAAACTTCCAATGTCTAAAATTTGAAATATTTTAAACAATAATTGTGATTGTAATTGAATTCATTAATTACAAATTAAAATTGCTTTGAAAAAGAATCATATAATAATTCTTACTTTAAAATGTCCTTAAACTATTTTCAGTGTTAAATTGAAATTAAGAATGTCAAAATATAAACTTGTTTTCTAATAAACATCAGATTAAAATTGTCATCCGTGACCTGCAGCCAATAGTTTAATGGGTAACTTAATTTATTGAAATTTTATACTAGTAGAGAAAAATATATGTAAAATCAAAGCATTTCATTGTCTTTTGCTTTATTTCTTTGACAGCAGGTGAAACTCTGCAAATTCTTATTGTTGCAAATGTTTTGGCATATGAACAAACTGCTCAATTATACAATATTTGTTACTTAAAAATAACTAGTAAAAATTTTAATTCTGAATACTTTATTACATTGTTATGGATGTCACTTTTCGATCCTGGGTCCAGAGTTCTATTTTTATCTATTTATTTATTTTGAAATTTTTAGAAATAGTTTTTATAACTCAAGTTTTATATTTTATGGAATAATGTAGAATTCTTAAATGTCTTCAATTGTGTTTAATAGCAATGCTGAGTTAAAAATAATTTAATTCACTTATCTACTTGAAATCAGTTTTCAAACTATATAATATATACAATATGGAATTTATCTAACTAGTAGTTGAATTGTGAACATTTTCTTCTTAAGTGTGATTGATCCGAATCAATTAAAATCCAGAATTTCCAAGTGAAGGAACATTCATGTGCAGAGTGACAAATAAATCAACAGACACATGATTTGTTGGCTGTGGTAAACTACCATGATTAAAGGGATACTAAGCCATCTTTCTCAAACTTGCAATATTTGCTTTTAAATTAACATTCTTCTGAGAATTAATCTAAGATTAAAATTGAAAACTCTTTTAGTTTGATTTTCTCACTGTGGAGATTTAAATATTAAATGTATATACTGCATACTGTCAGTATAATAGCGACTAATTAAAAGTATAAAGTTTTTTAACAAAAAAAGAAAAAAGAAACAGTGTTTGAAAGAATAATTGGAGGAATATATGCTAATTGGCTTAAAGAAAAAATGTAAATTGGTTTCCAAAATGTGGAAAATTTCTAAACTTAGGGTGTTTTTAAAATGAGTAGTATTAAATGGTGTAGGAATGCAAAAGAACATTTTCATTGGAACAATATATGAATTGATAGTTTTAAAATAAGGTTAATTATGATGACTGGTAAATCTTCATGTTTGAATAAACAATAACTTTGCCTTACGTTGAAAAAATTTTAAATTTGAATTTCTTTTCTTTATCTATTAAATATGGCATGGAAAATGTTGAAAAAAATGATTTTTATTTCAAAATTTTATCACAAATGGAGAAATTTGTGAACTTGGAAAAGTTTATTTAGCTGAAATTGCTCTTAGATTTCCCCCTTTATGTTCCCATCCTAGTTGTAAATGTATAAAATGAATCTTTATTGTTTATTGAGTTGCATAAATTTATTTCCTGTTTCTAAATTATGATTAAAATATCAAAGTTAACGTAATGAAATTTAATGTGTCTTTTAAATACATTATGCTTTTTTCTAAAAAATATCTTGCAAATTATATTTTTGATTAAGATAAAATTATTTTATGATTTATGATATCAATTATTCAAGTTATTTTTCTCTATTTAGAAAAAGAACTGGCTGAATTGTTTCCAAAGAAGGATTTAACAGAACTTAAGCTGAAAAAACCTGTTAAATCAGCCTTAAGTGAAGCCTTAGAACTTTATCCAGCAGCACCTAATAATCCATTTGGAGAATATGCAAGATTTGATGGAAGGGTAAATTTTCTTTGTGTTTAACAAATAGTTTCACTTTCTTTTGAAATGTAACTAAAATACACCCAGTAACATTTATATAGAATATTTCATAAATTTGAAATAAAATAATTTAATATATTTAGTCAACTTGTATATAATTTAAAATTAAGAAAAAGGAATATATCTCTTTTGTAAAAATATATTATTTAATATCTTTTAATTGTATCACAAATTTTTGTGGTTTGTTTCTCTACATTCAGTTTTTGTATATGAGGGCTATTAGGAAATGTCATAATGAATCTATCCACAATCCCTTATAATTTACTTTTTTTAAATTTAAGTTGAATGAATAATAATATGTTATTCTTCAAAAATTTGCTCATAATATTAAATCTTGAAATGTAAAACTATAAATTTTAATAAAATTGAAATAAAAGTATTTAAAGAAATAGATATTTATTAGTCTAAAAATGCCTTACTTTTCTTAAATTTTAACATTTTGGCTTTTGATAAAGTATAAAATACCTTGTAAGAGAGTATCTTATAAATAGCAAACTTGCATTTATACAAGATATTTTTGCATAATTTGTTGTTTTTAGCCAAACTAATAAATAACTAATAATTATAAATGCTATTCATGGATATTCATTGTTTGTGTATATAATTTTTGGAGAGTTGAAAACCAGCACATGTTTGCTTAATAAACGTTTATACAATTTGTATGTAATATTTAAGGAGATCCAATATAATTGGTTACAAATCGCTGTTTATCTATTAGACAAGAAAATGATGTACCTTGGATGATTAAAGTTTGTCTCCAGTTAATTGTCTATAGAATCGTACCTTCTTGAAGAAATTACTGAAGTAGAAGTTATGATAAGAACTATGTTCTCAAATCATAATTTGATTCTTAAGGCATTTTTTAGATTGTTTGTGTTTCATTCTTTACCATTTGTTCTCTTTCAGTTGTATACTTGACTTTTAGTTTTGAAGCTTCTTGGTTTTGAATCTTAAAATGCAGACAAAGAAATTAAATATGAAAGATTTTTAAATTCTGCATTTATTTACTTATGTGTTATATTTTTTTTTTACTAAATAAAGGCAATAATAAAAGCCATTACATTTTTAAATACAAAGCATATATAATTAGAGTTTTTATAACAAATTATGCAATACATTAATAAGAGTCATGGGGAATTAAAAAAAATTAATTAAAAAAGAAATGTGTACAAAAAATTTTACCTTTAGTGATAGCTAAAGGTTTCGATTTTAAAATAAGAATTACTGAAAATACTCATTGTAATATTGCACCTAGTGTTAAGAATGTTTCCAAACTTCTTAGCATTAAAAAGTCTTAGCATCTCTAATCTTAATAAGTTTAAAATTATTTTTTTGTAATGTTATTAGTGATAAAGCTCAAATTTTAAATATTTTTGAATTAAAATAAATTTTACATTTCAAATACTGTTTTTATTTTAAATAATTTAGAAATTATATAAATTGAATGCTTTTTTGCTGTTTAGTTTAAAATTTTTAAACCATGTTATATTTGTATAAAAATTTCATTATCATGTCATGATAAAAAAAAAAAAGCCTTACATTTTGACTAATGTTATAAAAATCCTTTAAAATTTATAATAAATTTTGCTCATGAGGAAAATGCATCATCTTGTATTGATTTAAATGCTTATATGGTATTATGCTTTTGTTTTTATTCTAAGTATTTCTATAATTACAATTATTTTACTTATGTTTTTACCATTATATTATGATTCTTATATATTCTACATTATCAAATAAATGCTTGATTTTGTTGCATATAAGAAGCATAATTTAATATTGAGAACACCACTAAGAACTTTATTATGCTTTCATTTTTATTGTAAAACATAAATTTCATTCTTATTTTACACTTTTGATTAATTACCACTCATTCAAATTTTTGATTATAATTTTGCAGTTTTAACATAAAATTTTTTGTAAGCATGAATTTTTAAATTTCTTTTCTGTTTTGACAGGTTAACCGATCAGCACCATCAAAGAAAATTTCTATTTACCTTACTATGTTACCAGTTGCTGAACGTAATTATCCAATGCCAGTTACTTGTTTATCAAATGCACGTGTGTTGGAATTAATTGGTTTAATATGTTGGATGTATACAAATGATGGAAAAGAACCTAAATTAAAGTAAAACATTCTGTGAAATTTAAATAATTTGAAATTTTATGTTTGAATTATTACATTGATTATACCTGAATTGCATTTTTAATATGTTTAATTATTTGTCTCATTTATTGAATTTATCATCATTTATCATACCTTTAATTTTCAGTAATATATAATGTAATATTTTTTTTCATAGTTTTATGTTTTAAACTATTTTATATTTATTTTTAAATATGTAAACTGAAAGGAAATTTAAAACATTTTTTATTTTCAGTTTATATAAATCTCAAGGTGTCCCTTATCATAAATATTCCTCAAATTAAATATTAAATACACCCAAAATTGTATTTTGATTAAAAAATTATATTGTGATATTTTATTTATTAATATCGATTTTACCATGTTTTGAAATAATTTTAAAATGGTTTGTTTGTAATATTTTATACTTGACTGTAAAATAACATTTTACTGTTAAAGTATTAAGTGCATGAAATTAATTTGCATTCAATAAAACTTTGATTACATAAAGTTTTTATATAAAAGAGAAAGAAGAATTGCTATTATAATACTAAATTTTGTGAAAGGAAAAAATAATTTTTTTTTAAAGAATCTTATTATCAGGAATTTTAAAACCTTTCTTCTTCTAAAAAATATTCATAAATTAATATAAACCATTAAAGGTCATTTGGCAAATAACTTGTCTATCAACATTTGTATTATAATACTGACTGCATAGAAATAAAAAAATAAATAATTTTTAACGAGTCAATAATAATTTTCTTTTAAACATGTTAGAATTTTATTTTCTTATGATTTCAATAATTCATTATGATTTACTTTAATTATCATTATTTTAATACTTGGAATAAAATTGCATTTAAAATATAGATAAACTTTATGTCATGTAAAAGTTTCCTATTTAATGAGTTTACTTGGTAAAACCGAATTACGTAAAAAAATGTTGCAAAAAAAAATTAATAATTACATGCTTCACCAAAATGAAATTATGTAAAACAAATATCAACATTTCTCTCTCCCCAAAAAAAGATATTGTTGTTATATACAGAATCGATGTTGATGATTGAAGACTTAAATATTTTGCTACAGGTATTATTGTAACAAAATATTTAAGTCTTCAATCATCAAATAAAGTTAAAGTTCATAAAACTAAATATAACCATTTTCCCCTATTATCTCAAATTCTATTTTAAAATTTTTGTTAAAGAAGGCCGAAAATTTCTATACAACCAATATTGAAATCATTAAATCTGACTTCTGATAGTATCCTATAAATTAAATATGGTTCACATATATACTATATGACCAATTGTGGTTTAAGCAGTATAGTTCTGTATATTCACTAATATTTATTTTCATTATTATATTAGTGCAATAGGGTACAATGTTTGTTAAAATAAATTTTTATGTTATTTTCTTATAATAAGTTATTTAATAAATTATATTCTTAAAACTTTTTGCTGATTTGTTTATAGTTAAAATGTTGGAAATAATCATTTTTTCACTATAATTTATGCTTTATTTATGATAATTTGTTGTATTATCATAAATAATGCATAAATACTACTATAGTGTTCTTAATCATAGTTTATTTATAATGATTTTTTTTGTCAAAGTATTTGAATAGCTTTATCATATTTTGTTTCTTTTAAAATGTATATTTTGATTTTTTTTCTTTTTATGTTATTTATTTCTTGTGTTCTCATCCATTTGTAATAAAAATCTTTATATATAGCCTTTTCTTTAAAGTGCTTTGAAGAAATAATTTTGTTTACTTGATGCTTCAAACTACTTTCTATCCTCTTATATTTAAAAATACACAGAAAAGGAACTTTTTATCCTCCTATTACTTTTTAATTTTAACTTTTGAGGTTTATTTATGGCAGTGTTCTTCAAGTTTTTAAACTTATACATATACATATATATAAATATATATATATATATATGCACATGCACACCTACAAATATACTTATTTAGTTTGTAATATCAAACCTGATGGTATAGGTATAGCATTTCATGCTCCCTATGTCATATTCAATTCTTAAGTTGGGAAGATTGTCTCAACCTTTCATCCCTTCAATGCTTCAATAAACTGAATACCAAGCATGCTTAGAAGTAAGCACTGGAGGTTTCACTCTAATCTGACCACCTACCTGGGAGGCATGCTTCATGACCCATGACCTTGGCAATGAAAACAGATATGAGCACTGTAGGCTTTGTCTCCTGTGTGGACTGTTGTGCCCCTAAGTTTAGAATAGTTTGTTACATCAATATATTTGTTTCAATATTTTTCTAATCATTTAATAAATAAATGAATGTATTATTATGTATAGTAATTATGTATTAATGCTTTTTCTAGAACTTCTGTGTCTTCCTATTGTTTAAAAATTGCTGAGGAAACAGGTGAGGTTGATGAAGATTTTCCTAGTCTTGACAACAATGAATTCGTTGGAAAGTTTGGTTTTCCATTTTTAGCTTTAATAGAACAAGCAGAAAAAAGCTCAGTTCCTCAAGTAACCATGTAATGTCACATATTTTTTTAATATTTCATAGTTCTATTTACTGTAAATTGTACTGCTTATTAAATGGTTCTACAGTTTGCATTCTGTTAGTAATATATTAATGTAATGAATATATAAAATTGTAATATAAACTGTAAATATATAAATATCTACTCATCCTTCAAGTAGTTTTATGCAATATGTGTGTTTTATTAATCAGAATGATAAAACAAAAGCACTTTTTACCTCTTTATATGAAGAAAATTCAAACTTATTTATAAATGTTTCTAGCATCTTTCAATAGATCATTCTAATCATTTTGATATCGAAAAATATGAAAGAAATGTATGAAGATTTTTTTGATGATTTCAAATATCAAGTACTAAAAATATTTTACTTATGTTATCAAACTTATTGTAGAGAGAATAGGATCTGAAAAATTAAATTAATTTTAACAATATCTTTTCTTTAATAAATTTACACACTAAAATTCTATTTGTACATTTTACATTAAACATTTTGATAATAGCTCTTTTTTATTTATTGTGTATTATGTTAAAAAATCTTATTTATATATCATTTTGGCATTTATTTCACTTGAAAATGTGCAATGTTAATTTGTTTGAATTAATATATTTGTTTTTTAATTGTTTTTATTTACTTATTTGTTTTATTATTATACACATTTATTTACATTTTGTCTGCTGTCTTTTCGTACTTTTCACAAAATTAAGAAAAAATTATTTCATGATTAATTCATCTTTCTGTTGTGATAAAATGGGTTCTTTAAAATTAAAAATTTTATTTCACAAGTTCTATTTTTTCAAAAGAAATCCTTAAATAATGTCCATCTGATTGTAAAAAATATTACAAAATCTGCATTTGCAACTAACTTTCGCTTATCCTTGAAAATGTATAAAGGAAACTTTTCTTAAAGTATAATCTAGCACAGTTGTAGAACTTATACTAAATCTCAGTTTTAATCTCTGTTTGAGAGAAGATTTTTAAACAGTTATAAAGTATATTAATTCTAATTTTGTTATTAATAAATGTTATCATTTTTATTTAAATGCTAACTGAAATAACTTTTTAATAAAACCTATTGCAAGTAATTATTTGACAATCTTCATTGCAGGTTAAAAACATTATTATGAAAAAAATATGCTGTGCTTGAAATTTAAGTAAAATATTACATAATTTTATTAAATTAACATTAAAAGAATAGATGCTTATGAAATTTATTTCACTTTCAATTAAAATTGCTTAAAACTGATATGTATTTTGATGAGATTTGATACAATTTTTATGGTGAATATCATTGCCCTATTTCTTACATTTATTTAAGAAATTGAAATAATAGGATTGTCTAATAATGTATATTTTTATCTATCAATTTTTTCCCTCCAGTTTCTGTTTTCTTTATCATTAATTTATACCTTTTTTTTTTTTTTTTTTTGTATATATGAAATAAGAATTGTATGATTAAATTTTATTCATTTTTTGGTACATTGTTGTAGCTAATAAGTTTTAATGTTACTTCATATTATTTGTAATATTTTCAAGATTTTTGTATCTCATTTGTGTATTAAACATGCCACAGATCTATAGAAGGTGAAACTGTGAAATTTGATGTTCCTAAAATGGATGTAACATTGAGGGAAATTGCTGAAGTTGCAAGTCGTCGATTATCTGTTAGAAAGACTTCAGGTTGCTATATTTATAAAAATCTACTATTTTAATTTAATGTGCTTGGTAAATTAATTGATTTAAAATATTAAAGCATAAAACTACTCTCATTAATATATTAAATTCATTGCATATTCATTAGAATTTTCAGAATAAATTTTAATTCTTTTGCTTTGTATATTTTTCTAATTAGTAATACCTATATTGCAAACAAAAAATTTTGTATAAATTATTTAACATGTGTTTTGTGAATTGAAAAAGCATATTAGTGCATTGATTAAGTTGAGAAATTTCTCAAAATTATCTACCACTACTTATCTACTTTCATAAAATTATCTACACACTAAAATAATCTATTATATTTCCTTATTTTACTAGCTTGTAATGTATGAATTATTTTATCACCTTTTCTTTCTGACACTGAAAAGCCGAGCTGGCAGCCATCTTGCCTTCGGTTCAACTGTTTGTGGGTTCGAATCCTACCTTGGGCATGGATATCGGCATGGACCCTTCGGAATCCACTTTAAACTGTAGTTTCTGTTCTAATTAGTGTGCAAAAAATGACCGTTGAGTGACAAACAAGCCAAACCAAACCAAACCTGACACTGAAAATAAATTTTAATATTTTCTTTCCGTGATATAAAGCAGTGAACAATTTCATTCTTTTGAAGAATTCCTCTTTGAGAGAACTTGTCATCTTTAGCACCTTTCAACAGATTATTTTTCATCTATAAGAATAATTCTTCAAATATAATATTTGTTTTATTTGCATTTTCAGTGTTAGATAAGTGTCATAGATCTTAATTTATCGATTATCTCACTGGAAAGTTATGATCATGTTCTTTCAAGTAAAAATTTTGACTCCACTATACACCTGTTACATAAAAACAAAGCATTTAATATGTTTTGTGAGACAGAATAAAATATAGAAATCATAAGTCTTACTTCACTGTGTTATATTAGACTGCTTTATTTACATAATCGATACTTCTGTACTTTATATCTTAATAAATAAACTAATTTAATTTATTAACTCTTATCTCATGTTTAGGAATAAAAATAACTAGAAGTGCATTCTAAAATGTAAAAAGTTGGTTTCTGATTTTTTTTTTTTTTTAAACAGTACTAGCTTATATTTTTGAGCATATTTCTAGGCATATTACAAGGTTTAATAGTTTTGTTTATACATTAATTTCTTAGATATTTTCATTAAAAAAGCATATATTATCATGCACATTTTTATTTGTTTTGTTTTGTTTTTTCTGAAAATTCAAATACAATACCAAACCAAATTTTTAAATAAAAGATACCTTCTTTTATTTAAATATTATAGAATAGTTTACTGAACATAATATTTTGTAATGATATCCATATGCTTAAAATTATTGACTAAGGTTATATTTTGCTTTGATTATCTAAAATAAACTTTATTCTGATCAAATGTTTGGGTGCTTTATACTTAAAAATATTACAGTCAATAATATTTATAAATTTTAAATTATTTTATTTTAATTGTTTTGATTTTTCATTGTAGCATACCGTATAGAAAAAATGGATGAACCTGGAGTACCGATTCCTCTTGACAGCAAATTAACTAATTTCCAAAATTTGGATTTCCAACTTATTTTTGAAGAAAGTAAATGGTTTCTATATTATTTTAGTAATACATATTTTAAATTTATTCAAATTATTTTTAAACTATATAAATTTTATAGTGTATTTACATTTTCCAAAAGAAAAATTACCATTCACTCTCTCTTTAAGAAAAACAACCAATTAGTTTTAATTTTTTTGTCTTCAGTTCAAGAATCTATGCTGTGAAAAATGTGTTATTTATTTAAAACTAATATTCAATCATAAATAATATATAAATTTTTAGATACTGTGTATTGCAAATTAAAAATTTAAATACCAGAAAATAGGAATTAATTAATAAAACAATATATGCAATCTAAGGTTTTTATACTATATATCCATAAAAATAATTTTTTCAGGATAACTGGGAAAATGTGCAAATACAAAAGGTAAGATTGAATATAATTTTTAAAAAGTTCAAAATGGCCCTCAAAATGACAAAATATTGCTACACACAATAATACAAATTTATTCTTTTGAGCGAGAAATAAAAAACTTTTATTATTATATTCTATAATTTATATCTTTCATGACAGAAAGATATATTCATTTGAATTAATTAGAAATTCTGATTAAAAGAGTTTCTGAGTTTTTATCAACTGTATTTGCATTATACATTCTATTTGTTATTTAAGTTCTAACTACTTTGAAAAAAAATATTTTTTCATGTTTCTGAATAAATACCACTATAATGTATTAATGATATTTAGGAATTGTTATTATTGTGCAAGTATTAATAGCATTATATAATAATGATTCAAAATTTCTCATCATTAAAATTTTATGGGTAGATTATTACTTATAACTAATATAGTATGTCAAATATTACTGTGGATTCTGTTACAAAAAATTGTTTTGAAGTGAAATGCATGATATTTATTCTATCAAAAGTGTGTAGAAAACTGATGTGTTTATATATATAGAATTATTATTTCTATATCAGTTATCAATTGAATTAATTAAAAATCTGTTATTTCTTATTTTAAAATTTTTTCTTTAATTTTAAGTATAATTTAGAGCTTTTATGTATGATATAACTGAAAATTATCAAATGTCCTAATTCAATAATACCTATAATAATTTTATATTAGTTTTTCTAAATTAACAATCAACTTTCTGTGACATTCTTTTAAGAAGCAACTAATTTTAATTTTAAAATTTTGCATTAGTCATCATTATTGGCAAAATTCTATGGCTAGTTTTCCATCACAAACCAAACTAAGTGCAAGAATTGATAAACTATCATTTGAAATATATATATTAGATATTGATAAGCCCGTAAGAAACTTCAGGCACACCCTAGTGATTGACTTGTTCCAACTTTCTGATGTGTATTTTGTGTTCTTTGTTTCCATTCCTATTTCCTTTGTATTGCTTTTGTGTTTGTGTGTGTTGTCACTTGTTCATCCATGAATATCATTTTTTAATGTTACTCTTTGAATTAAAATTAATAAAAGTTTTCTGTAAATGCATCCATAAAAAAGGGGAAATAAAAAGTATTGCTTTTTTTGATAATTTTTTTAAAATAATAATTAAGTTTGCATCTGTGTCTATTATCCATGCATTCTAGATAGTGGCCAGCCTAGCTGGCAGCCGAATGGTTAGCGCTCTTGACTTCGGTTCAACAGTTCGTGGGTTTGAATCCTGTCTTGGGCATGACTGTTTGTAGTGGTTCGAAATCCACCTTAAACCGTTGGTCGTGTTCTAATTAGCCCTCATGTGCAAAAAATGACAGTTGAGTGACAAATAAACCAAACTTAGACAGTGGCTAAATTTAATTTTTCATCTTTTTTGTTAAGTGTTAAAACCTTACAGTTGCAAACACAAGTTGGAATTCAAATCTGTTTATACAGTATTCTCTCCAATCTCCTGTTTAATCTTAACTTGTAAAATTTCTTTTAATATAATTTTTTTTAAAAAAAAAATCATCGATAGATTTTCTAAAAGTGATGACAGGAAATACAGTAATACTTTTTATTTTATTAGTTTTTTTAATATATTATTTTGATTTTATTTATTTTATTTAATATGCATTTAAAAAATTAGTTGTCTGCAATGTAGTTTCAATCCAGATTCTTAATAATTGGACTGTTCCATTTTTCTATTAAATCTATTTGTGGCAAATGTTTCTTTTCCTTAATATTTCTTTGTTTAAAGCTCTTAACTAGAGGAAAATATATGAAGTATATACAAAGAATTATTGTTGTTTAGTATGTGTGAATACTTTTAGAATTCATATATATAAAATAATATTTTTTGCATAGTGTATCATATTCATTCCAAATTTCTGCTATCCAGAATATGCATTCTTTTAAAGAAACATGAGTTTTATTGAGCTTATGAATTATATTTAGTCTTTGAATTTATTTTTCTTGTGTACTGATAAAAATTGTTGAGTAAAGTTCATTATTGTATACACTCATGAATTCTTCAATAGAATGGCATTTAATTTTCTTAAATCAGTATTGAAATCAGAATTGATGTCAATATTTAAAATGAACTACATCTTCAGCAGCTTACCTTGTTAGAAAACTGTTACAAAATGATATACATTTTTCGCCTTTAGCACTACACATCCTTTAATGCATGTATCCATTTGAAATGGCTTATATGTAAAGCTGATTATTCTATATAAAGGAATTATAAAATGAAGTATATTGATATGGTTTATCATAGTAATAAATTTGTATTGATTAATTTTTGTAAATAAAAAGAAATCATTTCATCTATTTCTAAGCTTTATTTCAATTGTTTTAAATTATAAATAATTTGAAGAAAATAAAATAAAGAAAATAGAAATTAATTGATCTTGCTACAATTACTGCATCTTGACTATGTACTAATCATATCAGATAATGATATTTAATCTTTTATATATTTACTTTGAACTCTGCATTATAATGGGGTATACAATAGCGTTTCTGGAATTCAATAATGAAGATTTAATTGCTCATGAATCTTTACATTGCTCAGGAAATTTTGCAGATTATAAGTTTTAAGAATTAGCACATACATCAATCAGTATAAATTCATCTATAACAGGGATCCCAAACCAATGACACATGTGCCACAAGTGGCACGTTTGAAAATTTTGATGGCACACACAAAATTATTTTTTATAAATTATCTTTTTTGATAGAAATGAACTAAAAATTATTAATCTATACTTAGTTTATAATTTATGATATAAATTTGTAGTACTGAATACCTATCTTAGTAAGTTAATTAGAACCATCAAAATAAACATTTTTTATAAAAAAAAATATCACATGAATACATAAAATCCTCTAATATTGCATTAATTCTCTCGAAGTATATAAGGATGCGCATTAGATAAAAATTTTTGCATATCCAGTTTTGCCTTCTAATGTTATTGCATGTTGTTGCCATCAGAGTGCTCGAATCAGATGACAGACTGCATTATTCATTTTTTAGTAAACCGTCGTTTTTGAAACTTCTGTGACTCGTTAATAAATATATAATCTTTTATTGTAAATATAGTGTCCTGTTAGGAAAATATTATTACATATTATTTCATAGTTTGTATTCTGCATTTGTTTTCAAGAACAAATCGCGTTATGACTGAAGTTTTAACTTGTAGCAACCCTAAGGTATTAAAAATTGCTAAACTCATAATTTATTTTCCTGATTTTTGAACAATAAGCTATTTTAATGTTATGAGAAATTATTTTATCATTAAATCAGTGTAAAATATGGAAATAATTATTAAAATTACATTGAATTAATATATTATTTATTATTTTCTTGTGTTGGTAATATTTTTAGTACTTTAATATGTGTGAGACGAAATATCTTCTTGCAAACACAGAATAAATTATTTATTTTATAATATTATTAAAAACATATTTTTTAAAATTTCTTATTATGGCTAGTTCAATAAAGAAATTGAAATTATCCGAAACATGTAGTGGCAGAGAATTTCAATCTTAATGGCCAATAGATACGGTATAATTGAAAAGAATAGTAAAGAAATTTTTATTTTATGTTCTAAAACTATAGTCTGTAGAACATCTTCAGTAAAGCGGCTTTATGAAACCAACCATAAATTTCTTCTCGATCAAAGTGTAGAGCAGCAAAAGGATCACGTGCCTTAAAAAATAAAAATCCTCAAACTACTTTTTTAATGAAATATATTGGAACTCAATCAAACTACTTCTGCTGTTAATTATCAAGTTTAAAAAACTATTGCTCAATATGTGAAACCATTTAATGAATGTGAATATTTAAAAGATGCTTGGCGGCAATGTGCACCATACTAACTCGATGATTTCCAAAACAAAGAAAAAATTATCCAAAGAATGAAAGGCATGCCAATAGCTAGCAATACAGTGAAAGAGAGAAATTTGGGTATGGTGGAAAACATAAATTTTCAACATAAAATTCATATATATCCATTTACCTTGTGACATGTCTACCGACATAAAAGGCTCTGCTCTCTTAACAATTTCTGTACATTATTTTGTTCAAAACAATATTAAAGAAGAGTTAATAAGTTTATCAATATTAACAACAAAAGGATTAGACAATTGAGGCATTGGAAAAAAAGAGAAATATGTTATTCTAAAATTGTGTCGCAGTTACAAATGAGAGTGCCCGCAGCTTAACTAGACAGGAAAATGGATTTATAAATTTATTTACAAAACGTATTGGGCATACAATTCTTGATTTTTCATTGCATTATTCACTAACAAGCATTATGTGCCAAAACTGGTTTAAAAATGTTTAATGATATTTTGAGTTTTCTCACAAAATTAGTCAATCTTATATCAGCACGATCATCAAATAGAAAAAATTTCAAGAATTGTTAAATAAAGTAAATTTGTTGTACAATAGCTTACTTTTATCCAAAAATGTATTCTGATTAAACCGTGGAAATGTTTTGCAAAGATTTGTAGATTGTTTGGTGGAAATAAGATTATTTCTAAATAATAACATTATTGACTAACGCAATTAATTATTGGATGTAGAATGGCTGGCAAAGTTATATTTTTTCACTGATTTATGATCACCCTTAAATGAATTAAATATAAAACTACAAGGTGTTAATAAAACAATCATTATAATGTTTCATTTAATCAGAGCATTCGAAGTCAAATTACAGACTTTTATTGGGATATTCTTTCAAATTCATATAAATATTTTCCGAATACAAAAAAAATTTAAAGTTAATGTCACGAAAAACCAAATAAAGAGTCATTTATGTAAGAATTTTAGATGTTAATTCAATCTCTGACTCAGGAATTTTCTGCAAGATTAACACAGTTTAAAGAATTTGAAGAAACTTAAAAATTTATTTGATATATATATGTATCAGGTATAAAATAAAAATTTATTTTATACCTGATACAATACCATTTGAAAAATAAAATTTAAAAGTCTTTGAGTGGTTAAATTTTAATGAATTAGAAATAGAATTTCAGTCAAATACCATATGGAACCAAAAATTTGTTCATTTAAGAAATGATTTAGAAATTATTAAAAGTAATCAATTATTGGATAAAATAAATAAAATTGCAAAAGTTCAAATTCTAACAGCTTGGAATTCAATTCCTGACACGCTTAATTGTTTAAAAATATTAGCAAAGAAAATTTTATTAATATTTTCATTGACGTGAGCATGGGAATCTCTATTTTCAGAATTAAATTTTATAAAAAATAGATATAGAAATAGAATGACGGATAAGTTGAGCTCAGCATGCGTACACTGTTAATATTAACTAAATATGAACCAGGTATTAAATCTTTATCATCTTGTGTACAGCAACAAAAACTGCATTAAAAACAATAGTTTTTAACATAAATTTTGTTTTATGCATATTGTTTTTTGTAAAACATTGATTAATAAAAAATTGTTTAAAGAAGAATCACTCATTTTTTTATTATTTTATTTTATTTAATTATATTTACACATAGTTTCACCACACTAACATTTCGAATGAAATTTTCCGTGTGGCACATTACCCATTTAAAAAATAATTTTTATGACTTTGTTGCATGGACATCAAAAAAGGTTCCCCATCCTTGATCTATAAAATTTTCAATCTTAATTGATAACTGCATGAAGGCAAAGAATGTTTTTGGTCTCTGAGTGTGAATGAATTGAGAATAATTCGCGATATTGAATAACATTAGAATTGTATTTATTGTATGAACATATTTATGTGTGTATTCCTTAACTACCATATTGGATTAGTAAAGGAAGTTCTGTATTATAGTATTGAGATTATTTTACTCAAACTCATTGAGATTCCAAGTGTCTTTTTGCTCATCTGTGATTGGCCTTGGTCTAAATATTCTTTTAGCAAATTACTTTAAAATGGTCAAAGCATAACACTGCACAAGTGACAATATTTAGGTATTTTCAAATTATAGCATTCATCCAAATTTCAAATTTATTTCTTAATTTAAACATGATTGAACTGCTCAAAATGTTACTATCAAGTTAAAAAGTTAAAATATATTATCTTAGAATACACTTAAGTTGTAAAATACTATTGGGAAAGAATGTTGTGGATATATTGTTTCTATTTGAATTTTATCTATTTTCATGATTTGTCAAATACTTTAAGGGAAATGACTTGTAGAAAATCAATTATGATATTTTTCAAATTAATCATTAGTTGATGCCGTAGGGTGAAACAATGTTAAATGTAATAAAATTTTATTTAATTAAATTAAATAATTGCAGGGAAGAAACCGAAAACTCACTGTGTTTTTGACTTCGCTACTTTAAGCTTCCATGTGCTATTTGTATGTAATGTTAAAAATGTTAAAATAAGTACATTTTAATAACTATACATATATTTAAATTGTATACTTTACTAATCTATAAATTTGGAAGGCAATATGTAGCAGAATTCAAATAGTACTAGTTTTCAACTACAATATTCTCTACTGTACTATATTAAATTACGATTAATCCCCATAAAGTCAAGTTATATACTAATATAAATTCAACTTATAATTTGTCTCATTTGTGAAAAGAGTTATCGTTTTTACTGAATTGAATAAAAATCTGAATTCATTAATTTTACTTCTAGAGAAAACTAAAATTGATTTTGGTCCAATGTTTTTCATTATAGAAAATAGTTTTTGTGAGTTTATTCTATCAGGATTTATTTTTCAATAAAATTTAAAATAAGATTTTCATCTCATAATTTAGACTTAACATTAATTTTATCTTAAATATTTTTCTTTTTTTTAATTATAAGTCTATTTAGAGTAATATATTCTATATAAAGTTCGTGTTTATTCTATTTTGATAGTTAAAACAGTAAATTACATTTGATCCATGCATTTTGAAATATCTGTTTTTCAGGTATTAAAATGTAAAATGTGTACTTAATTAATATCTTTATCACTTTTTTAATATAAATAATTTTTAAAATTTTTATTACATTTCTCATAATTTAATTACACAATTTTAAGTTATATGATGACCACATATTCAATATTTTATTTTTGCAACAATTTGCTAATGGAAATCAAGAAAATTATTATTTTATAAAGTTTAGCTTTAATGTAGTATTTATAATGGCAACTAAATTTTAAACTGTAAAAAATAATGCATATGCAACATTTCTAACAATATTGGAGAAATTTTTACTTTTCCAATTGTTAACTTATATTTTTCTTATATTTAGCATCTCTTGAGCGTAAACACAGGGAAAGTGAAGCTGATGAATATGATGCCCATATGAGAGCTGTTGAAGCTCCGTTGTACAGATCTTTTAATGTTACTTTCTGCCAAAAAATGGGAATGAACTATGATGTTCAATTAGGTAAAATTTTATTTTGAAATTTAATTTTAAAAAGTTTATAACTTATTCGTTATCCTTGTAAAATTCTATTTCAAAAGCAACAATGATTCATTACTAGAATTAATAAAATTCAATTCCTGCATGTAACAATTGTGACTTCAACTTCAGCTGTAAAACTGAACTTTAACTTGGCTTTATCATTGTCCTTTACTTGAAAAATGAATTTTCATTGTGTTAGACTTTCTGTGTTTTTATCTCTTGTGTAGAGAAGTTTACTTAAAATATTTTGTTAAAATGTTAGTATTAATTTTATTGGTTATGAGCCCAGGACTATGGCCATGCTAAATTTCTTTTTTAAAACAGTACAAAATGGCCTAAGCATTTGTTGCTATTACATGTAATGCAACTTATGCCATTTGCTAATCCTAAGTAGGTATCCATTTTAGATGTACCTTGAAGTCATCATGGCTAGACTTGAATTTATTCACAGAAGGAATATTCTTCTATGAATAAATTTGATGGAAATAATTATTCTCAATGGCAATTTCAGATAAAGTGTGCATTAAAAGAAAAAGTAGTGTACACTGTTGCTAGCATAGTGAAAGTTGAACCTGTGAACACGGCCAAGATGGAGAAATGGAATAAGGAGGATGCCCTTACTATGTTTACTATCACAGCAGCAATGGAAATGAAGCAGATAAAGCTAGTTGAAAGCTGCACTACATTGCACTTTGTGTTGGCAAAATTAAACTCAGTATTTCAACAAAAATTGGACTTTAATAAGTTGTTACTATTAGATAAGTTCATAAAAATGAACATTAATGAGACAATAGTTCAGTATATTGCTTGAGTAAAAAATCTAGTTCTACAGATTAAAAACTCCTGTGGAAGTTTAACTGAATCACTCTCATAATGAAAATTCTCGTTACTTTGCTAGCGAAATACCATAACTTACTGCAAGCTGTCTATGGACAAAAGCAAACAGACGCTATTGAATTCAGTAACTAGATTAATTTATGAAAAGACAAATTTAGATCAGAGTGAGGGAGATGAATCAGCATTCAATGCAAATTACAGAACACAAGGACCATTAGAAAATCAGAAGTCAACAAATACTCAATCAAAATCCAAAACAGACAAGTCAAAAATAATTTGTTATTCTTGACAAAAGAAGGGCCATTATGTTAAAGAAAGCCAATCGCAACAACCAAAAAAACCTAGAGACTACATTAATGAGCAAGGTACCTCCAATAATCAGTTACAATGCATTTTATGCTGAAGTGCAAGAAATCGAAAATTGTAAAGACCAGTGGATACTAGATAGTGGTGCATCTGCACACATGACTTATGATCTGCACTCACTGTGTGAATTTTAGCAGTTAGATGGTCATGATAAAATTCATCTTGGAGACAACATAGAGCTTCCAATCAAAGGTAAAGGTAAAGTTAAAATTTTGAAATTGATTAACAATACTTGTGGATTGGAGGTTTAATAACAAAAGTGCTGAATGTGCCAGGCTTAAAGCAAAACTTATTTTCATAAGGAACTATTGCAAATAAGGATATAAAAATTATCAAAACATGCAATTGTGCTGAAGTGTATAAATAGAATGATAAACTTATTCCCTCAGCAGTTGACACATCAAATAACTTATGTCTAATGCTATTCAAAGTCAATTAATCTAAAGTTCAAAGTCAGTTAATCTAAAGTTCAAACTAAAGAAGCTGTCACAGATAATATTAAACTGTGGCTTGAGAGAGAGAGAGAGAGTGGTGTACATCAATCTTAAATCCCTGAAAATTTTAATTGAAAAAGGATTATTGATTAGTTAGACTTCTCAAAATCTGATATCTTTTGTAAAGATTGCCAGTATGGCAAGCTGCATAAACTGACATTCAGTGATAGGAAGCTCAAAGCCAATAAACTTTGTGAATTAACAGTGACTTGTGTGGTTCAATGTCAACAACATCACTAGTTGGTGCAAATTATTTTGTAATTTTCATAGGTGACTAATTATATTTTTATTGCATTTCTCAAGCATAAGAGGGGTGCATTAAAGCATTTCAAGGAGTGTGTGTTCCTTTGTGAAAACAAACATTCTGTAAGAACAAAAGCCCTTAAGTCCTATTCATGAATCGGGAAAAGTTGCAGACTCTGTTGTTAGTCACAAAACCAGAGCATCTAGAGTTAGAGGACTGACTTTGCTCTTATTGGTATCCCATTTAGTCTGGCTCCTATGCTACAGGAACTTGTCCAATTGGGTGTCCTTACCAGTAGTTAAACTACTGCTGGGATATAACTCCCGATCAGGGCACTCAGATCTAGAGGGAAATAAAACTGCAGACACCTTAGCCAAGGTGGGAGCTCGTGATGCTCCTGTGTCGTTGGTACCTCTCACCTTTTTGTAAATATTTTCATGAGTAAAAAGCTGGATTAAAACCACATGGATTGTCCCTCTGAGCATGAGTGGTATTATTGTTCGCATCCTGAAAGTTCTTGCTCACAACTTTAATAAATAGAAACAAAATACTCTTCTCTTTCAAAGTGGTCACCTCATATCATTAAAATTTTCTGAGGACAGCAAAATTTTCAAGAACTGTACCAACTATTTATCTGGACAGTCTACACCAGAACACACCCTTGAGTGTATAGGGGCTATCCAAACATGATTTATGTGATGATCCTTTTTGATGGTGCTTGATTTTTTGGGGTTGTTTAACATTATGACCTGGTCTAGAGCTGCCAGCCAAAGGGGACATGCAACAACAACAACTTAAAATCCCTTAGAGTTGATAATGGTAGAGAATATATCAACCATAACTTTAAAGGTTTCTTTACAAGAAAAGTATAGAAATTCAGACCACAGCTCCTTAAACACCTTATTAGAATGGAAAATCTGAGAGAAATATGTGAAATGGAATGTGCTTCGTCTATGCTATACAGTAAAGATTTACCATTGCTTTTATGGGTCAAGGCAGTAAATACAGCTGTATATATTCTAAACTGTACACCAATTAATCAGTCACCTGGCTTTACACCTTATGAACTGTGGACAGGTAATTAGGTGTCTCTTAAACATTTAAGAACTTTTGGCTCTGAAGCTTATGCCTGATCAATTGCGTAAAAAGCTTCAACCAAAGAGTAATAAAGTAATTCTTGAGGAGGTATGAAAGGAATTCAACAAATTATAGACTGTTTAATCCAGTGTCAAAAATAAAAATTTCAAAGAATGTCATATTTGTCGAATGCTCAAGTACATCAGAGATTTATCCCCAACAGTCAATTTCTATATGTACCTATAGTAGTACCACATAAACCAGATGATGAAGCTTACTCTTACAATTTCAGACCCAGAGAGAAGTTAGGATCCCCAAAATACTTTGAAATTTCAAAGTCATATAAAGATGCAATTGACTCTTACCAGTCAGAAGAGTGGATAGAGGCAATAAAAGAGAAACTAGAGTCCCTGAACAAAAACAACACCTGGTACTTGGTAGAATGTTCTGAGGAAAAGCATGTTATTGGATCAAAATGGGTATTTAAAATTAAGTATCAACCAAAGATTGAGCATTTTAAAGCTCGTCTGTGTGCCAAAGGGTTCTCCCAAGTGGAAGGAGTTGATTTTAATGTAACATTCTCACCAATATCAAGATATAACACAATACAAAACATTCTGGCAATTGCTGCTCAAAAGAAGTTAAAAGTAAAGCAGTGTGGCATAAAAACTGCATTCTTGCATGGTGGAATTGGTGAGGAAATATATTTACAATCTCCTCCAGGTCTAGCTATTGATTCATACCTAGTATGTAATCTCAGAAAATCTTGATATGGATTAAAACAATCATCAAGGTGTTGGAACCAAAAGTTTTCAGAATTTTTACTAAAATTTGGATTCAAACAGAGTAAATTTCAATATTTTTTATTTCAATATCACTTTATTTGTGGAAAATATCAAGACAAAACAGTGGACATCCAGCATGTCAGTTCTCATGCTCAACTAACTGACATTTTTATTAAAACTCTACCTTATAGAAAGGTTTAAATAACTAAGGAAATTTCTGAATGTAATATACTTTAAATCCTCATTACAGGCAGGAATTGGAGAGTATTAATATTTACTTCCTGCAGTTCCTGCAGTTAATACAGTTGAAAGAAAATTAATGATAGCTTCTTTTCTTTCAACTGTAAAACTTAAACGTTGACTTCATTGCTGTTCTTTACTTGAAAAATAAGCTTTCATTGCCTTAGTTTTACTTTGTTTTGACCTCTTGTGTAGACAAGTTTACTTAAAACATTTCCAAAAAGAATATTATTTCCTCTGGGGAAACAGAATATAAAGGTTTTTAATTAAATCTACGAGTTTTTCTGCATATTGATTAGTTTCAATTGTAATAATGCCGATAAATCCATCATCAAAATATTTATAGAAATAACCCAAAACATTAGATGTATCAATATTGAAATTTTTATACCTGGGTTAGCAGTAAAAGTAAAATGAACAGTTGTAGGTTGCAACTTCACCTTTTGAATTTCACATCATTGACAAGATGCTGGCAAATTGTCTGATCAAAAATCACTTGAACTATCATATCATATTCTGTAAGGCTACTTACAGAAGAATCACTTCAACTATTTTCAATGTTTATCTCTTCATAATCACTCTCTAAAAAATCATTGCTTTCACTGGCTTGAAACATAGCTATTATTTCACTCTTTTTCAATCCAATTAGCCTTTCGTATACATTACTAATCCATCATCTGTGGTATATACAATAGGCAGAAATACATCTACCTCTCCAAAACAATTTCAGAGTTCTCCAACAAAACTTGGTAAACTGTCAATCAAAACCAATATTTCTTTCACTTCCTCCAGCCCGATTAGAAACATGATTAAAAAATTCTGCTTTGCCCGAGAATTATTTGATGATAAGTAGCTGAAAGATATATGAATTTGAGTAAATTCAGGATAATCAGGGAAGCACAGTTAATAAAAATAATTTGAAATTTGATCTGCATATTATTTAATGATCATATATATTTTTTAATTATCTATACATTTTAATTTTTATTTGAGTATGTTCTATTTACTTATTTTTTCATATGATTTCTCTAAAATTTATTTTTGATCATTTGTAATATGTAAATACCCATAAAAAATACTTAGCTTATTTTGATACAAAAAATATCAGATTTACATAAGTAAATCAATTAAAACAAATTGCAAACAAAACTTGTTAAATTTTATGATTATTGTTAAATTTTTAACTATTATGATAATTATTTTCAAAACCATATTGTAAGTTTTTTTATTTCATTGTTGATAATAATCTCTTAAATAGCCATTGATAAAAATAGGCACACTTATTTTATTTTATTTATTTTTTTCCCTAATAGGTCTAACTAGTCTTCAATACCAATTCCCTATTTAATATACATATTTTTATTATACTTTTTAAATTAATATATTTTATAATGAGTTGAACTTGTAAATAAATTTGCAAAACTCTTCTTTTTTTTTAAGTTTATATTCACTTTAATGACTAATAAATCAATTGTTTAAACATTTTGTTTTATATCTAATTAATATGTATTATTTGATAAAATACTTTCATGACTATTCAGAATTAAGTAATGTAAAAAAATGATGTAAATAAAACTGGATTACCTATTTAATGAATAAGTATACTACTAAGTTTTTCTTTATACTTAAAGAATTGGATTAAAAAAAATATCCAATGTATGCATGAAATGTAGTGTTGAAAAATTCATTATTTTATATTTAAATATAACAATATATTATGAGCTCTAGATTTTTTTTCAAGCATTCTAATTAATTTTTTTATTTTATTTTTTCTGAATAAATAATTATAATTTTCAAATTTTTGGTGGAAAATTTTATTTTGTGCTTGTAATTTACTTAAAAATCTTCCAAATTGAAATGTCTTATTCTGCATCTTTTAGTAAATAAAACGCAAAAAATAAAATAAAATTTTTTATTTTTTTGTCTTATTTACTAAATGAATCTTTATAATTTATTTATTTCTCTGTTTCTTATTTATAAGTTTGATGTAATTATTTTTTACTAAATATGAAAAATTTATTGACTATTAAATTCAAATTAGTATTTCACTTTTAAATAAATTTTTATATAATTGATTAATGTCTACTTATTTTTTAATTAATTCTTTTGATTTAATTGGATTGTGCTAAGAAAATTTATTTCGTGAATCATTGTAAATGGATATGTGAAAATTCAACCTTAACATTTGCTTTCTCAGCATTGTATCTTGGTGATATTGTTTTTAACCTTTTTACTCACTTTTTTTTTTTTTTTTTTTTTTGCTTAATTTAATTTTAAGATTTACTCATAGAAATCATAATATTTTTGACAGTAAATAACATGATTTTCTTTTCATTTATGTTTCTATAGTTTTCTTATATGTATGATTGATTGTATGATTTTATTTACATGTCTATACATAGAAATATAAATGTTATGTATATTTCTGTGTCATTTGTAAAACTTATTAATCTTTAAGACACACCATAAAAATAATTTCTTTATTTACATTACAAAGTGATAATTATTCTAAAATGTATGTAAAATATATATTTTATCTTGCAAAACGATACTAATATTTTAAATGTGATGCATTGAAAAGCATTATTTTCAGTGTATTTTTATTTATTAATGAATTAAAAATATGCAATTGAAAAATAATTAAAGAATCAGTTCTAATTTTAAATTAAATTTAGACATCAAATATTTATCATAGATAAAAAATGGTTTTATTAATAATTTTATGCTATAGAATGCAATCATGATTATTATAATTACTTTGTTAACATAAAAGGGGGAACTCCTTTATCTGCATTATAATTCACTAAACATTTTATCAATGATTTTAAATTAAAAAGAATTTAGAAATAATTTATGTTGTATGTATTTAAAATTATGAATATATATAATTTTAAAATAATGTCTCAGATATTAAGATATATTTATAGAAAGTTAAAAAAAAATGTTACTGGTAAGAAGTAGATTAATACAGTGTTAATATTGAAATAATATGATGGAACTCATCGACAAGTTATAGAAGTTTTATCAACATTATTGGTGACTGTTATTACTCTATAATGTTAATGTGGTGGTTGCACTATTATGTGTAATTGAATTTCATTGTACTAGAGTATTCACAGGACTTTATTATGATTTTTAAATATTCCTGTTTACTTTAACACCTCATAATCAACATCTATATTATTTTAACTTTCACCAGTATATATATGTATACATACTTAATAGATATCAGCATTTTAAAACCAACGTCAAATTTTTATGTAGAGTAAATATAAATCAAGTTTATAGTTGAAAATTTTCTTTGTAACATTTTCCACGAGACAGTTTTGTTTTTATTTTTGTCAACAAAGTAAGTTTTTTCTTTTACTGAAAACCATTAATATTATTTGTACACAGAAATCTATACTCATTTGCTTTACATAAAAATTATAAATTAATATTTAATTCTTCTGATGAACTATAAAATCTTCAAATATCATTCCTGAAGAAGATAGTTATCCTCAAAATTGCTTTTGAAAAAAAAAATGAAGGAAAACTCTTCAAAAAGGTTTTTTATTCTTGGAAAATTCTTAGTTCTCTTTCCTTTTATCAAATATTTTTGTGAACAAATTTTGATTCCATTCAACTTTACATTGAAAGCACATTGATGTGATCATATAATATAAATCTATCAACAGATTTATTTATAATTAGAGGAAATATCTGTAATCTCGTTTTTTAAATATATATTTTAGTAAATTTTTTTATTATTTCCAAATCCAAGAAATTAGCTGTTTTAAAAAGTCATTTAAAAAAAGGGAATTTGAAAAGATTATTGAAAATTAACATATCTAAATAGAAGTTTTTATGTTTGGAAATTTGTTTTTACTATCATTATTAAGCATTAAATATTCAGAATGTTAATTTCATTAAGTTTTTAGAGTAAATTGCATTTTTTATTATTTGAAAAAGGTTTAAAATACATTTAATATCAAATTAACATTGAATTCAAAAAAGTGCCTTAACACAGTATAAAAATTTTTTTTATCTTTTTAAATTTGCTATTATCATATGTCTAAAGTATTTGGTAAAATTTATAAAAATTTACTCTAAATATGAAATGAATTCCATGGTAAAATGAAATGCTATCAAATATTTTATAGAGATCCAGGTCCAAGCACATTCATTTTGCAAAAATTAAAATCAACTTTTCTTTAAAAATTTCATTTTAAAAATGCATTATATTTTAAAATTTTCTCTACTTTATTTTTTAAATTAAATGCAATAAATTAAGTACTACATGCATACATTATAGTTTATTTTCATAGAATTCTTGAATATTTAAGAATAGTGAGATATCTAGTTTAAAAAAAAAAGTGCAAATATCAGAAAAATACTGAAAAGTTTATTTTCAGTTTTTTACATTCAGTTATCTGTTCATTTCAACACAAGGGTAAATACAGCATGTATATATGATTAAAAAATGTGGTTAAATAAAAAAAATATATGAATTATTTATTTAGTTGAAATTTATTAAGAAAATATAAATAAAATTTTTTATCTCAGAAATGTTTTTATTAAATAAGATCACTTTTGAATATGTAAAATAATATATGTAAAAATTTTTCCTGTATGAAAATTGACAATTGTCCAGCCAAATCTCTGTTCTATTCTAAGCAAATTAATCCTTTTCTTTATGATTTAGTGTCAGATAGACACTGTTTTTTAATTGAAAAGCACAGAGATTCTAAAATCTGAAACAAAATAAGAGACTATTAATATTACTAGATATCTGTTAGAGAAAAATATACATAGGTAAGTTACAGAAAGTGTCAAGTTTGTTTGATGCTTCAAATCAATTTTATTTATGTGCCTGTTTCAAATTATCAATAGAATATTCCCTCTCATAATTTCTCTACATTGTAATTATAGTCTACAAGGATTTAATATTTTTACTATCAACAGATATTGTATATTAGTTTTAAGGAATTTCTGTGACTATATGGATGGTATATTTTTTATGAGGAAATGTGTTTTATAAAAGTTTATAATTTTATTGTAATCAGTACAACAATTAGTTTAAAATTTATAGTGTTAAACATTTTATTAGTGAAACTTTTTAGATATTTCAATCTATATTTTTTCAGGTATATCAGGTGAAAAAGTGGAAATTAATCCTCTACCTCAAAAAGGTGCTGCTAAACTTCTCACTAGACAACAGAAACCTGCCACACTGTATATGGACACAATTGCAGCTTGTGAAATTATATCCAAAAAATATAGTAAGTATACTCTTGCTCTATCACTGCCAATATTTAATAGAAGACAGTTTTTTAAAAGTATGAAAATCACTATTTTTTAAAATATTATTTCATATTTTATTCATCTATAGAGTCATTTTGTTTTCTATAACTGAATATTAGCTAAGTCATACATTTGTTATTAATTATTTAATTATAAGCATTAATTAAAAAAAACAAATATTACATATATTTATTTATTAATAATTTTCTTCGTGTTAGCACACATATTTGTCTTTGATATGTTTTATTAATTTGACTTCTAAAATGAATTTTTAATTCTTAAAAACTACACATTTTATTTTAAGTAATTGTAAGCAGTTAAATTTCTAAAATTAACTCATCTTTTCATAAAATGTTTTAGTATTAAAAGATTATTAAATTTTGATCTGTATGAATTTTCAGTTATAGAATAAAGTTTACAAAAAATTTCAAGACATTTAATTGTAATTTAATTGGGATTAACATTACAAAAGTAATGCTTTCTAAAAATGCATTAAATTATGGTAATTATTAAAATTTTCTTATTCAACTATTTTATTTCAAAGATTTTCAAATAAAATGACACATCAAAAAGTGAGTTTTTATTTATTTTTCTAATATTTTAATTTGGGTTTAATGATTTGATGTAGCTATAAAATATGGATATTTTTATGCGCCAAAATTATATTTAACATGTTTCACAGCATGCTTGATTTTTGTGCTTGTTGCATTTAACAAAACAAAAAATATTATTTATAAATGTAAACACTAATTTTTTCTTGTGTTATTTTGTTTATTTGCCAATTTGAGAGAAAGAGAAATTTATTTTGATAATAAAATATGATAATACTTAGAAGCAAAATATTTCTTTTTTTATTTATCAAAAAAAAAAAAAAAAAAACTTCATAATTTAAATTTGACGTGCCTTAATAGAATACATGACTATTTTAGTATCTTTTTTATAAGTTACTTTTGTATATCTTTCAGATTTCATTATTCAAAATTTATTGAATCAGCTCTTAAAACTTTTTGAAACAATAATTTTTTAATCAATAAAATTTTTATGTTGACTTAAGCAAAAATATGAAATTAGAAAAATTATTTCAATAAATTAATCTGCAAGTTATCCTCAAAATCTTTCAACTTAAAATGATTTAAAATTTTCATAAATGTAAATTTATTGTTACATCATCTCAATTATTATTTTTTCCACAGTTGTATAATTATTAAGTTTCCAAATGAGGAAATATGCTGCTACAGATTCGAAAGATTTTCCTCACCAATTTGCTTCAAAATAATGGTGTTCCAATTGCTATAAAATAAGAAAATTGTTGCTCCAAAATTTGCTTGAAGTTGTTCTCTCGCAATTGTATCACTTTTTTTTATATAGTAATTAAAGTATAATTGATAAAACTAGTATTTATTGGCATGTTTTAATAAGCATTTGTGTCAATGATGTGTTACTCAGTCAACTATTAATACATTTAAATGATTTATTGAATAAGAAATATTCAAATTCAGAACTTAATCTACTTAAAAATAGGATCTATGTAGGGATTGTTTTTTTTTAACTGTTATTTTTGAAATGATTACTATGTTATTCAGATAATTGTTTAATAATTTCTATGTTAAAAAAATGTCAACATTTTGAATAAATTGCATTTTTTTAAAGGAATACTCAACTTCTATTAGATTAAGAGAATCTATATCAAATGTTTTATAAAATTAGATTTAATTGTAAAAGATATTAATCGAATATAATTTATTATTCTCATAAGCAATCAATTTTCAAGAAATCTAAAAAAAATGCCATAAAGAAGGTACTTTTTATCCTTGATGTTTCTTCCTTCTGTGTACACATTTACTCAGTGATGACTAATTTCATTTTGAAAGAAATATTAGCATTTTAAAAAATAACTTAACTGCATAAAAAATATTCCACCTTAGATTATAATGCCATTTAAAAGGATATTCATCCAATTTTTTCCTTAACATGCAAACATAATCAGTGATATGTAAAAGGTGATTGTTTTAAATGTATTAGTTCAGGAATGTTTTTGTAAAAAATTAGTTTGAGAAAAATTTATTCATAATACTGAGACTTTTTCTTGTTATTTTGTATGCATCATATTATCAAACACATTAAAAAATTAAATTCTAAGATTTCAAGAATGGAGTTTTGAATTGGGTTTTATGTTGGTATGGATTCAATTATTACTCCTTAGATAAGTAGGCTTTCAATTTCAATAAGCTGCTTGAAAGTGTCATATATTTTACTTCTTATCTTATTATTGTGAATATAATACAATTTTGTATATTTAATTACTGACTACGAGAAAAATTTTTATATAAAATATAAGGTGCTATTAACCTCTGTAAGTATTCCATAAAATAAATAGGCACTCACAGTTATGAAATTCTGTATATTTATATTACAAGTTTTTATTCATTTATGGGATAAATATTGTATACATAAATAATAAATTTTTAATGTTATTTTTATACAGATTCTTATTGAAAAATTGAAATTATTGTATCAGATATATTTTTAAATATATTATTTCTTAAAATGATGTCGCTTTCAATTGATTTTTTTTTTATTTTTACATTTTCTAAAAGTTTTTGCAAATGTTACTCTTTAACCCTCAAATTATTTTAATGATTTGAGTACATAAATTGTCGATTTTTCTTCAAAAATCAGATATTTAGTACAAAATAAAATAAAGTAGTTAAAAATTAATATTTTGAATTTCATGCTTAAAAGTTTTAAGATTTTGTAGGCACTACATATTTGCTTGTGGTGGTTGCCACTCAGCATGGCAGGGTAAGGTTTGTATCAAATGGAACATTACTTTTTAAAAGATAAAAATAATAAAAATAGAAATTTTTGTTTAAGTATCTAAATCATCTTTCAAAGAACTGGGCACAATTTTGCAACAAGAATAATCTGTGCACTTTTAACCTATTTTTTTAAGCATGCAGTAAAATGTTGTCATCTATCGAATTAAGCATAATTTTTTTTTCCTTAATTAGATTTTCCTGAGAACAATATTTCACTTTTTTAATCCATAACAAAGAGGTAAAGCCAAAAATAAACTTCTCCCGATATTTATTTAGCTATAACAATATGATACATTAAAAGAATTACCTTGAATAATACTTGGGCATAGTGGTTAAACTTAATGATATTTTATATCTTTTATTTTTCTTTCATTCTATAAACATAATATAAAAGGTTAACTATAATTATTTTACATTAAATACTTCTACTTTATAATGATGTCACAAAATTTTGACAAAATAACCACGTTTAAGACATCTATTTTATCATGTGTGTTTATGACATTGATAGTAACAATACTACTCTGTAGTTTAATCACATTCCACTTATGTGTAGCTGCTAAATAACTTTTGAATGTATTGTTTTCAATCTCTATTTTCATTCATAAAGATAATGGCTATTAGTTCAAAAATCATAATCAATTACTAGAAAGAGTCCTAAATAATTCCCATTATGCAATTTTATATTTAATTAAATTTTATATTTATGTTAATATTCCGAATTCCTTCGTTTCAATTTTGAGTTTTAAACATCATTAAAAAAGAAGCAATAGTGATAATTAAAATTAGACAATTCAAAAATCTTTTTTGTTATTTTTACTTTTGTACAAAAATTTCATTGATGTTCGATGTACATTTTTGATTATATGAGACAATAATTGCTTTTAAATCTATCTTTATGAATAACTTATATATAGATGAATTAGAAACAATTTTTTTTTATTATGTCAGTCAGTTTTCTAACTATTTATGTTCCGTTTGTAAACAAAAATATCTATCATAAAATAAAACTAAATAAATTTATGTATATTGAATTGTATTTCTATTCAATTTCAGATCCAGGAAAATGTACTTTCAAATTGGTTCACCAAAATCTGTCTGTAGCTCCAGAGTTTAAAAAATATATTTTTGAAACTGATCCACCTACTGCTCAAGATATTGTTAAAAAAGTTCAATTGATATTAGAAATGAGTTCTACAAATGCTTGCAAAGATTATCAGTTATATCGAGAAAAGAAACTTCAAAAGAAAATACAAAAATCGCAGCAAAATTTCCTCAAATCGTGATTTTTGATATTAAATTTTGAATATCATTGTGCCACATGGAATCAAAATCGAAGACATATCAATCTTTAAATTATTTTCTTTTTATAAGTTTATTTTAGAAGTGATATTCCATACTAGAGTAATTCATTGGGATTCATAAATTTATTTATTGATGTTATTCAAAATTTACTGAATAATTTATGTTTGGATTAGCTTTTTAAATAAATAAATGTAGTGCATTAGTTTTATGTTCCTTCAAAAGAAACATTAAATTTATTACACTGAGTCTACTTTTTTTTCTGTTTTCAGTTAGGTTCTTGTTTTTGATATATTTCATATGTTTAAAAATCTGTTATTATTTTTATTCAAAAATATCATCTAAGTATGCATGTTCAGTTTTTCTAATTTGATTTTAAGAGGATTTCCCCTAAAAAAATTTTAATTGACTGAGAAGTTTAAAAATAAAAAAATATATGATTTTAAATATATGATGAATATTGTTGCTCATTTAGTTGTGTCTTTAATTTCATGAACTGTTTTTATTAATCAATATTACTATACATTAATTAAATTTGCATTATTGAAATATCGATGAAGTGTGAACATATTAACTGAGTGTAGTGGGCATTAACATATGCTATAAGTTCATTTTAAAGTTTTGTTTTTCTATGAAAAGAACAAATTGTGTTGTTATATTTAAGATATAAAATTCCGCAAATTGATTTCTATTTCTATCTAACATACAGAAATACAATTTTATAGATTTATATTTTTGTGTGTAATAAATTTTTTTCAATATTTTATTTTAAGTGCACATTTTTTTAGCCTTTTGCATTCTCGAGTATTGTATTTTTCCTAATTCAAATCGTTTTATGTTTTAATCATATTTATTTGTAAATTTGTTTGTAAATAATTTTCATTGAAAATAATTTTTAATTGTTCTTTTACATTTGTTCATATCAAATAATATTGAATTTATAAAATAGAATTCAAAATAAATTTCATCAATTGTTTTATCACCAATAAATAATAATTTAATTAATTATATGGTCAATGAGTAATTGATTTTTTGTTATAGTAATGAAATAAAAATGTTTATTTTTTTGTACTTTAATAATATGAATAACTGTTTATGCATGTATTTGTGTGAATCTATTATTTGTATATTGATTTCATCAGAAATGTGTTTTTCTCACAAAATTACTATTTATTGTAACATCACATTTAAATAATTTGAAGTTTGTTTCAGTAATTATTATTTACTTTTATAAATTATATTATTTTTCTTACGTGTGAACGTTTTCTTAATTTTGTGTAAACACAAAATTTAAACAAACTAATGCTATGTGCAGATGTTATTCAATATAAGAATTATTTCAACAAAAGAATAATGTGTTGTGTTATTTTCACCTGTATATACATTAAATCTAAAAAAATTTATACATTCTCTTTGAAATTTTATTACTTTAACGTTTCAAAATATTTGTGGTGCTGATTCAGTGTACTTTAGAACTATGATGCCAATGTTTAAAAATCTATTTTAAGAAATGCTTCTAAAAATCAGTTATTAAAATTTTATTGTTGTGGAGAGCTTAAAAGGTAGATTTTGAATCAAAAGATATTTTAAAATAAAATTTTTGCATTAATGTGTCTTGAATTAATTTATTCTGATTTTTTTGATTTTGAAAATTAGTATTATTTCTGTTTTGTATAATAATTCTTATAAAACTTTACTGTAAAAAAATTGTAATCGCCACTATTTTCAATTTTAAACATATATTAAACCATTTTATGTTTTAACCAGGTTTTTAGCAATTATGATATGGATCATGTTATAATTGTATTTTTTGAGCGATTCAAAAATTAATGTGTTTAGGTATTTATTATTTATATGATTTTTAAGATATACATTATTTTGAGGAATATGGAATTAATGATTTTGCTTTCTTGGTTAGATAACATTCATTCAAATGCAAAATGCATTTTTAAAGTAATTTAAATAATGTATGATTTGTAAGCAAAATTATAAATCTGAGAAACAGAAATGATTAGATCATTTGCTTAGAATTTACTTTAAATCAATTCTAAAAATAAATAAAAAAAAACTTAAAATTGTGTAGCAGTTTTTATAAAAAATAAACTTAATCCTGATTGCAATTTTTATAATGAATGCATTAAAAATTCTTCTATGAAATTTATCAGTATAGTATATTTATTTTTATTTTATTTTATTATTTTTTTTAACTTTGAAAATAATGTTGTTTGCCAAATCTCCATTCTTTCTGAATTTCATTAAGTTTCAATTCCAAAGCTATGTATAATATATAACTGTACATATTCAGAACAAATTTCATTTATAATAAGAATTTATACTACAAGAACTATATGTAAATAATAAAAACTTTAAGCTTTAAAAATATTAAAATATTTTTTTAATTTTTCTCAATTTGTTTCATGAACTTAATTGATTTAACAACAGAAGGATACATATTATGTCTAGCTACAAATAATTTTTTTTTTTAAATTTTTTTTCCTTAACTCCAGCTATTGTTAAAAGGTAAATACATTTACCATAAAAATATTAATTTCTAAAACACTACTTTGAGGATACCACAAAGTCAAGTTGTGGTTGTTGAATTGTTATCATTTTCTAATTTTTAATCCAGTGGTTTGTGGATTCAATTTCCTTCTTAGATGTGTATGTTTCTTATATTTTGTAATCCATTTTAAATTTATGTTACAACAAAGTTATTTCTTGTAAACTGAGCAAAAGTCATTCAAAATTTGTTTTGAAAAACTCATTGAAGTGAAGAGAAAAAACTTTACAAAAAATATTTTATTTCATATATTTTAATATATCAAAATCTCTTCTTGATTTTAAAAATAAGAAAATAATTTTACTCTTATTTAGTTAATAATAAGAATATAACTTTATTTATTTATTTATTTATTTTTTTTTTTTTGTGTGTGTGTGTGTGTGTGCCAAAAATTTAAAGTATATACATATTTGTCTGGTAATATGAACAAAAAATTTTTTTAATGATAATACATGTAAATTATTGCAGTTTTGACCTTTTCCACCCAATTTTCGTTTTGTATTAGAATATATCATCAAACAATTCAAATATTAGTGTGGTATTATTTTACGAAATATAATTATGGTATATTTTATACTTCAAGCTTCAATAATTCTAGAAAAGTTCAAATGTTTATTTGATGGTAAAAATTTATATATTTACTGATACATTAATTTTTTTAAATTGCTTTAACTGGTACATTATTTTATCAATTTCAAATGATTTCATAATTTAAATGTTGTCAATATATATAAATTCACAGAATATACTTTGTTATTCATCTATATTTCACTTCAAAATAAAAATGTTGCATTTGTGAATAAAGTCTTAAAATATTTCACAATATTGCTTTGAAAATTTTATGAATAATACATTTTAAAAAGTATAAACTATCAGATTTATTGGTGAACTCTTGTAAACACTATATCAGATTAAAAGCTAGAAAGAACAAAGGTGCAAAAATATCAGCTATATGCATTATATATATATATAATATTGAAACAAAAATATTGAATATTTCTATTTAGCCAAGTATACACAATTCTTTAAAAATTGTCACTTACAAAGGCCAAATTCGTTTAGCTAGTTGCTCAATATTTGGATCTTGAATTCAACAATTTTTGGATTTGAATCCCATGTTGGATTTTGAAAATAATTTTCTTAAACATTTTTACTCATGAGGTTTCTGTAACAGTTTAACGAATGTTTCCCATAAGTTAATCTCGTTCAGTATTTTAACAAAATATATGTAGAACTTTATGTAAATTCAAAGAAGTTAGGGCTTCTCAAAAACAAAATTACAAAATAAAATTTTGAGTTTTATCCATATCAAATTAAAATCCAAAAATAAAAGAATTTTATCATTTTCCTCATCTTATTTCTCTTTCTCAAGTAAATGAGAAACAACCAGTCAATAAGCTTGAGTTTCTCACTAATTTCTGATATAAATACAATGATCTTAATTATAAAAAACGGCTTTATTTGTAGACGACCAGAAATTTAAATTTATTAAAAGTTTTTTTTTTTTCTTGCCAACTAAATGAAAAGAAAATCGATTCATTTTTTTTGTATGATAGTTAATTATTATTTTTTTTTTATTCTTGTTTAAGTTATTTTATTTAATTATATTTAGGTATTTATAAGTTAATATATTTAAGTATTATAATGTAATATATAGGTGTTTATAAATTTATTTTTCCTTTTGACATCTACTGATTCATGTCATTGAAATTAATGATTTAAAATTCAGTAAAAATGACAATTTAAAAAAAAAAAATTTACTGTGTTAAAAATGAAAATTAAATTTTTAAATTAATATATCGCTAGATAATTAAATTATATGTACTTATAAAATAAAACAATATTTTTATCACATTTTCTATTGTAAAAAGAATAATTAGTTAAATTACTGTAATTTATAATAACATTCAGATTTACAATTAAATACTTGCAAGAAACTAATCCTCAATTCGATTCAGATTATTGTGATTACTTTTCAAAATAATTTCTCTAATTACAACACAGCAATATTTATTTTCTTTTTTAAATTTAAAGCTTCATATCCTGATGTACCTGAAATGTTTTTATTCATAGTATCAGGTATTACATTGCTATAAACTTCATAATTGTAATCAATATTAATATCGAAATATATGATTACATATTTTTTGAGTATATATTACTTAGAAATATTTGCATTTTTATCGTCAATAACTGTTTTATACAGAAATTAATATAATCGGCTAATATTAAAATTTAAGTTATAGCTTAGAGTTTTTTCCAAAAGATGGCACCACCAGTTAAAGCTATTTCACTTTTCATATTTTTTTATTTAGGATTATGTTATTTATATTATTTTTATATTTGAAAGTGCTTCATAATAAATTTATACTATACATTTAGGTATTTCATACTTAGCTTATAAAAGATTTTTCCATCTTTTTTACCATTGTTTTTGCAATTTTCCCGTGATATTGGATTATTATTTACTTATTGCAGGTATTCGTAGGCAAAATGTCTACGGGGCAACTATTGATAATATTAACTAGTTAACGGATAGAAACATGTAAAATGCTTATATAATAATTTACTACTATTGATTCTGAATTAATCTCAAAGGATGGGTTCACCACCTGCGCTGGCAATTTCCCGTAAGTCCGATATAACGTTTTGTGATCCTATCAAAGGAGAGTTTTTGGAGAAAATATATATAGAATCAAAATCACACAGTTTCTTTAATAATCGAGCTAATAATATTTGAGTAGCTCTGTTAGAAAAATTAAATCCTAAATGAAGCTCATTCAAATTGCTTAAAATCGTTTGGTTTGTTTCAAAATTTTTGGAATCTTCTAATCCAAAATTCTTACCTTTTAGTCATGTTACGATTATAAATTTCATGTGAATTTTCATCCTTCTATCTCAAACTATTAAATATATTTATGTGAGGTTTTAGCTTAATATTATAATATTTGATAAAATAATTTTCCAATTTTTCACTCAAAATCTGCTTAAAATATTTCTGTTATGTTACTTTATTATGGTATCGTAGAATTTTTATTCATAGCATATCAAATTTGTATTCTTAGAATGATATCGAAAAAAAGTTTTAACATTTAAAGTAATTAATATTACAGTTAGTCTTTTATTTAATAATGCATTCTTAATCACTAAACATAAGAAAATTCACAACCTTTAGATAAATGGAATCACGTATTTTTGTTATATCAATAAACAAAAAATGTAAGTACCATTTAATTTCAATTTACATGGTATCCGAATCAAATTCTGTAAATTAGTGTATTATCCCTATAATAGAGATAAAAAAAATTATATGAAAACTTAAAGAATATATAATTATAATAATAGAGTACTCACACATCAAATTTTGAATCAAATGTTGGTTTCTCTAATAGTCCTGAGGATGTATTTTAGTTCAATTATATATAGAGAAATGTGTTTGCTGTAATATTTTCATAATTACAATGGCAATAACAATTGCTGTAATATTTTCATAATTACAATGGCAATAACAATTAGTTACTTAGGCAAGAGTTCTTCAACATTGCATATCATTCTTAAAGAGGTTTTGATTTTAACATAGCTTTAAAAAACCAATTTTAACGATGTCTGAAAAATACATAATGGACAGTTCATTGAGACGCTGTGTCTTATTCATCGCAAAAGGTAAAATGTTCCCAAAAATTATTAATTTCACGCCTCAGTAAGGAGAGACACTATCTTATTAGGAGATAACTGATTTGTAATTTTTTTTCTAACTGGGATTCAGTTAGAACTTCACCACAATAAAGCCTAAAAACTGCTACTCATTTATCCATTACCCGATAAGCACTTTTAACCAAGTTATGTAGATGAGTACCATTACTCATGTCACACCACCACAAACCATTTATAAAGTCAGCCACATTCATTTAGTATCTCAAAATAAAAAACAAGGAATAAGAGAGAAAGGAACACCCAAACATCACAACCAAACAGCTTGGATTCAGAAACACTAAACATTAAGTCATTTTACAATAATTTGTAAATGTTTCGTTTGGTATATTGTATGTAAATTTGAAACAAATCAGAGAGATGTGTTCTGACGTATAAGTCTCCGTAAAGATAATTGTCCCAATTGCTGTATCAAGTGCGAAAAGTAGAACGAACATTGATATTTTGATGGGGGGGTTTTTTCCCGAATCCTGTATTATATAATTTTTTTACTCTGACATGGATGTGTTTATAGTAATTGTGAGTTTATTTTAACCTGTTAGGCGCAGTTCAGTTAAAGTTCGAGAGCAAAAAATGAGCACAGAATTTCGAACAATAAACATGCGGATTATCTGAATTCCACATTCTGCAGTTATATTTGCTTATTCATTTTACCTCTCTCATATGAAATGCTGCTTCATCTGAAGTCATTATTACGTGAATACATAATTATATGGCGCAGAAAAGTGCAGTTAAAATCGATGCAATTCGATAGCTAATAAACAAATATACCGATTAGTTGCAGTTTCGTCTCAATCTGCATTTTGTATTCATGTAGTCATTTCTCTAAGTGACATATAGGAATATTCGATGATTGCGTAAATAATTCAGAAGTTCCCAGTTTGATTGAACGCAGAAAGAACTACGAAAACATATCTACCATTTCCATCATGCATCTAAAAACAAGCGCAGATAACTTCCGTATCCTTTTTGTACAACTTCCAGGTTCAAAAAATGTTATTTGCTGTTTTTAATGGTCTTAACACCGCATGTCTTTCTTTTACAAACTGTTTAAAACATCTTTTTGCGTTACTATAATGTCCTTAACTTACAATCGAAATAATTCAAAACCTTTGTCAAAGTGTCCCCTTCCCCATTAGAACGCTATATTTGAAGATCTAAAATTGAGAACCGTTTCTGTTAAACATATTGTTGTTTATATAACTGTGAATGTTTTTGTGGGCCTAATTCATTGAAAACATATTGAAATTGATTCATCTGCTTCAGTGTATGAAAGAGGCAAGAATCACTTCACCATCTTTATTGCTAAATATGAGTTGATGTATATATTAGAAAAAAGATTCACAAAATAAAGTCACATGAGCTTTGCACAAAAACGAATATTCCTGCGATTTCACATTAATGTAATAGCTATTATCTAATTGCCGAATTCAAGTAACTTTATGCTGCCGATAGTTATAAATGCTGAGAGTAAACATTTTATCCGAATAATACTCTAAACAGAGGAATCGATTTTCACTTGGAATAAAATATTACATTTCGATGATTGGCATCATTAAACTCAACAAATATTCATTTTTTTCAAGAAACTCATTGTTTTCAGAAGCAGTTCGATATAATGTTTTGCTTTGAGTGTTGGTGATATGTTAAAAGAACTACATTTTAATAGCCTATGATAAATATTTTAAATTATCATACTTTAAAAATATTTAACAAGCATTACATGGCAGAAAAACATTTTTCAAATCAATGGACATTTTTCAGAGCTATGCATGAGCAATATCCGCAACATATTGTTCATAAAGTGTCAATTCTTTGGCCAAATAGATTGTATTTTACAGTTTCCTTTTGCTTCTACAAAAGGTTCAGAGGATAGAAGTTTTCATTTTGTAAGAATACAGTAACTGTGTTAATGCTTTATCTTCAAAAGGGACCAATTAACTTTCGATACCTATAGTAAATTAAGTCCATTAGCAAATAAAGACATACATCAAATGATAGGATTAATTTCGCTATGCCTTTAATTTTTTACTTTATTTCTAAGAATATTGGGCATGATTATCAATGAAAACGTCCACAAAATTTTATTTATAAAAACGTGGGGAAAACATATTTTTGTTTTAATTATCCTTAGAAAAATGCCAATTTTCTTGTTTGGCTTTATTTTTGTTCTTTCAACCAAATAAAAGAATGGAATGAAATTGTGTAGGAAAATAAAATCTGGATCGAACCATAACATTTAAAATTTCTTAACGAAGGTACCAATTTAAATTATAAATTACAAATGGAGATCAATTTTCTTTGAAAGAACAACAATATGGTATGTTGTTTGCTCATTCAATAAAACTTGAAAGGAGTTTTTGGTATATTTTATTGATTTAAATTAGGTAGATAGTTAAGTTTTTGGTATATTTTATTGATTTAAATTAGGTAGATAATAGTAATGCGATTGGTCTCAGATTTTGGGAAAATTTAATTTTGAAACTCTCCAATCTTCCAGTGTGAGCATCTCATCATTAAATCCATGTATCCTGATAAAATTGCTGTCTCTGTTGAAGTTGTCAACTCCTTTTTAAATATATGTTATGTTTATTTTTGCATTAGTCTTTCTGGAACTCTAAAAATAATTTTTTTTTTTTTTTTTTTTTTTTTTTTTCCAGAACTTAAAAGCGAAAGAACTGAAATTTTTGCCTTAAAATCTCATTAATTCAGGAAATACTTTAAAATCTAACAGCTTTGCTATAGAGTTTTATGCTGCATCCGTTTTCCTTCGTATTCTTTTTTTAATTGTCCCAATTAGAAGCATTCCATGCTTTATAGTAATCGCCAAAAAATGTTTTTTGATTGAAAAAACTTTTTTGTGAAAAATTTAATAGATTGACAGTCAACACAATTTGTGAAACCATAACTGTAACGTATCAATCATGAAACTGTAAATATAAAAGGGAATAATATAAGTCTATTATGCAAAATGAAAAACTTAGTGCATTTATTGCATATTAATATTACTATTGTTTTTTATTAGCTTCGTTGTTGTTGCTAATCACTGATGGCTCATTTCCAGTACTAGATCAACTCCACAAGTCCATAAACAGCCAGGAAATCCAAAAACATAAGGGGCTTTGAAAAAGCCTCTTCCAAGTCAAAATTCAAGCAGCTCAAGGTATGTCAGACCATGTCTGTTCAGCATTATATTTTATCCACAAAATAAAAGATCCTGCACATATTTGAGGCCCCTCAGGTGACCACTGGCGAAGCGTGAAATACAAACAAATTGCTTTTATACATTGAAAAAATTTGAAGATCCATTTTGAAAAATGCAATTTTTAAATAGAAAAAGCTAAATCATTACTTATATATATATAAGTAATCATTTATATATATATATATATATATATATATATATATATATATATATATATATATATATATATATATATATATATATCAGTGTACCAAAACTGTTAGAAATTTATTTAATTGAAAAACATTTTTTGTAAAGCTTGTTAGAAATGCTTGCAGAAATGAAAAAAACATTGGGACTTATAAAAATCTAAAAAAGGGAGAACAAAAATAACTGCATTGATTAAAATAATCTATTGATGTCCAGAAATGAATATTATATTCTTTCACTCATAGTTTTCATTTTCATTTCTGTTCTTAAAATTTGAAAGAGACATTATACAAGACATTATGTATGTATATATATATATATATATATATATATATATATATATATATATATATATATATATATATATATATATATATATATATATATATATATATGGCATTTTCACTAAAAATTCACTCTTAAAACTATAGATTTCGAACAAGCTTTCTAAAGGTCAAACCAAACGAAAGGGACTTGAAATTTGGTTTGAGAAAAAAAATTAAAAGAACTAGTTCTGAATTCCATAATAACTGCATAATTACAAAAATGAACTCGTCAAAATTGCAATATTTAGTGATGAGTACTAAAAATATCTTCTTCTTGATTGATTTGACAAACTTGGAAAAGCCTTTACTTACTGCACAATCTCCCTCCAGATCTCTTTCTTCTTCCAATCTTCCTCTTCTAGTTTGTGATATTTAAGCATTTCAGGTCAATGAGCACAATGAGCACATCATCCAGCTATATTTTTTTTTTTTTTTTTTTTTTTTTTTTGTCTTTCCCTTGGTTTGCTGCACATTGGCCACAATTTAAGAATTTTACCACACGCTTACCTGGTTTTTCTCTCGATGTGGCTTAACCTAGATAAGCGTTGTGTTTTAACAAATTCCCCCTTGTCTTTGACCTTAATGATTGCTTCTATTTCCCTATTAGTTCTCATTTTCCATAGATAACTACTTACCTGAAGTGGTCAACACATATATTTCTCAATATTTTACGTTCAAATATGTTAAAAATAACAAAGTGAGATAAATAGCTAACACATTCGTTTTATTACTTTTTTATCATTCTTGGAATACATACAAAGTTGGCTGCCTCTCCAAACTATTTAATTCAAAAGTACAACACTAAATTATTAATTAAGATATTAAAAACTACAAATAAAGTTGGAATGCAAAATTTGTCGTTAAATTCAGTAGTACGATATTTCACTACTTCGCTTTATGGTCGCTGGAATTTGACTCACTGCTTATTATTCTCGTGTATGCCATTCGTAGGCAACTAAATAAGCAGTCTGATAAAATGGTTCCTTTGCAATTTCAACCAAATCCTAATGATATCAATGTGAAGGTAATGCAATAAAATTTTGAGAAATGCCACTAATTTTGCATTAAAATTGCGTGGGAGTATACATGCGTTTTTCAGTTTTTTAAAAGAAAGTTTCTATTACAATTGTTTCAAAACCAAATACAAAATTTATATATTAGGACGACTAAAAATAAACTATGGAAAATACTAATTCAAGATTTTAAATTTGTACTGAATAAATTAAATAAGCTTTTTTTAAAACAGGATACAACAATTAATAATTTTTAATTCAATCAATGAAATAAGCAATCGATGAGAAAAAAAATGAAGTAAGTGAGAGAAAGCATATCTAGATGTCTGATAAAGTAATGGTTAAAAACAGTTTTCATAAAATAATAGTTAAAAATGATGTAAGGCATAATAATATTGTCAACCAATTCAATAATTCAGTCAATATAGGAAATATTTTCTGTTTAAAAATCTACGAGAGAGTTTAAATTTCAATTTTCTAAAGTGATGGTTAAAGCATCTTACATAAAGTAATGGTTAAAAATATTAGACATGTGATGATTCTTTAAATCATTCAATGTGGAAAACCATCTATGAGAAGAGAGTTTCACTTTAAGGAATTGAGGAAAAACTTGCTTTTTCAATTTGTTAAAAGAATGATTGAAAACGATTGACAAAGTATTGGTTAAAAACGATTTTAGACATCATATTGCAGTTCAGTCAATGGAGGTAATAATCTACGAGAATAGCGAATTTCATTTTAAGAGACTGAAAGAAAGTATATCTCGGTCATTCACAAGAGCTTTCGAAATTATGTAGCTTCAGAAGTGGGAACTTTCGTTCTTATGAAGGTGGATGTAAAGCCACTTTTACGATCTCTTTTGGATTTGCCATCCGGTCGCAATTTTATGGGAAGGGATATTTTTGCAGGTTTCGGTGTAGGATATTCTCTCTCCTCAAAGGCGAAAATCCGGAAAATTCTAGACTTCCCGTTGAGCTTGTTGCTCAATACTTCACCCCATCCTTTATTAGATAAGCCACTTCAGGTTCTGCATTCTTGAGTTTGCTCTCGCATACGTTTGTGTATTTTTCTTGTATACATATTGCCTGCTTCTGACATAAAAAGTCGAGGGGTTTTAGTCATAGGTTACCAAGAATTTAAAATATGAACTATTTGCATTTTATAAAAAAATTCAAATATATAAAAATTCTAATAATGGATAAGGCCTTCAGTGGGTCTATATATTGAGTACCAAGCATGCTTGGGAAATAAACACTTAGGTATCACGTTAGGCTGACCATCTAACTGGGGCATATGCTTCGCACCCAAATGCCCTCGGTCATGAAAAAGGTTATGGGCACTGTAGGATTTGGAATCCATGGGCTGTCGTGACACGAAGTTTAGTTTAATAATGGATTATAATAAAAGAAAAGCATATAAAAATATAAAACTTTTAATTGAAGATATTATTTGGAAATTATAGGGAAAATAGAATAAATATGAATGGAAATAATTTTAAAAAATAATTATAATATATTGTAGTACCCCTCTAAGTATTAAATAAGCGCCATCTATTGATATGAAGAAGAACTCTTGAGTAAGAGCCTAGGCTTCGTGATGACCTGCTAAAGTCCACAAATTCTTTTACTACATCTCTGAATTTTACTGTAATTTTTATATTAATGATATTTTTTATGTTCTAGATAGTTTAAATTCTTAATTTGATGGTCTGTACCATGTATCATCAACTTGTATACTTTAAAAAATGGCTCTACCGCTTAAAGTCTCCAAAAACATTTTCATCTTTTTGTGTCGTTGTCCAAGTCTCTGATGAGCATGTAAATATAAATATCTGATTAGACATTTGCACATTAATAACTTAGTCTTCCTTTTAATTAGGTGTGAGTTTCAATACTTCTTTAATCCATAAAAGCATCTCAAAGGTTCATTACTGAAATTAATTATGAAAAACTTATCGATAATAACTTTTAAAGCAGTTTATCATTTAAAAATGTCAGGGAGAAATTACATCACAATTCTGTAGTACTATCAACTTTAATAGTGGTTTACAACGGTTGTCTAAGAATTTCTAGCTTTTTGCTTAGAGATCCGGAATTTGTTTTGAGTAATAACTAAAATGATGCACACAAAATATGCTTAGCTCTATTGTCATTCAAGAGAAGACTGCTCCAAATATTATAAATTAATCCAGTGTTTCTCAACCTTTTAGTATTCACGGCCCAATTTTCCACCATAATTTTCATCACCCCCCTTACAATAAAGTGTATACAATAATAATGTATTTTGAGAATTTCGGCACTAAACCTATACTACAACCTTAATTTTAAACTTTACAAATTATAAAGAATACGGAAATTTGTTGACATTTTGGAACACCGATCCTCAGAATTGAAAAAACAATAATCCTATGCCTTTTTATTGCTTTTGCGTCCCGCTATGTCGGGCATTCTCACGGTTTCGCTAGAAGTTTTGATTTGTCTGGAATTTGTCTGGTCAGCTTAAAAGTTAAATTAGGAGTATGCGCAGATGTGAACAAATGTTTTCTCATAGGGAGAAAGATAAAGTTCTATAAAGCCAATTTCAATTCCAGACAGTCACATTCGAGTCGATCCTTCTATAGCTATTGAATCTATTCTGAATGTGTATGTTATATATATTTTCGTGTAAATGCAATTTACCGTATTAAATATTCACGGCAGTAGACTTATGTAGAATCATGGATAAATTCTTAAGTGGGAGTAAGCGAGCATTAGACGATAGACAAGCATCAACAAGTACACAGACGAGCGTTGTTCCGAAAATAAAATCAAGAAAATATTCTCAAGAATTCTTAAATTTTGTGTTTACTAGTACTGAAGTAATCGAAGAAGAAAGGCCCCTGTGTATCATTTGCTCAAAAATGTTGGCGGCATACAGTATGAAACCTGATAAACTTAAGCGACATTTGGAAAAGCTTCATAGTGAGTACGTAAATAAATTCAGAGAATTCTTCGAATTAAAATAAAAATCATATGAAAAGCAAAAATCATTGTTTATAAAAACTTTGTCTGTGAATAAAAAAGCTTTAATTGCCTCTTACAAAGCTTCATATAAAATAGCCAGATGTAAAAAGCTTAACCCAATTGGTGAAGAGCTTATTTTGCCAGCAGCAATCGGGATTGTAGAAATTATGTTTGGAGATAATTTTTCAAAACAACTGCAGTCTGTACCTCTTTCAAACGTTACTGTTGCCCGTCGAATTGCTGATCTACCTGAAGATGTAGAGTGTCAGTTTTCGTCGAAGTTGTGTGACAAATTGTTTTTAAAACAACTCGATGAGGCAATAGATACTAATAAAAATGTTCATTTCATTGCCTATGTTAGATTTTATGATGATTTGTCAGTAGTAGAAAAATTACTGTTCTGCAAACGAATAGAAATCAAAGCAACAGCACTCGCAATATTTGCTATCTTAAATGATTTTATGAACGAGGCAAACATAGAATGGAAAAATTGCGTCGGAATATGCATCGATAGTGCTCGTTCTATGTCCGGAAGATTCCAAAGTATTCAAGCACTTGTGAAACAAAAATCGCCACAGTGCGTCTAGACACATTACATGATCCACAGAAAAGTTTTGTCTGCCAAAGAAATGAGTCCTGGTTTGAATATTGTGTTAACTACGGTTGTGTAACCATAGTAAATTATATAAAAATGAGACCCCTGAAATCAAGAATCTTTTCCGCACTTTGTAAAGACATGGGTGCCGTACATTCAGCGTAACTATTTTATTGCGAGATAAAATGGTTATCACGAGGGGAATTTTTACAGCGTATTTATGAATTAAGAGAAGATATCGCCGTTTTCCTAGAAGAGGAAAACATACCGATAGCTGAGAATTTTCGCGGTAATTTATTTGTGATGAAACTGAGCTACATGGTCGACATATTCGAGAAATTAAATTATTGAATCTTCAACTGCAAGGAGCAAATACACATATATTGGATACGAGTGATAAAGTTAATGCTTTTTGTAGGAAATTGGAATTGTGGAGCAGAAATTTAAAGCAAGAAAACTTACCAATGTCTGCAAATTTGAATGATTGTATTTAAATGTACAAGGCAGAAGAACAACATGTAAAAGTTGTTTTTGTAACTATTGAACATCTTTTAGCAATGCTAACAAAGAGTTTTAAAAAGTACTTTCTTGCTGACGACAAACTGATATCAAGTTACAAGTGGGTGAGGAATCCATTTCAAAATACTCCCGAAGGACTCTCAATTGAAAAGGAAGAAACCTTCATAGACTTCACAGCAAGCGGCGAAACCAAAAGACAATTGAGTAATAAATCACTCTTTGAATTTTGAAAAGGAGTGGATGATGAGTTTTCTGCACTAAAAACAAGGGCATTTCGCATTCTACTACCATTTTCAACATCTTACCTTTGTGAAACTGGATTTTTTGAGGTAGCTTTTTTGAAGACAAAATATAGATCTCAGCTAAATATAGAAAAAGAACTGAGAGTGTCTATTTCTAATGTCAAACCCTCCTTCGAAAAACTTTGCTCTGAAAGACAGGCCCAAGGAAGTCATTAATAATTATTAAATTTCTTTTTAATTTAATAGGCTGTTTTAATTTAATTAGTTAATTATTAAATATGTCGGAATGTATTTTGTTTTGTATGTGTGTGTGTGTTTTTTCCTTTCAGTCACTTAATCAATTTTTTTAAATAACATTTTCTTTTGGATATGCTCGCCCCCCCCCCCCAGGTTGAGAATCACTGAATTATTCTTTTGTAGATTAACTTTTCAACAAAGATAACTTTCAATGTTGTAATGGTGAAATTTTTAAATTTTTATGTAAATAATTACCGTTATCATTTAGTGTTTACAAATAATATTATAAATTTAAATTATGCATTTTTTTTTGACATTGCGATGTGTATTTATTTATTTTTTATTCCTAGATTCAAACCTGAAAATAAAAGCAGAAACTGTCTTAGTTTTGTAATTAAAAATTGCTTTTAATTTAATCATACAATTACAAATCCATTTTTATATACATACAAAATATATATTTAGTTACGTAAATTATATCAAATATGTAAGCTTTTCTAAAAAAGTGGTTAAGTATTCACGTAGAATTTGTAATTTACACTAATTAATTAAAGTAGTAATAATTGGTACCGCACTAAAAAATTACTGACTGGGAAAATAATTTATAAAAAAATACAACGACTAATTCAGGAAATTTCTATTACTAACCCGGCCTATTTAGAGGGCTTCAAAAAACATGGTAACTCATTGCTTCACTATCCAACTGAAATTAAATTGTTTGCAATGTTGTCTTCAGTTTAATAGTTCATAAGTTCGATACTTTTCAGATGCTGATTTTTGTTTAATTTAGAACATTCTTGATGCAGTATATATATATCAATATATAATAATCAATATATCAATCATATTTACAAGATGACATTTAAAACAATGAAAATATGACAAAGGGGGAATATTAATTTTCTTTCGTTAAGTTTTTTACTGTTCAATCTTTTTGTGACAGTTTTATTTTAACGAATTCATTGTAACAAAAGATTTTTTTATAACATCGAAATGTTCGTCATATGTCGAGTGTTAACTTTTGATTATATTTTAGTTATGAATTACAGAAATGCGTATTTCAAGTCATGGGAATGGCAGAAATATTAGTTAAGCAGTTACAGTGAATAAATCAAATGGAAAGGTTACGAAACTTTGCAGGTTAGTATACTTTTCCTTGGTAAAAACTTTTTAAGAATTGAAAAGAAATAGTTAAACAGCGTTGAAAACTATGCAATATTAATTAAGTCATACATTTAAAAAAAAAAACACTTTACTTAATTGTTATTAGTAACAGTTCCTTATTATTAGTAACAATTCATCGCGGTTTTAATTCTTACCACGGGGAAGATTATTTGCAATGATTTAGAATATATTTTAATTTATAGGACATGATCAATTTGACTTTTATTTGCAAAAAACGACTCAATAAAATATCAAACTAAACCTGTCACAACAAGAGCATATTGACTTGATAGCATTTTCTCATTTTGAATATGTTTCCTATACTTGCTGAATTTTATGTAACACAAATGAAACTTAGTTATTCTTAATAAATACGTAATTTGTCAAAAATTTTGTACGTGTGTGTGTGTTTTTTTATAATACTTTAATATTTCTATTTAATTTACGTATATATATATACACTTTTTAATGAATAATATATGTAAATATACAGTGGTGGCCAAAATTCTAGACAATTTTCGAAATTTTCATGTTTTTTTAACCCTGGGGGCTCACAGAATATAATAATTTTTGTAAATCAAATTTAATGTTCACATATCAAATGAAGGCAAATTTATTATAAAACTTAATTAAAAGAGCATAAAATATTTGCATTACAAAAAATATTAGACTACAAATAATAAATCGGAGATTTTCACTGTATTTTGCATAATCATTATCAATTAGGACAACCCCATTATTTTTTAATAGTTTCAAAGTTTCTTTTCATTGAGCGAATTGGAGTGTTTGAAGTTCATCCTTTTTTCCTTCTTAATCATATAAGGCCAAGAAGCAAATAAATATAGCCTCAATAAATTGCATTATATATACATACATACATACATATATATATATATATATATATATATATATATATATATATATATATATATATATATATATATATATATATATATATATATATATATATTCACTTAGAATTCGCTATGTGCGAATGGAAACACTCTTATACAGCCATAGATCCTAATTAGAAATAGTGCTTTATATTTAATTTTTATCATTTTTTTATTACTAACACTTCAAAATCGCTTTATTAAATTTTAAGATAAATATATAACAATATATATGTGTGTCTGTGTATATAGAAATTATTATGAAATCAATACATAATAATACTATCGAAATATCGATGCTTGCGGATGTGTAATGTAAAGAGAAAAGTTCTGATCTGGTGATATATATATATATTTCTTAGACACATGACTATTTTCGGAGGCTTTTACCCCGCATGGTTTCTTTCTTGGTACAGAAAAAGAAGAATCCAGCCGAGCATTCTTGCCTCAAGATCACTCAAGCATTTCCTCCAGGAGTGTTTCTGGATATCCGAGAATCCTGCAGCAGTTGGAGCAGAATTTTTGCTGGTACTTGCCAAAAAGTTTCCTCAATTCGGACTCCGGCATTGCTGCCTCCTGAACCATGTTCAGCCGTGTTTGCGCTGGAACAAAATCCATTCGGTGGAAAAATGTGTCTTGTTTTGAATCCAGAGATCAGTTAAGATTTTAAGGAAGAATCTGGATCATATAACTCATGGGAATTATTTCATTTGCAAGTCGGAAGCACACAGAATCACCAATTTTTTTTTAAAGATTTTGACGCTTTTGTAAAATTTATCATTTATATTTTGGAAACGTGACAGATAATTTTAAATTGTACACCAACTTAAAAGTATCTCAAAAACTGCATAGTTGTTATTAGTAAACTTAAATTTATCTTGTACTGTAATCCCTCCTGAAACATGGTACTCTTATATCGCAGTTTCATGTCCCTCATGAACACGTGTTTTTCCCCATGATTCCCCACATTATATTTCTGGACTGCGAAATATATAATGATTTGTACAGTTCATAATTCATTTCGCATGCGTTTGTACACTGTGTCAATTGTGTTCTTATAAAATTAAATTTAATTACATTATTGACCGTTGAACATTCTGATAAAAAGAGATATTTGTGGAACGTTTTCAGATAGCTCCTACTGCGAATAAACAGGAAATAAAACTATTCTTAGAATTATTTAATATATTTGAAATTAACTGGTTTTTAATTAAATTTGTATAATTTTTTTATTCTAAATGCTCTTAATTTGATTTTAATAAAACGTTATTTCGTTCATAATATATCTTTACCTTAATATTCGATTTAAACCCCTTTAACGAGAAAGATTAAACGGGAATCAATTGTACATAACGCTGCGTTAAACCATGTCATACTAGTGCGTTTTATGAAAATACTTGTAAAATGCGTTTTCCTGTGACGCGGAACTAATATACCGTGTTATAGGTGAGATTACTGTATATACTTCATAAAAGACAAATAATAAACAAACTTTTAATTATTTTAACATACATGTTTTTGAAATATCATAAATGTTCTTAAAATATTTAAATAAATGAATAATAATAATGAACATGTTTTGAATAAGCAAATATAGGCTGAATTAAATAATGCATAATTTGTTTCTTTTCTAATACAAAGATTTCTTTATATTCCGAGTCAATTAAACAGAACTATTATTTATTGTTAATTATTTTTTTAAAGAAAAATTGGAATTATGAAATAATTCTTTTATTTAAAAATGTTTTTGAAAACTCTTTATACAGTAAAGTTTGTGCCCGAATTTAACTTAATTAGGTTAACAAATCTTTTCATAATCCAGTTAAATTTATTAATTGTTCTAGAAATTTTTAAACGGAAAAATTTAATTTTTAATACTATTTTAAATATATTTACAATTATAAGTATTTTTAAACTATTTACAAAGGTTTTTAAAATATAGTAATATAAAAAGTATATTTTTATCGAACAAAACTGTTTCCATGCTTTATTTTATAGAAAATAATGTATAGATAGTTTTATTTCTATATTTTATTTTCTAATAGAATTCATTTAATCTGAAATTCTAGACAAAATGAATGGATTTTTTGATGTATAATGATAATCTAATTTAATAACTATTACATTTATAATATGTATAATATGGATATTTTATATTAATAAATAGTTAGAAATGGGAAAAAAAAGTTGTTTAAGATTTATTTAAATTGTATTTTTAATCTTTAATATTATAACGTTCATAATATATTACTAAATAAGAAATTAAATAGAAGTATATTAAAAGTGTAAAATATAGAAATCAAATTTGATGTATGTGTATAAAAATAATGAAAATGGATGAAAAGAAAATATAAAGAAAGCATTATTTTCCAAATATTACTGAAACGGTATTTATATTATGTATAGATTTTATGAAAACAGCAAATGCGTGAAATCCCGTTCAATTGAGAAAAAAGGCTCAATTATCACGATTTTTATCTGACAACAGAACACTATATCAAATACATGATTATTATTTTGATTAATCACATGGTTTCTATATTTTACCGAGATATCAGTTCTAATAGTTACTTCCCTGCTTTGATATCATAAAGGGAAGAACATTTAAGACCTATCTAATACAAAACAGGATGTGAATGAGAAATTTTAAAGTTTTGGGATTTAAAAAATTTTATCTTGAATTAGTGTCCCAAATAAACTGTGAAGAATTGTTTTACATACAATTCACGTTTTATAAAACATCAAGTTTTACAAGTTTTATTCACATTTTGTCTTTATTCTCATTAAACGTGGACTGTATGTAGCAATATCACTTCGTAATTAAGATGTGTAGGGCATGCTTACAGATATAAAAATGAAAAACTCGTAAAGAAAATAATATTTCTAAATTCGGAAAGAAAAAGAAGAGAAAGACCAAGGATAAGAGGACTAAATAATGTAGAAAATAATTTTAAAAAAAAATTTGATATAACAAGTAGAAGAACACGATATCGTTGTGGTCAAGTTAGTGAAAATTGAGGCAGTTGTACGGAGAAGGAAAAGGGCCTAATAATGTCAATTTGAGGAAATTTGCGCCAACATTTCTGGTCAACTCAGTTTTTATACATGTACCATAAAAACGCGTTTTAAATTTTAAATCTTTATAATAATATACTTAATAAATAACTTCTAATAATATACTCCTTAAATATTTGCACAAATGTCTTATATTTCTGTTTAGCTAATTTTTCTTTGTGTGTTTTTTTTTTTTTTTATCGTTTGATTAGGGAGTTTATCATATGAACAACGTTTATTCTATGTAAACAGTGGTTTTCATTGTTGAGAAATGAATTTGTAAGACATGAGACAGCTTATGATATTGAACAACATTTTTTGCGATTTGATTTTTAATGTTTACGAAATTTGGTGAAAATGTGCTTTGGGTGTCCTGCTTGGCGCATTTTCAAAAAGTCACCAACTGGCGCGTTTTTGTGTTTTGTCTTGCGGAGTTGAATGCTCCGAGAGACACTACGCAAAAACGGCGTTTCTATGGCGACGAAACCGAAACGAAATTGTTTTTAACGAATTTCACCGTTGGTATGGCAACGAAAACAAAAACAATGTTTTGTTTTGTTTTTTTTTTCCGAATAGTATAACAAAAAATACATTAGAATACGGAGAAAAATTATTATATTTTTCCCATATTCTATGGTATTTTTTGACACAAGGAGTGCATATAGGATGAAATAACCAGGATTACCATGCTTGGCGCGTCTATTGCTCATTTGGCGAGAAAGGGGCACCCAATCTACAGGTTAACCCAAAATTTCAAGCCGTTCCGACGAAAGCCGAGTTCCAAAGCATGGTACAATAGGAATGTTCTCAGAATTACAAGCATAGTCATTGGAAGGTTATAAATATCAGCTTCAGCCAATCAGGGGATTAGTTGAGAGGAAAACAAGGAGTCAGTTAGGTGCCTAAGTCATAAACTCTGAAAGCTGCTGTGTAACTAAGCTTTACGATAATTTAATTACGATTTCTTTGTAGCAAAGCTGTAAACTGTCCTACTTTCATACAATCTGTTTAAGTTCTTACACAATGTAAAAGCTTGTAATGATTTCGATTTTAAAAAATCTAACTAATTTTTTTTTTTTTTTTTTTTTTTTTTTTTTTAAAAAAAAAGAAAAATTAATCTACATTCCCTCCACGTTTCTACAAAGAAATCGTAATAACATCGGTGTTGGAAGCGGAGTTTTAATTAAATGCCTGTTTCAAGAAGTATAGCAAAAAGAAGGAAAATGTTTAACCTGTTGAAGGAAATAAAAGCACATTAAGAAGAAATAAAAATTGAGATATCAACAAGCAAACAAGAATTGAAAGCAAATGCATTAAAAAAAAGAAGAAATGAAAGTGAACCTAAAAGAAATGAAAGCTGAAGTGTTGGCTGCAATTACGGCTTGCGAAGAACCAATCGTAGAAGCTATTGGAAAATTGAGTAAAAAGTTAAGCAAAACAATAGCAATTTTAAAAGCAGATGTCAAAGGCGATACAGCGTTCCGAGAAAACAAAAATAAAATACCAGCCTTTGAGATGGTTAATGAAAATATGCCGGATACTATCACCATGTGAAGACACAAATGTGCTTCATATATAATGGATACCATCCCTTCCATCGTAATTAATCGTTACAGTTTCCCGCTTTCGACGGAAAATCGTAATTGAGGCAAACACAATTCGATGCATCGCGACAGAGAACAGCTAGGATGATGTAACTAAATCATATTACATAATAGGCTGTATGAATTACGCATGATGTGTAACGGGTAATTTCAGAACATATTTAAGTCATCTAGGCTTTAAATATTCTCCTATGAAAAGTATGGGTAGTTTTCCTGTTCCGTTCATGTTAGTAGAACAACACTGTAATTCTTTGCTTCGCTTTTTAAAACCATTACATTTATCACCTTTAAAGCTAAATGTTCTTTCGGATAAGATCTCAAAAAACAAACCTCTTTCGTCCGCTTTGAAAAAATCTTTTAGGTCCTACTCAGAAAATAGTGATTTTAATGTTCTTTCCTACCATTCAATTTCCGAAATTTTATTCACAATCTAACTATCAACAATCAATTTTCTAAAGTTCAAATCGTGTTGATTTCACATTTCTTGAACCAGCTGCTTGATGCTTTGAAGTCTGTTACACTCAGCTTCGTAGCAAAGCGATTGGATATCTCTTCAATGACATTACCATTATAAGAAATGTTCATTTACCTCTTCCAAGCTAGCAAAACTTTTTCCTGTATAGGATGCTTTACTTCTTTATAGCATTCTCGACAAGGAGCACTTTTGTTGGTAGTTTCCTTTTTCCAGATTTTTTTCCCCGAGTTTTCAAAATTGTCGAGTGTTTTTTGGAATTTCATATTTTTTGACAATTTCTGTCTTTAATATTCTTTTCTTCATTTCTTTTAGAATTGTCTTTCTTGTTTCGACGGATAAACACATTTGTGACAAATCCTGAATTGAACTGGCTCAATCACACCAATGTCTGCACGAGTCGTGTTCAAATATGAATTAAATTCTTCTGTGTTATATAGAAAATTAAATAAAAGAATTTCAAAAAAATATATCATAAAAAATAAATGCAAAAGAAAACTATTTTTCATAAAAAAAAGTTTGCAAAAAATAGATTTTTTTTTAAATTTTAGTTTGTTAATGGAAATTAAAATTATTATTTTGTCTATAGTGTCAGCATAGCGACTAACTATAGTTCGCAAAAACGCGAGTGTTCGTAAATTAGAGGTTCGTAAAAATGAGCGTCTACTGCATTTCATAAATAAATAATGTTACCTTCACAACACACTTCAAACATAAAAGTGATATATTTAAACTATAAGTTTTATTTGTATGTTATTTGAATCAAAGTTCAGTTGTCCTGGGGGGGGGGGGGAGTTTTAGGAATATAACTGAAAACTTGAATTTATTTTTAGAAATGTAACTTATCTGCTTACAAAACGGTGAAAATCTACTCCAATTTATAAAACCATTGTATCGTTAAAATGCAAAAATCGAAAGTGAAATTCGCATTGTCTATTCTACAAAAGAACTCATTAGCATATTAAAAATCAACTTTGAAACAAATTCAATTAATCAAAATAAATCTCATTAGAAAAGTTAAAAACAATAAACCTGAAACCATTAAAATACTTTTAAATCAAAGTTTAAGTTGTTCATTTTATAAAAATACCTGGCCAAATATTTAAAAAAAATTAGCATTTAAAATAAATCAAATAAAAACTTTAAAATTCATATTTTCCCCTGAAAACATAATTTGTTTGCATATTATCAAATAAATGTTGAATCAAACATGATTCTCAAAGCAAATCATTAAAACATTCAAAACGAAAAATCGAAATAGAAATTTCCATTTCAAAAATAATATAGCTTAATTTTTCTAATGATTCAGAGAGAGTCTATTAAAAACTAAACACACACACACACACGTTTCTCTTCAAATTTTATGAGCTTTGAACAAAATTGTCCTCATGATATAAAATTAATTATATTCGTATTATAAATGATAGAGATCGCTAACATTAATCGTTTGCTATAACATTTTATTAAATTTCTATAAAAATCAACTTAATTAAATCTATAGAATCTCTTAAAAATGGTTTTGTTGTTGTGTTTGTCAAAAGATCCTATGCATTTTATGAAACTTTGCATCAATTTTCACAAAAATATGAGAATTTTAGAAAGAGTTTCTATAATATTAACACATCAATAATTGAAAATAATTTCAACATGAAAATATAGAATGAATTTTTTTCTGTCAAGTAATCCCATTGCAGCGCTGAGAGCGCCATCTGTTGATGATTTATATCGAATGCATGAACACGTATTTTTGTTTCTGTTGATAAGAAGCGATCATTCAATTATTTTACATAAACATTTATAATAAATGGATATGAATTTTACAGATATATTTATTTTGATTCTAATTTTAATTCGTGCTTAGTTTGACTTTTATTCAAAGCTTAAATCATTATCTTTAAATAGAGTATAATGCAAAATTATATTTTTATTATGCATTGAAAAATATTTTCAGGTTCTATGGCATTTAAGAAATTTAGAAATTGAATAAATAAATTTGAAAAAACATAAAATAAAGCAAAAGCATTAAAAATTACAAAATAGTAAATCAGGATATTTCGCATTCCGATTATGAGTATATATACGATATGAAAAATTCGTTAGAATTACAAAATTGAAAATCTTATGCAATCTGGATTCGAGTAAATGTGACTTTTATCAACTTATGCTAAAGTTCATTCTAATTTAGCAAATATAAAATCCACGGAATATCACCAGTTTTGTTGCTCTAAGAGTTTTAAAATTTTTTAAATTTATATTATTAAATAAGGAATTTGTGTGATTTCTAGAAATATATTTTTAATTATAGTTGAAAAAATATCTAATTTTGTCAAGCTTTTTTTTTTTTTTTTTTTTTTTTTTAAAGTACATGAGTAAAGTTTTTGTAAATGGTAATGAAATGGCTTTTTATTCTAAATAAAAAAAAGTCTTTCAAAGCGTATTTTTCTGACTAAATCAATGTCATTCAATAAGAAAGTAAACTGAAAAATCGTATGGATAGATTGCAGCTAAGATATTGATACTCTGAAGATCAAAAACCGGTAGACTGTTTCCAACAAAAGATACTAAACGTCTTGAGAAGACCAATACAGTCTGCGATAGGGGGTCGTTCTCATTACCGGAAGGTAGTAATCTTTTTTTTTCCATCATCACAATGAAAACTATTTCTATTAATTACTTAAAAGTGATACATTAAGTAGGTGCGATTTTAGAAACCTTTTACAATGTTTAAATGTAAATATGTAAAATATATTAATTTTATTTCAAATACGAATTCATTCATTTTATTAAAACGCTTACGTGGCTATGGTGTCATGGTTGGTTATGGTGTAACTATCATGATCGAAAGCTAGGGAGTTCGAATGCTGACTTAACTGAAAATACGTCATGTTCCTTAAAGGTGGCTGGTACACGTTAAATAGCTCGTAGTCGCAATGTCCTCCAAGTGAAATAATACCTTTAGGGTGCTAGGCCAAGTATCGAGGATTTTCTGCTTGGTTCCTGCTTCAATGTCACAAAAATTCCACCAGGCTGATTCTAAGTGGTAGAGGCCAAATCAAGGTCAAGTGCAGAGAAGCATGCTGGTGCAATAACAGCAGTGTGTACTAATGAGTCTACAAATAAAGTTTGAAGAAGCTGAGCGATAGCTGAGCGGTTAGCGATCCTGACTCTTAGGCTGTTGGTCACGGATTCGAATCCCTGTTTGGGCATAAATGTTTCATTCTTTCTGTGTTTCTCTGTCCTTTCTGCTGAGATGATGAATGAAAGTGGCCCACCCTATAAGCGGATTTGTGGTGGTATTACGAGAGTAAAATGTTACTAGCTTCCGTGATTTTGTTCACAAGTGTCCTCCGGGTAACAATAAATTAATAGCAGTTACCGGCCTTATTGTGGGAAAGAATTAATCACCCAGCGCGCGCCCGTTATGAAAAAATGTTTTAAAAAATATGTATTAAAGAAAATAAATTATCTTTTAAGAACGAATTATTTATCTATTAATACACGTCTGAAGCATTCCAAATATATAAAATAAATCAAACCTAATCTTATTTTATTACAGAAATTTGAAATTAAATATTTCATTGCCATTTCATTCACAAATAACAAACATTAAAAAATAAAAATGAATTCCAATCAAATTTTGTACTTCCCTTGCATATTGATCCAATCAGAGCTATCAAGAATCCAACCTATTCAATTCATTAAGGCAAACAGAAATTTAAATTTCCGGGAGCCCTATTAATGATATTATGCCGGAGAAATACAATTTCGAAATTAACCAGAGTTATTGCCTTTCAGACTTTTAAAATTACCTCCTCTGACCTTAGAAAATTTTGTCCATGCTCATGGCTTTTGCAAACAAATTTGAGAAGTAAACTCGCGGAATCACTCAATACCATTTTCGCTGCTCTCTCTCCGATCCTAAATCTCAATTTCGAAAACAATCCGTTATACGTAATTAAGGGTGGAGTTACAGTCGGTTTCGTCATTAAATCCTTTGTGCCTCGCGATATGCGGCGGAATAAGTAATACGCGCGCGAGAATGCCTTGTTGACTGACTGTGCGGAAATCTAGTTTACATAACTGGCGGTTTCTAAATTATTATGTTTACCCGCAGTCATGGGGTGAGGCCCCCTTAGATCCCTGAGCAAACATAAGACTGATATAGATCTTATGACAATTACATGGCGAATGCATTTGTTATAACAACTCATTGCGCAACTATGGAATCACGATCTGAAATTTCCTTTAATTATGTAGACCCCACTGATTATAAAAATTTTAATACATCTGCTGAATATATTACCTCCTCAAATTTCACGTCATCTTGAAGGATATTATATGAATTAGAAGTAAAATGTTGATTTAACATTATGTGAAAACTGAACTAATTTATTATTAATTAATTATATAAGGATTATATTAATTATTTTATAGGATATGAAAAATAAAAAATCTAGTGATAGGAGTGCCACATGTTAACACCATTTATTAATGAAATTAAATTACTTAATAAATGTTACATATTTATTCTATTACATAATTTGTCATCTTAGTTTATCACAAAAAATATTAATAGTGTATATATATATATATATATATATATATATATATATATATATCTGTCCAACACTGAAAATACAATACCAAGGAACGATCAGAAAATATGAAAATTTCTTGGTAGACATTATTGAGTAATGGAAATGATGTGAAATACGCAACTCTCCAGAACACGTACGCAAATAATGAGGTGAGGAATCGGCAGAGAGGGCAGTATTGACGCCGTTATTACTACTTGGAAAATAATCGTTGAAAGTTTGTTCTTGTCGAGAATTAAATCATTTCCAGAAGACAAGCGAGTTCACGAGGAGTATGGTGATCGACATGAGAAGAGTAGATTGGTCCTTACGGCAAATCCCAGCTGACAGACACCTGGATGCGTCCACAGTGCACCGTCCATGGCGAAGATGGTTGAACAAGGAACTGTAGAACGTTTGTATAGCGCCGATGAAGACAGAGTGGATCTACGTGCTCGATGAAATTCTGCAGCACGTGCAAGATGCCCTGGATGCTCCCTTATAGAGCAGAATCATTTACTGTATATTGGTTGCTAGTGATCATCGCTCATGTCGTATGTTAAGAAGACTGCCATTGTTCTCACAGCATAGCCGCCAACGCCTGGAATGGAGCCAAATTAGAGCGATGTCGACGATGAAGTGGCACTGAATTGCCTTCTCAGATGAGTCACGCTTCTGTTTCTTCAGTGATAGTCGCTGCGTAAGAGTGTGGCGTCGACGAGGAGTCAGGTCCAGTGCTGCAGCAACTGTGGAACGCCTACCGCACGACAACACGGCATCATGATTTGGGGTGCTATTGCGTTTGATTCCAAGTCACCTCTAGTATGTATTCACAGCACAATGACAGCCAAATCTTACATACTGTGGTCGGTAACATTCTCCTACCTTCAGGGGATGCCCAAAGCCCTTTATCAGCCGGATAACACCCGATCGCACATTGCTCGTCTCAGTCAATAAGCCGTGTATGGTGTACAGCTTCTTCCCTGGCCTCCGTGCTCGAATGATCTCTCACCATTCGAACACGTTTGAGATATGACTGGAAGCTATTTACAGACGCTGTTGCTGCCTACTTCATAAGACGCGCTTGGGCAGATGGCTGACAGAGCCATTCGTACCCTCATTGACTCTGCGCCTAGACGTGCTGCTTCGTATATAACAGTCCATAGTGGTCCCACAACCAAATGACCTGATTTTGTTCTCACTCGGTATTATGCATATCATTTCGAACTACAAACAATTTATTGTTCGTAGTTATCTCTCTCGGTTTGCCGAGTTTCGTAACTTTCTGGTAACTCGTTCTTAGTATTGCATGTTCAATGTCAATCAATAGGTATGTAACCAGACTTTTACTTATTCCTTGCTAATATTCTGGTCACTGTTTCAAGAATTAAAATTACATATTAAGAAAGTTTTGTTTTATGATTATACTTTGTAGTCGAGGTTAAATGGTAATATTAACCGACTATTTTGAAAAGAATTTATTCTAACCCTTCGAATATGTCAAAATAATTTTCTAGTTAATATACTTTTGATTAAACTAACCATTATTTTATGCAACTCATAACCATTATTTTATGCAACTAATGATTTAATTTTTATGTTTATCAATTGTTAAGTGAAAATCAAGCATTTATATCAAGCCTTGAAGAAGAAATGTGTGACCGTGTCACAATGCTTAAAGACCTTTCACGTGTCGCAGGACTGGGAATAAATAAAGACACTCACAAAGACAAAAACTAAGATTCAGCATTATAGGAGAGGCAGAGAATGTATCCTTTACAAGGATTTATTTGAAACGAAGTGAAAAATCTCGAGCATTCATTTGACTATTTCGAGAAATAAATGTTCTAAAGGGAAAAGCAAAAACTACCATCCTGTGCAACTGCAGACCATGAAGCGCAGAATAAAACTGTTGCATAAGCGAAAGTAAGGAAAGGTCTCAATTTCGCCTAATCCACTTAAACTCGACCATAATAAAACACACAGACACACAGGAGCGATGTGAAGAAAGAAAATCCCTTTTTCAAGGAAAAAATCGTGAAGCTATCCGAAAGTAGTTATTGTCCAGGAAAAGCAGCTTAACATCGCTTTAGATAGGAGCGGAGGGACTGATGCCCCACGCCTTCCTACCACCCATTCAGATTAAGACTGCGCCAAACAGGGTCTTAAAATGCGCGTGCCCTGGTTCCTCCAGAGGGTAATTCCTCGCTCGATGCAAGCAGAACGAGCGCCCCGCATAATAAATGACTCGGGGCGTCCTGTAAGCCACAGCGGGGCTTCGTGTTTCCAGCGGTTGTTTATTCGGTCATTATCCATTCAAGTTTTCGCCGCCCCTGCAATGCCCCTGGGGTTTAGTGTCGCCTTAATCAGCCTGTCTTAGAAAAGTTTAGCCCTCCATTCTGTTGTTGGGTAGTTTAGAGCTCCCCCCAACCATTTCTCTTTTTTTGCCCCTTTTCTTTTCGTGCTTTAGAAAGGGTAGACCATCCGATGTAATAAAAGGGTTTTCCCTTCTACTGAATTCCCTCGTTTTCACTCTTAAAACTTCCTCTCATTTGTTTGTGTCACGGTTTTTCAGTCTGTTTAGTGTGTGAGGAAAGAAAATATTCTGGTCGAAAACACATCGTTAACATTGCATCTGTCCTTTTTTATAACAAACATAGAAGAGCAAGATAAATTTATATATATATGTGTGTGTGTGTGTCTTAAAATTCTTTTTTTTTAACAACTAATTAAATTAATGTTTTTTAATTCAGAAATCGTGGCACGTCGCAGTGTTTTCAAAATATCGAAGATTTTATTAAATTATGTGCAAAAAATAAGTTATTATTTTACTCATTTATATTGGGGTTCAATAAAAGTTTTACCTGATAATAAAATTAGCAACATAATTATGATGCATAACCAGGTAATTATGGCGCATCATCTTTATGATCATTATATGAACACTTTACAAACTGCATCTTTTTAGACAATCAAATTTAGATATCTTGAAGTTGCATGACAACATCAAGAAATCGACAGTTATTTGCACTTTACGGTTTCTGTTGGAATGACAACAAGGATTAGTTATAAATAATTCTTCTGGATTGTTGTATGAATGAAAGGAGACACTCGAATGATTATGAAACAAGCCTTATGCGAGAATATAACAAATTACTATTTAACAGGGTCAAATTATTCTTTTACATTTAAACATTTTTTACTGAATCATTCATACGACTTTAAGGATTTAATAATATAATGATGAAACCCAGTTATCAGGCATTCACTGAGCAAGTATCATTGATTAGTAACACTTTATGAAAGGATATATCAGCAATCACGACTAACGATTTCATAGTATATCCTCTTCGAGAATGTCTCTAACAAAATTATAATTTCAATTTCGTTCTCAATACTCTAAATGCTATGCAACTTAATTAAAGAAGAGTTTAATCAAATAATAATACGTAAATGTTATCGTTTGCGAGATTAATTTAAACTGATTTCTTAATAATAAAATCGAGTTCCAATTAGGTTGGGATTTTGATTTCTCAATTTTTTGTTAAATATGCAAAAAATTAACTTTCAAAGCCGTAGAGTATTTAACCATATTTCCCAATTTTACAATGTATTAAGCATAGCATAAAATAGATAATAACCACTAAGACAGTGTATTTTTCACCTCGATGGTATAAATATTCCAGTGCCTCTGCTGTCTATAAACGTAATGACTAATGATTGCTAAGAAGGTCTTTCAAGATGTTCTCAGCAACTTTAAGACCTGCTGCTGGATGACTTCTAATGTGGTTTCAAAGTCCGAATCCATGAAATAGGTGTATCAAATCGAACAATGAGCCTTTGGAGTGCACACTGATGGTGATAGTGAGACATACATCCTAAAGGGCTGTCTTATTTCAAAAAAGTATGCTGCTGAATGTGGATCTCAAAATGAGAATGACATTTAATCAGAGAATGATTATGGAAGATCAAATGATTATGGAAGAGGGTGGAATCATATGACATCCTTAATGTTATCAATCCACACAATCTGCAACACTCCCTTCCATTTCTGTACAGTTAAAATTTTCATCAACCTATAGTGTTTGTCTAAAGTGAGGTTATTCCCACAATGGACTTCAAAACATTTTCTTTTAAACCATAATATCGACAGGTTCATCTTGAGAGGTTTTTCAAATGACCATCTTAACTGAGAAGCGAGGGATAGATCATAATGTTATGATATGAATCTTTTCTCAATTTTAGAGCAGAACTGTGTATGATCTTATTGAAAGATCTACAAGTGAATCATATATAGATATAAATGTAAAACTAAGTTTCAGAAAAATCCAGTCCGAATTTATCTTCCTGAAGCATGTCGTACTGATGCAACAGGGCTGAATGCTCTCTCTTTTGGCTGTCAGGTCATTCTAATCATGATACAGAGAGCTTAGAGAATTAATTAAAGTACTTGAATATACATTGAGGACATTGTGACATCGGTAGCGTTATCTTTCATAAAATATCTTTCGGAAGCCATTTTTCAAACAAATAATGCATTTTAACGCTATTTAAGATACGTCTATTTTTCAGCTGTCACCAACTTTAAGAACTTTTTTTTTATCTCATAAAAACATTAAATTTTTTGCTAATCGAATATACATGGAACATAATACGCAATCAAAAATTAAAGAAAAAATTCTTAAACTGTCGATTATCTATAGCAATAATTAATAAATGTGCATCCAAATTTAGGAATGTGTTTCCAAATTAATATGAAATTAATTTAGGAATATCTCTCTCTCTCTCTTTATATACCATTCTTTTTGTTTAATACAAGCAAAATCCGAGCATATTTACTGCCAGTGGTTTCATATATTACTGATTTGATTTTTGAATATGCAATGAGTAGGCGCAAATTATTTTACTATTTATTTATGTATTTATAATTGTATACTTTATAATTGTTGAATTATCTTAATTTAATAAATGCACTTTTTCATGACACTTCATTTCTTTATTTAATTATTTTTTGCAAATGTACCATACAATTTCCTGAAAGAATTAAGAAACATACAAGAAATAATTAAACAAATGTACTTCAGAATCATAAAGATGAAGAAAATTATAAAAATAGAATGGAAAAACAATATTTTTATACGTTATTAAGTTTAGGTAAGGGAATTGATAATTACCAGCAATTTTTGCAATCGATGTATCGTTTGGCAACCATTACAAAACAAGCGCTGTTTCTGCAGTTATTTTCACCATTTAGACAGTTCTTTCATTACACAGTTTATTCATGATTTGAATGAGAAAAGTTCATTGTTCTTGTAATCAGAAACGTATAATTACTTACAAGTTTAAAAATTTAATTTTCAGAGTAAATTAAATTGAATTTTTATTTTTCATAGATATCCTAGTCTGTTTATACTGGACTTTAGCAAAATAAATACTCGCATCAAATATCAGCATTAATTAAACGTTAGTCGCATAAAATCTCTTTAATTAATTTTTATTCATTTTTACGATGAATTTTACATTTTAAATTCATCGTAAAATTAAATGCCAATTGGTAAATAAAAACATATTTCAGAATAAATATTGAATTTGGAATAAAATTTTAGTTGAAATATTGGATATTTATGAATTATGATTACTTGTATTTCAATTCAAAATTCTGTCTGCATTTATTTTAATGTAAAATTTTACATTTAGTGTTAAAATATTTAAAGAAGTTAAAGAACACAAACAGCAGCGCGTTTCCAACCATTTTAATTTGTAACTTTCTTTGAATGCACTTCATGTGAAATACCAACACTTCTTTCTCGAAAATTATAGTTATAATTTTGATACTTATGTATAGAAAATAACAAAAAAGATTTAATGTTGTTGCAGAATTACAATGTATTGGTAAATTAGATACTGAACATTCTTTAAATTCCTATTTTTATTTTTGACGATTATTCTTCATAAACTTTAGATAAATATCAGTAATAAAAATCGGAAATATTTTAATCCAAGAATATATACACTTTGAACATAAATATAGTAATTGCCTTAAATAAAAGTAAAAAATTGAACGAATGTGTAAATAATGCATTAGACGAGTTCAGATATTTGCATACTTTATGTTATCACATTAACTTTTATTGAAATAAGAATAAACTAATCTTCTAAATTGAGCTTATTCTTGGATTTTAAAACAAAGATACAATATCACATGAAAGAACTATGTTTGCCACTAAGATGTAAATTATGGAAATTCACACAATTTGTAAAAGAGTAAAGTTAAAACCCCCTGAGTATTTTAGCTATTATGCTGATTATTGTCGCCAAAAATATATGTCGCCAAAAAATGATCGTCGGAATAAGACTGTTAATATATAAAATATAAGTACTGATTAAATTCTTTCGATCAAATTTGTGTTGAGTTTAATTATCTGTTGAAAAAATTTTCATTATTAGTTTAAGATTTTGAAGTTCATGCAGATTTTAAAAGAAATTTTGCTTTTCTAAAACAATTTTTGAGTTAAGAAAGATGCAATAATTCTATTAGCAGATTCTTTAAAAACACAAATACACCCTGTTGTTATTTTAATACTCTTTTTGTCATCATCATACGGTGATAATTAATTGATTATTTTAAAAAAAACGAAACATTATATTGATGCAATTTTAGGAAACTTTTCCAACATTTCAATGTAAATACGTAAAGCACACATTTATTTTATTTCCAATGCAAATTCATTCTTTTTATTGCAAGAATTTTTGCATGGTTATTGTGGTCTAGTTGGTTAGGATGTTCGTTCGTTTTCGTTATCAGAAGATAGCGAGTTCGAGTCTTGACTCACTAAAAAATCTCAATAAACAAAATGGTAGCCCATTAAATGTGTCGCGTTTGCAGTATCCTTCATGTGAGGATTGACAGGCCAAGTGTTGGGGGTCTTCTGCTTGTTCCTTGCCTTACAAAGACTTCTAACTTGTTGCTTCACTCTAACTGGGAGGTCTCAGTTCAGGACTAAATACTAGGTAGTATGCTGGTACAACAACAACAACTTTTACATGGCTGCGGTGATTTAGTTGGTTATGGTGTTGCTCTAATAATCAAAAGGTAATGAGTTCGAATTCCAATTTAATTGAGGATTCATCGTGGTCAAAGTGTCCATTAAAGGTGGTAGGTTAAGTAAGTTTTTTTTTAATCTCAATGTCTTCCAAGTGAAATATTACTTTTGGGAGCAACAAGTCAAATATTGATGATATTTGGCTTGGTCCCTGCTACTAAATGATAAAGATTCCTACCCGGCTGCTTGCATCGATCAGGTAGAGCCCAACTCTTTGCTAAGTACTGGGAAGCATGATGTGGGTAACGACCACTTTTGAATATCTTTAGAGTGCAAAAAACATTTATTTCCTGCAACTGAATTTTCTAATATGATGCGTTTGACAACACTAGTAGTTATGTGACTTTTTATAATTTGTAAATAGTATTTGCCTTTACCTTATACAGTTAAATTTTGATTTTTTCTATTAGAAAATGTTTTGCGCTGCTGAAAGTGTTTAATTAGCTGTAATTATTTCAGTTCTGAATTTTTTATACTACTTTAGTGTCTCCACATAGCTGCTCTCTATTTATTTCATTTTATTCTAGTTCAATTAGTTTATAGTTTACACTTGACTTATAATGCTTGAAAACTCTCTTTACTTACAAAGCTATCTGTTATTGAAGTCGTCTCATCTGCATTGCAAAATCATTTCTGCTAAGAAATGTATTGAGAAAAGTAGAAACACATTCGTTTAAGAAGGAAAAAACAAAGCCTGAAAAAAAAGGAAATGAAAAAGGACAATTTTTAAAAGAGGAAAAGAATCACTCTTTTTTGAAGTGAAAAGAGTTTCGCAGCAAAATTATACATTACGGAAAAGGCAACTTTACAGGGAGTTCAAATCCGCTATTATGTTTTAAATTAATTGCAAGTGCTGTAATAAAAATTTTGATGGATAAGCAGAGTAAGTATCATATCTATACATATGTATACTATAATTCTATAACTAATTACATATATATACGATATATATATATATATATATATATATATATATATATATATATATATATATATATAAATAAATACATATATATACTATATATATATATATATATATATATATATATAACTAATTAAAATTTATCATCCTTAAAACAAATGATTGTAATTTCTCTCCATTGTCAAATTTCGAAACTACGTTTACCAATCTTCAGACTTTGGACTTTTTATAAACTAAAACATACCATCGGTATTCCAGACAAAAATACAGATATTTTAAATGATAGCTCACAGCGCCTTACAAACTAATTTCCGTAAATAGTCTAACTAGTTTCTTAATATATTAATTCCTGGCAAACAATTCGAAGAATGTTTTTCTCCTGAAAGTTAAAATGTTTACACACAGCAGCGAATCTCTGCATACAGGGTAAAACACACGCTAGCGGGCAGTGTTCGAAGATCTTCGTCTCGCAAGAAATGTCGACAAACAGCGAACTTTTGTCTCCGAGACATTTTCCAAAGTAAACGTACACTCTCAAAACAAACAGAAATGAATCTCTTCCACTTGATTGGTTAAAGAATATCTTCAGACGAAAATTTTCTGTTTTGTTCCCGAAAGAAGTGGATATAAATTTTGCTCTCATAACGATTTATGTCCGAAGAAATAAAACATTTAGAATAAATTTTCGTTCTATTTCTAAGAGAAATATTTACTCTTCTACATTTTCTATAATAGCTTTGTTGAATAATACCTAAGGATTTTTTTGCTTCTGTTTGGCGTATGATAAAAGCAGGAATTGGAGGTCAAAATAAAATACAAATGCTGTTATTTTGTATCTAATTTATTCCTTAAGGCTTGGCGGCAGCGAGAAATCTTATAGGGAAACAAGCATTCATTGCTAACTATAACTTTGATTGTTCTGGGTGCATTAAAATCGATTTAAATGGATTTTGGGAATATATATGCAAAGCTTTCAATGGTGAAGGAGTTTCGGATGTATGTTTTTTAAAGTTTTATATTCATTATGCTATAAACTAATTCTTAAATTTGACTTGTAAGAGATTTTGTGAATCTCTACAGAGGAAAATTTATTGAAATAATTTATTTGAAATTTGTATATTCAATTTAACGAGAATTTATTTATGATACCTAGGAATTTGTTACAGAATTTGCTTTCTCTCACTTACTCTTCTTTTTCACAGATGAGAAATTAAGTAACTAATTGCTGTAAGATTTTTAAAAGTAAATTGTAAATAAGCAAAAGAATAAAAAAATGTTTTATTGTATTTTCCTCCATAAGCACGTGGTCTTTGATTCATGTACTATGTTGTCATTTGAATATTTTGTCTTTGGATTCAAGCTGATTTTCTTATGCTATTAGTCTAAATAATCTCTTATTATGTTATAGTCTACGTGTTCGTTAAATCAGAAGAATCAAAAATCCTGTGGTCCATCGTTAAGCCGTTACCATGGACTAATGGTCTGGAGAAAATTTCCTCCTCAGATCAATGTCAAAATTGGAAGAATGAATCTTCTTGTGCTGCCATCTATCGGAGGAATTTCGAGCAAAGTCGTACTTTCACCTTCGTGGTACTCTGGTTAAGCGAAAGATTGACTTAAATTCACATAGCTAATGGCACAGCGGGCTTGGCTAGCCCAAGTGTCATAAGTAACAACAACATGTTGTAATTTGTTTTCAAACGAACACTAGAATTCGGTATTTTATTTATCGATACTGTTCCATCTAAACTCAGGTCTTATGAAATGTTTTAAGAGATTAAAATAACATATCACTGTATTTTGTATCTTAAAAATATATTTCTTTTAATATACTCGGGATTTGTAATTCCGGTCAGAAAAACAGATATAGGCTCTGTAAGCCTCCTTGGATCACATATGAGATGTCGAGCCATGGTTTTTGACACAATTTGCACACTTTTAACTTTATTATACTAGCAATTATAACAGTGCAAAAGTGGTTGAGATATAATGTAGTATCTATGAGTCTTCAAACAATATTGTTTGAAAATCAACGGTTTTATCCAGAAAATTGATTGAAATATGATTAAGAATTTAGTTATCGATTCCTGTTTCAAATTATTCATAATATTTAATGATACTTTATGCACAGAAATCCGAAAAAATGTATGTAGCATACATTGATTTTTAAGTGCGTTTTCATTGTAGTAACATCAGGAAACGGGCAAATAGGAAATATAGTTTCCGCAAGGTGCATTTACTGTCGATGCTAATGTGCCGTTTCACTCATTATGTTGGCGTCGATTGTTTTTACTGGAAATGAAAATTTATCTTCTGTGACGCATGCTGTGATTATAACAATAATCTGAATCGGGCACAAAATGGTGTGCACGAATTACATCATTATGTGGTATGGACATCGTATGCACATAATGATGGTAGTGCATATCATGTCCATACAACAGTGCAAGTTTTTAAACCTTTGCACAAGGTGTCATCATTCTCTGTTCTACAAATTTATAATATATATATATATAGAGAGAGAGAGAGAGAGGACACACATAGAATTTTGGAAAAGGAAAATAAAACTATATTTTACATTTAATGATTATTCATAATAAAAGTAAAATATCAGTTTCATATAATTTTATAAAAATTTATAGCAAATAGTGGAAGAAAATTGCTTTAAATATGAATGAGCTTATAAGAATAATTAAAAAATTATTACACATTAAAATGTATTGAGATTTGCAAAATCTGAAGTTCGGAAAGTGTAATTATTATGCAGAAATATTATTTTTATGTAACCAAAGAAATTTAAGTATCAGTCAATTATTTCTGTACAAAAATATTTAATGATAAGCCAGAACTGTGGTTGCCACTGTGTATAGCAATTTTTTTCACGTAAAGGCCAATTTTACATAGATTTATGATTTAAGTAGATTTCTAACCACAAAAAGCATCTACATCAGGAGTGCTGTAAAGGTGATTCGGGAAAAAATGAACTGAATGTAATAGAACTAATTCGGCAACGTTGTTTTGACTTAAAAAACTTAAAAATCATTGTCTAGATTTCAGTTAATTATAATATATTACACAATTTATTAAAATTATAAAAAATATTAATCAACATGCCTGAAATAATATTCAAGAAAACCATTTTAAAATAAGTGGAAATCTTCTTAGATGAAAAGTATTTTTTTCCAGATGACAGAGGTTGACATAGTACTAAAGTAATAGCATGAATTAAAAAGAGATTATGAAATTGTCTCTTAAATGAAGAGTTTATTTGACGAACAAATTTTTTAAATAAATGAATGAATTGTTGTACTTGTAATTAGTATAAAAAAATCTTGTACATGAACCTCTTAGCTTAATGCACACAAGTCCATAAGTGAAAAATAACCCAGAAGAATACTGGAATGGAAAGCGAAAGAAAAAATACTACCTGTAGAAATATCACTCACGTGGTCAAGCATTATACGCATATTACAGGAAGACACCTCATAACATCGAGCGTACGCCACAACGAAGAAAGTGTCAAAAAGAATTATATAAGGATTGAGACAAAGAAGAAAACGTGTACACAACCAGTTTAAAAGACGTTCAATGCCACGAGCACATAGGTATAATCCGTGAACATATGTAGATGATGTTTTTCGTGGTAGAATTATCAACCACCTGAAATGCGAGAGTATGCAATTGGCAGTTGCCAAGGAACTTGGAATCATCCTAAATGTCCTTTCTAGGCTCTGGCAAGCATTCCACGATTATGGAAGTACCAGTAGATGTTGCAATACAAGTTCTCTCCGAGTGACTACGCTGAATAATGACGAGTATTTCGTAGAAACTGTCAAAGAGAAACAGTAGACCTGTTGCATTAACAATCGTTAGTCAAGCGTACGTCCGGTTCTAGGAAAACAATGTGCCGACATTTGGGACAATATGGTTTATGCGTTCTCATGCCTGTCAAATAGGTTCCGATCACGCAACTCACTTACAAAGCGACTAGCCTTAAGTAATGAACATGCAATATGGGCAACACCACAGTGGTTTTTCTGTTTTCTAATGAATCGAGGTTTAATTTGCAGTTCAATTCACGTTGGACGTTCATGTGGAGGACGCTAGTTACCTAGTACCATCAAAACAACATCATTGAACGCCAACATTATCATGATGCTGGCGTGTTCGTTTTGAAAGGCATTAAACTGAGCTCCAGAACAGAATTACATGTTCAAATTGGAATCATGACAGGCCAAATTTATCGGGATATGATTTTGGAACAACATGCTAATTTGTGCTGTGGAAGTACTCTGGCGCTGAATTTGTGTTTATAAATGACAACGCGCCCGAGCTCTTATTCCGCACATTCTCAATGATTGCCATCAATGGAGGATATATCTCTATGGAATAGCCAGCATTCTCCCGAATAGATCCGATAGAGCATATGTAAAACATACTTGGCCATTGATTCATAGTCCTTCAACCACTTCCTACATCTGTATCGGACTTTCAATGAGCACTATCTGCTGAGTAGAGTTCTCTACCCCAATTGCAAATCGACAATGTAATCCTCAACATGTCTTAGTGTTGTACAGACTGCATTATTTTCGTATGGAAGAAATTTGATGTATTAACCATCATAATAACAGCGTACGGTTCACTTGTTGTCCTGGCGGTATTGGTGTAAGGGACCTATTATAGTGGTTTGTATGTCTGGTATCATACATACACCATCTTTTTTATACTTTCTCATTTGTTTCATGCATAAGTTTTATGAGTAAATGACGATTGCTTTATTTTTGAATTTTTATTTGCGGGTTTCGACATTATCCTTAATTTATGGACTTGGGAAAATAAGTGATTGGGGTGATTTTATTTTTCAACAAAATGGAGCTTCTTGTCATAAAACTAAGCCAAAAAATTATGTGAAGCAAGAAATGTTAAAATGTTTAAACATGAACTTGTTAGTTTTTAAGATTTAAAACATGGAAAATATATTTTGTTAGAACCTGAAAGATTTTAAAGTATCTGAAAATAGTTGGTGTGTGAAGCTTATTCATACTAATGAATAGAAGCCACCTGTTAAAAGTATGCCGAATAAACAGGCACACTGTTTAGCCATGGAAGAGTTTCGACGCCGCAGGCAGACCACTTACTTGCGAAGCGGGTATAAGGCGTTGAATGTCTCTCTGCATGAAAAACCTATCACAGGAAGATCACTGGACCCTCGCCGGGCAGGGAAAACACAATCACTCCACCAGCCACTGGTTTTCAGACCCATTATTGTTCCGCGTAGCCGTATTTCTGACCTTTCCTCTTGAAAACGTTTGGTTCGAAACCGGAAAAAACTAGACCAACCTCTCCAACAAACTAACGTGAATGCAACTATTCCCACGTTTATTTAAGTTTTTTAATTCACAACACAAAGCCCGAGCGTGAGGTGAGATTCAAGCAGTGGACTTCACCTTTACATTTGCGGGCTGGGGTGAAGTGCCATCTAGGGGGACTGTGGGAAGATGGGCCACACCGAGAGGTTATCTAGGTTTCCCTTTAAGAGAGAGAAACCCAGAAAACCTCTAGCACCCACCCCGAGTTGACTACTGCTGTTACAGGGGGAGCCGCAGTCCGCCCTTTGACGATTTGTCTTTAATCTTATGGATACCTACTCCTTGCTTGCCTGGTAGTTGAGTTTCGGCTGGTTTCTGTGATTTCTTGAGCTGATGGTCGCGGTATGACATTTCCTGGCCACGAAGCAGTAAAGTTCGTACTTACATGGTCGTAGTCTCACTAGCTGACCTTGTGGTCCCACTAGCTATGGTACTAATTTTTTCAAAATGAAAGTCTATGTAATTAAGATTGAAGCACTTCACTTGCTGGGGTTGTCACTATTGTTGGGATGTTAGCCGTCTTAGAAAACCACTGTTGTGGCCGGCTAACGCCCATTTAGAGTCACTGGATGAACATTTCCTTCGGAACAGTTTAGCACTAAGTTCATGTGTCACTCATATTCTCGGTTTCCATCTTCCTCCAGGCCCTTGATTCTTCCAAGTTGTCATATTCTTGACGTATGAGTCCCATCCTATCCGAGTTTCAATGCTATGTGGGTCTTGTGGTCCTCGATGGTTGGGTTCTTCTTTTGGTTATTTGGTTATATGCGGGTTGGTTGTCTCTGTCTCCATTGAATGGTAGAATGCTCCTCAAGTAGGTGGGGCGTGCCTATTTCCTCAAGATGATAAGATCTGTAGGCGTGTGTAGTCCTTGTAATCCTCAGTAAGGTGAGGTGCACCGTGTTTATATTTGCTTATGTGTTAATGTGTGTCAGTGTGACAGAGAGCACCAAGGTATTAATCGTTATCTAAGTCTATCGCCACCAGTTTTATATATTATTTCTAGTGTTCTCATAATGCTTATTAATTTGGTTAGCCATGGATGGGTTTGTCAAAGTTTTGACTAAAATAACAATTTAAGCAATCAGAAAAAAGTTTAAACTAGCTTTGAATTTGAGAAAAAAATAAATTGTAGTCAAACCATTTATTATTTTCATAAATTTCTCAAAAGTAGAGATAATAATAAATGTTTTTTGGTAGCCAATTTTTATCGAAAAGACTAAGGGTTCGATCATATTCTTTGCTACTTTCTATTAATTTAAAGAGTAGATCACATGTTTATTTAAGCAACTAGTTACAGGGTTTTCATAAAATAATAAATTATCTTATGTCTTTATACATATACTTCCTGAGAATTTCAATCAAGGGAATTTATTTAATAAATTAATAATAAATTTTCAGGATCCTGTTATTAATGAAATTCATATAACATTACGAATAGAGTTCTTGCCATTTCTAATATCCAAAAAATAAAAAATTACAGACAGTATAGCCGATTATTGGTCTCCAAAATACTCCCTTTCGGCAGCCAGCACTTTCTACCAACATGTCTTCAGTTGTGCACTCTCTTCGTAGTAAAACTTGTGGACACAAAGGTAAAGAAGTTCATGAGCAATTAGAGAAATTTAGCTTCCTTGGAGGAAGCTTACTTTGAAGTCGTAAAGAAAAACAATACTGAAAAATTGTGAAACAATCCGGAAAGAAAAAAGATACTGACAATATGTGCTGTGGCTGTGGTTCATTTGGGAAAGAACTCTTGAGATCATGGCATAATATTGAAATAAGTAAAGATTTTCAGAAACCCCCATTTCGTCTAGTATACCTTTTCATATTCTTCAGAGAGATTATCTCATCCCAATACAAGAACCCAGGCATATTGAACAACACGAAGAACTGAAGATATTATTTCAAGCAATTATAAAACAGTGAGACCATAGATAGAATTAGAGGCATGATTATATATGATACACATTTTTTTAAGTTTGATAAAAAAAAAAAAAGGAGAGGATTGTAGGCTACTGAAACTCTAGACATAATTAAACGAATACATGACTAAAATGTTAAATATAATTAAAAATTTTTGGACGCGTAAATTTTAAATATAAAAATTGGAGCTCAAAAATCTAAAATAAATATATAAAAATAAAAAACCTACTTTTGAACTATGTTTAGGAAATGAAATTTTTGAGCTACGTATGAAAAATAAAAACCTATTTTTGAACTATGTTATTTTCGAAACTATGTTTATGAAAAATACATAGAAAAGCAATAGTAGCCTCTAATTTGAAGATTCCAAAAAAATAAAGACAGATTTCTCTTCATAACCTGCTTATTCCCACGACATGCTATTCGGAAGCCATTGCAGATACAAAATATTCAAAGTAAATGTTAATACCGTAAAGTATCGTATACTGAAATATTATCGTGAGATTGAAATAAAAATAGCATTTAATTCTTTTAACTTGGAGAAAAAATGGTAGTCACTAGTAAAGTGGTCGCAAGGTTTCATTGGATAATTAGTAGGCTGCTATATAATTTTAACATTTTGGTGATAGGCAATTATCTATTTGATAACTATAAATTGTATTTGCCTTATTAGGGGAATAAGTACTCCCGTAGCTTGATAATGCATTGAAGTCAATCGAAGTAGCTATGGTGCAATTCTTCAATTAAGGTTGAGAAATGTTTCAGGTGGAACGCGAATTTTATCGGGAGTTTCTAAAGAACGCTCTTTGATCATCACTATGAGCTAAAATTTGGTTTCATGCTTTTCTGAAGTTCTTATTCCAATGCTGGAAAAGCCTTATTACTCACAGAAAATAGTTAAAAATCAAGATTTGACGGCAACCAGTGCGTTGAAGTTTGGAAACCATTGAGAAAAGAGGTGCTCATTTCTGATCAGATCAAATACTGTCGCATTAATAAGAGCCTTCTCAACATGGACTAAAATGTCTAGATGAATGTAATACGGAAGTTAGAGTAAAGAAAGAGAAAGAATGTGCGTCTCACTTCAAACGTCAAATTAATAGTTTCTGTGGGAAGCTAAAATAAGGGGCCATTCTTTTTGAATATTCTACAAAATAACTTAAGACCATTATATACAGCCAATTACGTAGTTTTTGTATAATATAAGAATGTAAAAATGCAGATCTAGAAACAGATAAATAACTTGAACAAAATGAAAGAGGAAAAGGATAAGAAAGAAAGATTTCTATTATATAGAATTCCGATAATGTTAGGTATTGTGCTCTGTAATAGCTTTCATTTAAGTAGAATAGAACTTCACCTTCTTTATATATATATTTCGATGTGTTAAGAAAGAAAATTCCAGTAAATAAATCAATACACATGATTTAAAAAAAGCTAGGAATTGAGATTCCTATTTATCGGTTCCATAATAATTAGGGTGAAATGGAAAAATAAACTTAAACACAGTAGCTATAGTTAATAAAAATCAGCATCACAAATTACATATTTAGTTTAAGGTTTTTGCCATTTAACAATCATATTTTACTCTCAAAATGGTGAAAAGTTACCAATTTGAAGAGTGCAATACGTGAGATTCAAAAATGAGAAGAATTTAAAGTTTAATCAGTTATTTCATAAGATTAATCAGAGTTCGTGACTTTGAATAACGAGTTTAAAGTGAAACAATATTAAAGTGTGTTCTCAAGAAGCCTCCATTACTAGAAGTACGCCATGACACAAATAACAAAATCCCAGAATGAATTTTAACAATATATAAAAGAGTTAGATTAATTTAATTATTTTTTCAAGCCATAAGTAATTCATTTAACTTCATAATTGCTAAAAAATTTGAATAATTTCCTATTGACTGTTTTTGTACACTTCAATGAACAAAACAGGATTTCTTTTACTGTTTAACTTCAAATTGTAATTCGCATTAAGTTTCATCTTCCACAAAGAATTCTCTTTTGGAAAGTCGCAGCGGAATTTTTCTAGGAATAAAATAAATTCTTACGGGAAAAAATGAATAAATTAAATGAAAATAATATGAGAAAAATCCAAGAGGTATAGAAAGAAAGGAGAAAAAAAGAAAAAGAAAAGCTTAAATTCCTCATACCGTTTCTTTTCTAGTCGAAGTCTGGTATCTAGGCGAATGAAAATTGCTGCACAGAAGAGGTAAGCTTAAAGAAGGCAGGCATGACGAAAAAATAAAAAAAGAAAGGAAAAAAATTATCGTGGGGCACCTCTTACACGGAAACCTTTAAGCAGGCACAAAAGAACGAAGGAAAAGATAAAAAGCGAAACAGAACAAGTGAAAAACTAGGTTCAAAACTATAAGAGTAAGAAAAATAAAAGGAGGGAAAAAAATCTGGAGAAGGGGAAAAAAGGAAAGAAATTATTTATTATTATTTTTTTATTCTTTCCTTCTAACTCCTCTTCTTCGTCTCAGGTTCTTCCTAGTTATCCCCAACTTCTCAAAAAGCGAAAAAAAAAAGGAGAAGGAAAAAAAAAAGGCTCTCTTCTTTTTCAGAAGTTTTTCCTTAAATAACAACAATAATAATAATAAAACTAAAAAAAAAATGTAAAGAAAAAAATCCCTCGCAGGAAAAATCCCGCACGCCGTCCACGTTTTATTGCGCCCGATCCTCCCCCTCCCCCAACTCGGTGAGTCTTCGTGTCACTTCATCTAAGTTGGAGCTTGCGAAAGCTGCCGCGGCACAGCCAACCAATGGGAGAGCGGCAGGCTGTGCACACCCCCTCCGGGGGCAACATGTGCCCGGCAATAAGCCATATCGCCCGAATGGGTATTGCTTCCTTGCTCGTGAAAACCCCGGTGCTCCTACCCATCCTCCCTACTCACCCAACTGCGCTCCCCCCTCTCTCTCTTCCGCATCCCGGGAAGCTCAAGAGCAGAGAGAACGGTGGGGAGAGGTGGAAAGGTTCTCTCTCCGAACGATATTAAAGGTTGGAAAGGCTCTCCTCCCTCCCTCTCTCCACAGCTTATTGCTAGCTGCAGAAGTGCAACGGCGCATGCGCTTTCGGTGTGACAAGCGCCGGTTTAGGTTCCCGTGTGCGGTGTGTGGGGGATCTTTCACAAACGCATTTCCGGTACTCCTTCCCCTGTTCGTCGAGTCTTTTACCTCACAAAAGGAACGAAGGTGGGATTCTTGGAGATATATTTTTTCTCCTTCTGCTTCGGCCGCGGTATTTGGCGAGAGAGACTTTAGACTTGAATTTTTCCCTCCCACCCTCTTTGTACCTGTCTACTCCTTTATTGACAAAGAATAGTATTGGCATATACTGGTTTTGTTACAATGTACAGATATGTATTTTCAAAAGGGAAATTATATCAGAAGGGATGATATATATTCCCCTGCCTGTAGATACTCCATTGCGTTTTCTTAGTTTATACAAATACTAAGATACGTGCTTTTATTATAATATTCATGAAATATTCATTATTAACTAAAACATTTTCATTATAAATTCAATTTACTGCAACACCTACGTTAAAATACTCAGAACATGTGTATTTTTATGAATACTTATCAAACAATTTCGTTTACAGACTTCTGTTGCTTAATGCATTTCGAACTTGCATATTTGAATTGAAGTTATGTAAACAATTTTATGTTGTTATTTATATATTCCTAATTTGAAAACTGGTTATTTCGATATTCACCTGCGCATAATTTTGTTCTTTTTTTGTTTTATTTTGTTTATCGCTTACTTATATTACTCATAAAGGCTTATAAAACTGAAATCCAAATTTTACAATTGACTTCAAATCATAACGAAAATTAAAAAATTGTGGGAGTCGAATCCAGAAACTGTCAAATTGTAGACTAGTTTTCTGTCCATTTAGTTGCTATCTCAACGTGCATAAGTTAGGATTATTATCTTTATGACATTGAAATTATTAGTCGAATTGAATCGGTAAATAATCGATAAAAACATACAGTTTAAAACCGCATTACGTTATACAGTAAAGATTAAGTGTTAAAATAAAAGCAATATGAATGTGCTTAACATTTACTGGTTTATTGTGTAACGTAATACGTCATGTTCTTTTTTTTAAATTGTGTTCACTTTTATCGATAATTTGCACATATTGCGTTAAAATAAAAGCAATATCAAAGGGTGCAACGTTTTCCGCGATAAATGAGTAAAACAAGAAGCATGATTATCATGAAGAGATTACTTTAGTGAGTATATTTATTATGCTTAGATAGTTAAAATTTTTTACTGGTATTTATATGAAATAATTAAGATATTATTAAATGAAGTTTAGGCATAAACTCTATAGCATCAAAAACTGTACAAAATAAACTATATCATTGTTATGCTGTGATCTCAATTTCCGAATATCAAAATAAGTAAATATAAAAACAAAAGTATGTTTGATAGATTCACAAGAAATTTCTATCACTTCTTTATAAAAAAAGAAAAGGATATATATATTTGATAAATATTACTAGCGAAAAATATAATTTTAAGCCACAAAAACTATTTATTTTTTACCATTTGCTTTACAAAAATGATTTCAGTAATATTTTGAGTTAAAATTTTATTTTTTCAGTTTTATTTCAATAAACGGGCTTCCAGCCGAATACCTTATTTTAAATTAATCTAATTTTAGAACTTTTATTTTGGAAATTAAAATACAAATATTGTATACTTTATGATGAGCAAAGTTATAGTGGGAAACACATTTTACTCTCCTTTACTATTCTGTTAAACACATTTTACTCTCCTTTACTATCCTGTTTTTTATTCCTTAAATTATAGAAATGACTTATGTAAATAAATACTCCGCAAATCCATAACTAGAATATTCTTGCTGAATATTTTGATTTAATATATTAATTTCTTTTGAATCCTTTTTTATAAGTGAAATGATGTCAAATTCAACTTCTATTTGCGGTTATATTATATTAATGATGTTGTGTAAACCGTCGCAAAAAATAGCAATAAAGTGGAGTTAGGTATTGAAGCATTTTAATTCCTTTTTATAGTTCATTGTGTGGCTCAGCAGTAAGATTATGTTCTTAAGAGAAAATTCTGATTTTAACTACTCTTGAACATGAAATGTGTTTTGCGCGCTTCTCTGTCCTGGAGGGACATTAGTCGGAATGGCTGCCTGAGAATTTTCCAGAATTCTCATCTTGAGACATTTGAATATTGCTCATTATCCAGATAAAGTCTTCTTAGAATGAAAACATGTCCACTTGGATGTCACAAGCTATGCACTGTCTTTAGGTTCGATGGTGTTTCACTTTACAGTGTCAAAATATTATCATTTGATGATTATTACTTAACTATAAGACATGATTGTATATCTGTTAAGTCCTGATTATACTATATGATTATTTGAAAAATTACCAGATTTTTATATCTGGTGATATAATACATTTGCCATCAATGAAAAGTCTTTTAGAAAAGCATGTGTGGCAGGTATTCTGAAGAGTTTTATTTTTTATATAAACCTGGTGACACAATGATGATAAATGGCAAACCCCTGATACATTTAAATATCTTACTGGTACATAAAAACAATATTGCGGTACGTATTATTTAATGTATTTCCACTTCAATCCATTTTTTAAATCAAACAAAAATTATGTTTCGATGTTTCAAGAAGTTAAACTCCCATTTTGAAAAAAAAAAGTCCTTTATGAGGGAAATAATTCAATAATAATTCCAATAAAGTAGGCTCCAAAATATGCTAGTGCACAAAAGTATAATTCCTTCTCCATTTTCAGAATAATAGAATAAGGTAATGGAAATTATAAAAAGAAACTATGGGAACACATTTTAAAAACCAATAAGAAACTTTGAGCAATTTGAATATCGTCGTTAGGACTGAAATATAAAGCCCATAATACGAATGTATTTTAAATATTTATGTAAAATATTGCTGAAAATAGTAATAATAGATATTTTTCACTGTTTTAAAAATATGTATTCAAATTCTCCCTATGTAAAATTAATCTTTAAAATTTGGATGAACTACAATTCTTCGACTTAGGTGATAACATGCTCCATTTTATCGATATGTGTTGTGAAACAATCTCATTAATTTTTTTTTTAATTTTATGAATGGAAAATTTTTTATTTTAATTTTGAGTCTTCATTGCAGCAAAATCTGATAATATTTTGTGTCACTTTTTTGCAAGTCAGTTAACATAATCGACTTTATATATTTTTGGAGCTTATGCATTGTTAAAAATTCGACAACATTGAGCTAATTTTATCTGAGAGCAGAACCACTGTATCTTCTGTTTTATAATAGAAAAGTTCTCAAGATTTAAAAATTCTGAATTTAAAAAAAAATTCAAAATTTTTATGTCAAACCAACACGTTTCGTTTGTTACACAATCTGTATGCATAAATTCAGTCGCTCTAAAATATTGAGTTTGTTATTATTTTGTTTGATATTATTATTATGTCGGACACACTATTTATTTCTATCCCGTTAGTTCCTAATGTTAGGATTCATTTATTCAAAAAATGAAAAATATTGAAATTAATTACTCTGAAGGCCTTAAAAGTTAAATTGCTTAAAAAGGAGAAATCTTTGCGTTTAACACTAAAAGCAACCTACTATTTTAAAGTAATATTGAATTTCCATGAACCAATAATAATACATTTATTAAATCAAAAATTTCATGAGGAATAGATTGAATTTCTCCTACTGAGAACTCAATGGGAAAATTAAATTTATCATATCTTTCATTTTCCTAAATATATTGATATTTATGAATCATATACCTTTTGATTCATGTATTCAGAATTTATGGCAAAAAATAAATAAATTTTGAATCAAAATTTCGAATAAATTTATTTATTCTCTTGTAAGCCAATTTCTCCTGTAACATTTTATTCTCCAATATATATCTTAAAAATTTTTTTTGATTCATAAAGAGATAACACTATTATTTAAATAAATCTTAATAATTTGTTGAATATTTTCATTTAACGTAAGATATAAAATGAATTGATTTAGAGACGTTTTAGATTTACAACAATAGATTACTTTAATGTGTATAATTAGGATTATTTCAATTTCATATTTTATAAAATTTAGGCTTTTGTCGGTGATAATTTTTTTATCTAGTTTAGATAAAAAAAAATTATTACCAGCGAAATTTTCAAATCCGTTTAGAAATATTTCAAATACTTCCTCCATTTTCCTGCTCAGTTAAATAAAAGAGAAGGAGATCTAATTTCTGTTTTATGAAAAGATATATTCATTAATAGTGCTATGAATAATATGAAATGTTATTTTTGAAATTTATTAATAATTCCTTCTGTAATTTTAAAGGAGTTTTGCCAGTGTTATCATTTCAACAATTCACGAATTTGATTTTCAGCTCATATGTAAATGTTTTGAGTAGTTTACAATGTATTTTTTTTTATCGTAGATTCCTATTCATTTTTCCAAATATTCAAAAGAGGACAGGAAAGTGTCCGAATTTTCACACATGTAATGATTTTATATTAAACAATTAAATCAGTAAATATTTATTAAATAGATCACGTTTGGAAACATCATATCAAAATTTAGTGTGTATTATTATTAAATTAGGAAATTTTGGAAATTTTTAATAAAAAAGTAACTTTATTGTGATTTAAGAATAATTATTTTCATATTTCAAAAAATGATTAGATAATTTCATGGCTACTTCTTAGATTATACAGCAACTCATAACTCATTAAGTATATTATAATTTAATTTTTAAGAATTTAACAAATATTTTTAGTACTAGAAATAAAATTATTAAATTTTGTGAAAAGAACAAAAAATCTCATTAATTATGAAAATAAATCTTATTTATTTTAACTGATGAGTATTATAAATTTATACATTAATGCAAAATCCAATTCGTAATAAAAAATAAAACTATTTTTTAATAATTTTGGAAAAACTATTTTGCCTTAAATAAGGATGTATAAAATTTATCATTCATTAAAGGAAATTGTTATTATTAATTTTTTCAAATTAAATTTACACAAAATGAAAAGATGCTTATTATTCACTGTAACTTAAATCTGAGTAAAATTTGCTTTAAGTAACCACCATTTGCTTAATGTAAATAATGATAACACACTGTATGTATTAGACATAAAAATGTTAATTAAGAAATAAACATTTTTATTTTTTGAACTCTGAAATAAAAATTGAAAACATTCTATACTAGATTAGTTTTTGTCAACTCTCTTACTAAATATTCTTCGATAATACTAAAACACTTGAAAGCATTATCCATTCTCAATATTTGGGGATGGTCCCTCTTTCCCTACCTCGGTCTTCTCACCTTCCCACGTGATAGGAGATGAAGCGGCGGGGGTTGAGGCAATAGCAAAAACACGCACCGCTAACTCCGTAGGAATGAAGACGAGCTTACCCAGGCGGCAAGGGTCAGGAGGGGCCAAATGTGGGCCACTTAGGGCTACAACTCATTCCTTGGACCTTTAATGGACATATTTAAAAGATATTTGTCGGCCGCCGGGAAAATAAAATGGCCCTCGCTTTAGAAGGACGTTTAACTCTACATTGGTTTTTCAATTGGATCTTTTTTGGAGGGAAGTTTAAGGATTTTATTTCTCTCTTTTGCTTTCGTGGAAACTTTGAGGGAATCGATTTCTATTTCTTTTCCCTTCCCGCATCGATATTCGAATGCAGTAATCGATACGTCAAATAGTTTAAATTCTAAAACAACGAAAACTTTAAACTTTAATTTGGTTTCCTGCTTCATATATGAAATGCTGCGAGATGTGGATTTTGTATTATACAATAAATTGCAGTATATATTTATAAACAATAAAAAGCAAGTGTGAAAACCAATAATTATTTTACATTAAATATTTCATATTTTACTACAGTGCTGTTTCTTTTATTAGTATAATTAAATTTTCATAAAATAATTTGATAGAGTATAAAAATTTCTTCCAGATTAACAATATATTTATTAAAGAATATTAAATGCTCAGCAACTTGTAAAAACTGTTGCTGTTTCTATATAAGATAGTAATTGTTCCGTGCCAGTGATCTTAAATATGTTATTAAAGGTTTTAATTGCCCATCAATTAAATGAGAAGTCTTGTCAAGCTATTATAAAATCCTAAGTGATAACAACTTCATAAAGTTAATTTAAAACGATTTACTGTTAACATTTTTATTAATATGTTATTCTTAAAGATCTTTATTATTATTTTTTTTTTCAAAATAATATGATATTAGCGAAAATTCTCTGAGATTATTTATTAATTCCAAAGTAAATAGATATTGAAAATATTCGGACAAAACTTCTGTAAAATGTCTCTCTCTCTCTCTCTCTCTCTTTCTCACACACACATATGAGTGTGTGTTAAATAAAGTTTTAATGGATAATCATTTAAATGCTTAATCCTGTTATGTTCGTATGAATTCTAAAATAATTTAAGAAATCGAAGCAACTTTAAAAATTTTATTTCAATTAACTTGCTGTTTTTTTATTAGAATAATTACCATTTTATCCAAACGATATATTATGAATAAAATGTTTTAAAGAGTTTCAGTAAATTTAAAGAATGGATCTAAAATCTTAAGCAGAGCATAAGAAATGAAATCATTTTTGTAAGCCATGATATCAAGCAGAAGACTCCAGCCTAACCACCCCTTTAGAAATATCATTTCTAATGGATGACATTGCGACCATGACATATTTAACGCACCCTAACCTCCACACATTAGCAAACACGACAGATCTTCGAATGTAGTTATTCGAAACGGTGAGTTTTTATCAAGCTTACGAAAGCCTAACCAACCAGTCACCCCACGACCAGTTTGAAAAAACTCGTTTCCACATTTCTCTTAACATTAAAAAATTGAACCACATTAAAATATATAATCAAGATCATTTTTAAGACTTAGATTACCCTCATTAGATTTTGTTTCCTTACAGGATTTTGGGGTAATCATGTTCCAATAAAAGTTTAATATTTAAACTTTGATTTAAAAAATAAATTATAAATATTAACTTTTTATGTTTTATGAATTCATTTCGTAAATCAAAGCTTTAAATAACGAATTTTCATATTATGTTTCATATTGTGAAAAAACTAAAGTAACACGCGCATATTGCGTTTAAGTTATATAGTTAAATATACAACTAAAAATGAAACATTAATTATCTAATGAGTATTCCTGATAAAAACGATATGATTTCACCAGAAGAATTCTTTATCTTTAAATTTTTAGACTTTCTATTATCCATAGTTATCTGTTTTTCACACTTTTTTCCTTTTTATAAGTTTCTCAAAATTCCTTTTTATAATTCCAATTAATTTATGTTTAAAATTTCGGAAAATAGAAGCATAAAAATTTTTAAAATCTTTCATTCAGTATGTTTCATATGCCTGTACGTCTGCGTAATGTCTATTAAGCAAAATACCCCTTCATAAACATTTAATTAACGAAATTAAATTATTTTGAGTCTACTTTGAAATTATTTCTGATTGAAGTGATTATATATATACAAATATATATATATATAAATATATACATTTATATAGATATATATATATATATATATATATATATATATATATATATAAATACAATACTAATCCCTTTATATATTTAAAAAGAAACTTAAAAGATGACACCAAATGATGACCTCAAATGACCATTTTTTTTCTCATTAAGGCGATGAAGCACCTCTTGGAACTTTTAATAAAGATCTTCTTAATAGACAGTCTTTACTTGAATCGGGTATTGAACACATTACCTCCCAACATGAAAAGGATTACATTTCCTAATAGATAAGCAAGGTTACTGATAATTTTAAAATATTGTTTAGAATTAAAAAAGTTCCTAAGATTATTAATTCAGGTTATTAAAAATTAATAACTCAAACCCTTGATGTTGAGTAAAGTCTCAGCCCATTTTTGCTGAATACATTATAAGGCCGAGTTGGCAGATGAATGATTAGCACTCACCTTCGGTTCAGCAGTTTGGAGGTTCGAATCTTACATTAGATGTTTGCAGCGGTTCAGAATCCATTTATCAGCTTTCGTGATAATTTCATTCTTATCAGCTCTCGTGGGCAAAAGAAATCCTCGTTAAGAAGCAAACAAATCAAATAGTATGTATGATAAATGTTTTTTATCTTGTAGATTATATTCAATTTAATGTTTGTTTACTCAGGCAAATATGACAATGATGTTTCTCCTTAAAAATTTCTTAATAATATCTTTCAATTTCAATTGAACTATATACTCAAAAGCTAACAACTAACTAACAATTCAACAGTCTAGTTCAATTGATTAATGAATTAGGCTTAATTTTAAAAAGAATTAATCCTAATTCATTAATCATTTTTATATTAATACAGATAACATTAATATAATCGTTTCACAATGGATAGTAAGGATACAATAACTAGAAAAAATTTCCAGTTTGGTTTACCATTCCAAGATCTTTTTATTATAATTCTTTTCATCATAATTTTATTTATTTATAATTTTATTTGCTTAAAATGGTCTTCAGTCTAGAGTTATACTTTAAATGATTCCAAAGCACTATACAAAAAATATTGCTTTTAGTAAGAGTAACCCTTGAAATATCAAAAAGAGATCATTGATCATTCATTACCTTAGTTAAATTTCTCTATGTGAATATATAAAAAACAATTAAGTAACTTCATCTTCAATAAAAAATGATATTTTATATCAGCGCGACTGTTGTTACATAGAGGAATTGAAGCGACTTTATTTATATAAAAAAAACTTTTCTCAATTTGAAGTTATGAATGAGAATAAGTTACCAAAAAATAGCAAAAAAAGGTAGGACAATATATCTTATAGCATTTTACAAGTGGCTAATTGTTTTTGAGGCTTGTAAAAGGGTAAAGTTTAAATATCCAAATTAAAAATTGTTTTTGCTTATGAAATTTTTGCAAGTATTTCTTTTAGAAAAATTGCCTCTAAATTTAGAGTACTAGAAAACAAAATAATTCAATTTTATCCATTCTTAAAATTTTTTTCTTCAAGATTTTAAAATATCGGTCTAGAAATGTTTTTTTATAAAAAAAAAAAAATAAAAATAAAAAAAAATAAAAAAAATTCTAACGTACTTACATTTCAACTTATTTAAAAGCAGAGATATTTTTTTCAAAATTTTCGGTAAGAATATCTTTTGTGACCACAAAAAAATATTTGATAATATTTATTTTCAAGAAGAAGTATAATTTTGTTTCTTAAGCATAAAAAAATTCTCATATAATATTAATTTAATGAAATTTCTATATAACTCTATCAAAATTTCAAATTTATTCTAATGTAATATATAAATATATGTATTCTAATCAATCAAAAATAACTAAGTAATTATCAACAAATAAAATAAAAATCTTAGAAAGTCTTCAAAACTGTAATCTATATGTCATTATCAAAGATTTGAAGATTTGATTTTAATTGATTTTTAAGTTGGCAGCTTTAGGATAAGCTCTCTGCTCTTCGATTCAACTGTTTGTGGAATCGAATCCCATCTTTAGCATTGATGTTTGCAGTGGTTCAGAATTTGTTTTAATCGGTAAGCTCCATCTAATTTACTCTCGTATGCGAAAAAGAACCGTGAGTGACAAACAAACAAAACAGTGACTTTTGAATAAATTCAGATGGATCTTGAATTTTACTTTTTTAGATTTTCTATTTGTAACAAGTAAATAGGCTGTGTATGGAAAGTTTTTCTGAAGGTACTCCACCATAACTAATCAAATATTTCACAATAGCCTCCCGAAGTTAGACTATTCTCTTCTCCAAAGACTTACCATAATCCAGTGTTATGTTTGTACTCTTTGGAGAGAAAAGTTTCATGTCCAGTCATGTTGAACAAAGCGAGATGAGTGGCTACATTATCCCTTTTGGAATTGGTCATCTAGTGGTAAGTATTTTGGAGTCCAGATTTCTTATGTATATAATATTGTATGTTGATACGGCAATGTATCTATGGACATTTCTTTCGAAAATCAAAAAGTGGTGGATGAATAAATATTACAGAAAACTTTGTTGTTGTTATATATATAGCTTTATTTTAATAATAAATACAAAATAACTCTAAAATCCCAGAACAACAAATATAGTAAAAAGAACAACAGTTAAATAATAACAGGAATAAAATAGCACGAGAACAGAAGTAAAAACTTTTAAAAAAAAAAAGTATTCATAAGGGGGGAGATGCTATAGACGCACTCTTTAAAAGGAGTTCGTGAAAGTTCTGACGTTCCAGGACGATTTGCTTATCTCATTTCATTTTTGAGAATCTTTGTCTAATTTTAGGCACATAAAAAGATATTCTGCGTTCATAGAGTCCGAATGACAAAGTTGGCATAAACTGGGTAAAGGGATGCTTATTTTATTTAGATGTTGCACCAAGCAATCTTGGCCTGTTTGCATTCTGAAATTTGCTGCAACATCTGTATGCGATTTTTGATGAAACTTTTTCCAAGTTTCTTGAATGTTAGTCCAGGATTACCATAATTGTTACTCATTTAGCACCACCCTAAAGGTAAGCATGAATTATCTATATCACTGACGAGAGTAACATTGACTTCAATGCACAGATGCCGTATAATCCAGCTTGCTGAATTCTGAGTTTGGTGATTTTTTGGCAGATTTTCTTATTTATCTGGCTACCTGGTTTTTACTATGTCATAGAGATGAAGACCTATAAGAATTATGCAGAAAATTCTATTTTGATAACCCTAGTAATTACGTCATTACGAGATGTCACTATACGTCATCTTGTGAACATTTCTTCGATACCAAAAATATTCTGAATTTGGTATGCTGGATTATACAGTAGTTGTGCTCAGAAGGCTTCTAACTATTAGACTATCCACTAAAAAATTTCAAACATTGCTTCAAAAGTCATATTTTACGGTATAAATGCGCTCTTCTCGAAACATTTTTCCTACCTTAGTTGAGACACAATCTGTAAAATAGTTTATGACATGGTATCTTTAAACATTATTTTTGACAGTATTGTATTATTTTATAAATATTAAATAAGAATTTTGTGTGATTATTTACAATGAATAGTGCACATGTACAAAATTAAAAGCAAATTTGTAAGGTAAACCAAATCATACCTTTAATTTATCTTTTTCTTAAAGTCTATTTCTGGAATTCTCTTTTATTCAAACAAAAGTAATACTTAATCATAATGAGGGGAATATATTAAATATTTTGTTAAAACTCTGAATAAAAAGTGTTATTTTTACACATTCCACATTGAAGAATACCTATCAATTTCTAATTTTAAGCAATGGTCAAATGATGAGTCTGATACTTGAGATAGAACTTGTTTACATCCAATTTGTAGAGACATTTATACCTTACAAATATTTAACATATGTAGGCCCTTTCAGCATTCTTTCTCTAGTTCAGGGATCAAACCCTTTATCTTCTGAACAAGATAGCAAAGCATTTTTATATCTGGCTATTGTAGATTTTTTTGATTAAAAAATGAATTCTCGAGAACAAATATATATCATAAATTATAAATGAAACTTATTAAATTTCTCTTTAACACCAAAAAAATTCTGATTCAATACTTTTTGGTGAAAGGAAATCAAATATGAACACATGATATTTAATAAAATGTGGATAAATGGGGCGCATCATATTATTTATTTCAATTTTTTTGACAGACTAGGATAGTTTAAGAAATATATAGGTATTAAGATTAACATATTCATTAGTTTATGTTATAATGTGATAGTTAGTACAAGCTAACTAGGTAATGAGCTTATATCACTTTTACACTGAATTTTAAAATATTATTTTATAAAAATTCAGATGCATAAATTAAAAATATCAAATTGTTTTATACAAATATACATTTATAAACGCAATAACAAAACAGTTATTTAATAAAAAAAATTTAATCCATTTTTTTAAAACAAATTTTTATGTATTCAAAATTAAATCGTAATGAATACCATCATGATATTATAATATTACCATGTTTATTACAGTAAACAAATAAAAAATTAAAATTAATAACAAATAAAGAAACAAGAGAGATTTTTGTAAATAGTTTTAATTTTAACGTATGGAAATAATTCATTTTAATGTTTATTAAGTTAAACATACACACATTTGACTATGTGTGTGTGTGATGTGTGGAATTCTAACATGATGTTGTAATGCAATTTTCTATAATAGAAAATAATTACTTTTAAATTATAATAATTAAAAATTTACCAGAGCTAACCAACTTAGCAGAATTTATCTTATATTTTAAATTAAAATACTACTAAAATTAAATCTCCCACAAAAGAACTTATTCATTCCTTGAATTTAACATGAGTATTTATATAAAGCTTTTGAAGGGCTTTAGAAAATAAAGACTATTTCAAGGAGAACTATTCTATAATATCATGAACCCATGGAATCCATCAGTTTTTTTCTCAAACTAAAAAGAAAATGATATGAAGAAAAAAATTACTTTTAAATTATAATTATTAAATATTTACCAGAGCTAATCAACATAGTACAATTGATCTTACATTTTTAACTAAAATACTACTGAAACTAAATCACCGTCAAAAAACTTATTTAATCCTTGAACATAGCACGAATATTTATTTACGGCTCTTTAAGGGCTTCAGAAAATAAATACTATTTCCAGGAGAACTATCCTGTAATAGTCATGAACCCATGAAATCCATCAGTTCTTTCTCAGACTGAAAAGAAAATGATATGAAGAAAAAAATTACTTTTAAATTATAATTATTAAATATTTACCAGAGCTAATCAACATAGTACAATTGATCTTACATTTTTAACTAAAATACTACTGAAACTAAATCACCGTCAAAAAACTTATTTAATCCTTGAACATAGCACGAATATTTATTTACGGCTCTTTAAGGGCTTTAGAAAATAAATACTATTTCCAGGAGAACTATCCTGTAATAGTCATGAACCCATGAAATCCATCAGTTCTTTCTCAAACTAAAAAGAAAATGATATGAAGAAAAAAATTACCTTTAAATTATAATTATTAAATATTTACCAGAGCTAATCAACATAGTACAATTGATCTTACATTTTTAACTAAAATACTACTGAAACTAAATCACCGTCAAAAAACTTATTTAATCCTTGAACATAGCACGAATATTTATTTACGGCTCTTTAAGGGCTTCAGAAAATAAATACTATTTCCAGGAGAACTATCCTGTAATAGTCATGAACCCATGAAATCCATCAGTTCTTTCTCAGACTGAAAAGTAAACGATATGGAGAAAAACTTTTCGAACTTTAGAACGTTCCAATTTTTTTTTCTTCCCTTGTGCATCGGCATTCCCACCGGTTCCTCAAACAATGCTCTTCGGATGCGAATCTTGGCTGACATGATGATGATGATGATGCAGACTGTGCCCGTGAGTCAATCGCCCACTGTCTACGGCCATTACTTTGCCATTACGGCCAGCTGTCGGCCGTGTGACGGCTGCACGGTGTTTCCTTTCCCTCTGAACTCTGCTGCCACCGCTGTTGCAAGTCAGCAGGAAGATCTACGCCACGACTCTATTCTTTGTCGGTGTGCTGCTGCTTTTTGCCATTTTTATTTTATTCCATTTTTGCACCTGATGTCGAGAAGCGTGGGATGTCGATCAACTGATACAGGCCGGGAGAGTGATACTGAATTTTCTATTTGATTCGGTTTAAAACCAGAATTGGCGTGAAATGTGGATCGATATTTCTAACAAACAGTTTGGTGGGAGGTTTTCCGTAGGATTTGGCCATTTTCAAATACTTATTCTAAAGTAATTTGTAATTTCTCTTTCATTTGTATTAAGTTGAAAAAAGAAATCGCTTCAATTTTCTGCAAATTTATTATTAATCTTGTAGGCCTTCATTATAAATTAGCTTTAATAATAAAAAATATAATCAATGTAATTTTTCCTGAATTATTCATTTAAGAATATATGTATATTTTTTTCATTGATGGTATTTTAATAAATACAATAAAATTCACAAGGCGTTTTAATTTTTTTACTTCAACAATTATCATAACATATAAGCACCAAACCATTTTCAAAATTTGTGATAAATGCTCTTAATGTTTTGCTCAACTTGTTATCTAGGGCCACGGTTGCCTGGTTGGTAAGAGCGTTGTTCTCATTATCGGAAGGTAGTAGATTCGAATTAAAACTTAGCCGAAGATCCGCCGTGTTTGCAAATGGCAGCTGGCATGTTAAAACTGGGAATGACAGCAATGTTTTCCATGTGAAATGATAACCCTGGGGGTGGGACACGCCAAGCTTTGGGAAATTTTTGCTTGGTCCTTGCTTTAAATTTTCGAAGAATCCACTCGGCTGCTTTTGTCGAACAGGTACAGCCCAATTCAGGACTAGGAACATCTAGTTAATTAACTAGATTAATGGACATCTAGTTAATTAACTACATTTCTCCCAATCATTGCTTAACTGTTGAAAGTGCCACCCAACTTGTCTAGTGGTCATCGTGCGTGACAGCGGATAAGGAGGTCCTGGGTTCGAATTCCAGTTCGGGCATGGATTTACTTTCTCTCGCTATCAAACCTTTCTTTGTCTTTTCCTTGTATAAATGGGTTGTGAATGGTTTCCTACCCTATAAATGGGTACCTATGTCATGAGTGGATTGAGGAAGTCGGACTCCACACCAAAATATGGTTCAACTGGAAAAGTGCGGCAGCGCACCTCCTATTGCCAGTCCAGTTGGTACACGACAACAACTGTTGAAAGTATCTTAAATGTTCTTGATCAATTGGATTATATTCTCCTTATTTGGGTAGTACTTAGAAAACTTATGATTACCTTTTGTTTGCAACGCATTTCTTATAAGCATAGTATTTACAGGATCACTTATTTGCATCGCTTTAGATCTATACCGTGAGTTATCAGCTAGATTTTGAGATGCTTTCCAAAATGAATCCAGTGACTCATTCTTGTGATAAACATATTCTTTTCTTCATTCTTCAACAAGTCCAATAAACATTCAATTCAATGAGAAAATAAAAAAGTAATCATACAAAGAGTTTCTTTACATAATATTTAAACTTTTAGAATAGAACATAACATAACATAACATAATATAATATAATATAATATAATATAATATAATATAATATAATATAATATAAAATATAATATAATATAATATAATTATATATATTATAGAATATAATTTTAAGAATTCCAAAATTCTTAAAATTTACATAGCATGATTGATTCCATAAAGTTACATAATCTACCATTTCGGTAAATGAGTCTTTAAAGTCGCCTTTAAGTGCATCCTCCTCGTCCTTTTTACTTATGATGAAACAACATCATTGGCAACAGTCTTGGCATGTTTTTTTAATCATAAAGGATTGCTTGTGGCGAAAATGTGAAAAATGCGTTTGGTTAATCCTGTTTAAGTATGTGACGAAGTCTAATATTTTCTTCAAAATCTAAATTAATTTTTTAATTTTGCTATTTATACTTGAACAAGGTTAAAACAAATTCAAAGCATACTACATGACATTGTAAATCCTTAGAATACCATATGTATATAGATATTGCTATTGTTTACAAAATAAAATTGTATTTAGAAAGTAATGATTTCCTAAATACAATTAATTCCTAAATACAAATAACTTGCTTCGAAATTTCATAACTATAGTCTATTTCTTAATTTAGAGTGACTTTAGCGACACTACATTTCTAGGTTTGAAAGCAATTAAAAAATCACTATTTCACGAGCTGATAAAGGCTATTAAAGCTCTAAACTAATGTTGCGTGCAATAACAGATGCTAAAAAAGGTATCAGATATCAATGTGCAGGCCAAGGAAAATTTGTCTATAAGCAAAATTTAAATAATGTGTTTACTAAAAATTGACTAAATACAACAAGGCACTAATGATTTATAGTACTACTTATAGATGTTTAGGTGGAATAAAAAGGAATTTTTTCAAAGATAATAAAAGGGATAAAAACATGGACTCCTTCACTTTAATCCCCAGTGGAACTGGAAGTTAATTTAGTGGACAACATCCGACGAAAGCCACTTGATTTTTGTTTGTTTGTAGCTCAACGGTCATTTTTCGGTTTGTTTGTCATTTTTTGCAAACAAGGGTTAATTAGACCGGGACCTACAGCTTAAAGTGGATTCCGAAACACTACATCCATGCCCAAGGGGGAATTTGAACCCACGAACTGTTGAACCGAAGGCAACAAAAGCCACTTGAAAGCGATTTAAAAGGCAAAAGTCAATGGCAAGATTTTGATATCTTTATTTGGGATATATATGGTGTTTTATTTATCGATACGCTGGGAAAATATGAACCATCAATAGTAAATACCATGTGGAACTTTTGGTACATTTGAAGGATGGGATTGCAAGAAAACTATACCAAATGAAAAAGAAAACTGATATATATATATATATATATATATATATATATATATATATATATATATGTATTTATATATATATTGAGGTTAAGAATAAATCATTGTCTAAAAAATTTAATCGAAATGTAAGAGAAATATTGGGATGATAACATCACTCTTGAAAGAAACTATTGATAAGTCTGAAATCATTTAATACTAATTTAACAAAATTTTGTTAAAAAGTTGTTTCACAAGTCAACCGACTAATTTATTTAGTAATGTATACAAACCACTGTTAGATCTTATGATTGCTGCAAATTTGACTCGTTGAAAATTGTTTTTTGTTTGAGTTACTAAGCAATAAGTGATACCATTTAAATAAAAGGAAGTTTTAATAAAATTATAATTAGGAATATTAATTTTTTAAGGCTATCTGCATCAAAATAATGATAATAATGCATTTAACTTCATTTTTATAAAATATATGTGTTAATTTTTTTATAAAAAAAAAGCTTACCGTAGTTATTTTGTCTAAAAAACACAAATAAAAAAACATATGATAAAAGTTAACAAAGAATTTGAAGATTATTTTTATTATTTTTCTTGTAATTGTTTTTTCGACGAAGGATGTTTTGATTCAAAGTTTTTTACTGACACAGAAAGTTTCATTAAAGCTAGTTTTTAAACTTAAAGGATTTATTTCATTTACACTATTTTGTTTCAATTATTTATTGTATTATAAAATAAAATGCAATAAATTTTCATGAAAATATAATGTGATTTTTTCTTGCTTTTATATTATGGATTTGGAAAATTGGTGAGATAATCTTCCAGATTAAGAATCTTTAAATAATATTTTCATTTTTTAAGATTTCTTTAATGTTACTTAATTTCTTTTTTAATTCCTTCCTCTTTTGAAATTTTTTAAAAATCCAAATTTATAAAATCTTTAAGAATTCAAATTTGATAAATTTGGGACTTTTTTTAACGTTAATGAAACTTATGATGGAAGTAATATTATATAAAGCAACTACTAATACAATCTTCAAATTTCAACACTCACTTACTTTGATACTCTTGACAGAAAATTTAATTACGTGAAGAAAGAAGTGAAGCTATTATTTTTTTTTAAAAAAAATTAAAACTTAAAATGTTAATTAACTTCATATGTTTCATTCCTCTTTTTATCTAGATCAATATAAATTTTATTTTACTCAGTTTATAGGTGGGAGCGTATAACAAAATAATTTCAAATAGAAACGATATACTTTGAAGTGAAAAATTAATCTTATCATCACATTAATTTTATATTTAACAATAATCTAATAAATAAATAACTTTAACTCTTTGAATGAAATCATGTTCAAATAAAACTAATAATAAATTCATTTAAAGACATTAAATTAATTCTTTTCCTAGGTAATTGATTGTTGGTCTGTCTGTTTAGAGCCAATTTTTATACTTAACGCTAAATCGACACTGTTCACAAGTTTGCAGAGGGTTCTGAAATACTTTTCTACACAGAAGTCGGAATCGACCCCACGGACTTCTGAAGTGAACATATAAAATGCTGACTATATAGTTTCTAGTTCGGCTTAGGTAAATGGTGGTATTTTTATTCTAAAATATTGGCAGATACTGAATGCTACGCTTTCTGTATCTTTTCTAATCTGAAATCTATTGAGGTCTGTAATTTTTTCAGAATTTCTACTTCAACAACTGAAAACATAGCATTTGTGAAGGGTCAAATTATACAACTATGATTGATATTTTTTTCAGTGTTATGAATCAATAACAGGATTTCATTCCTAATCAAGAGCGATACTATGAAATATTCTCAAGTATAAGAAAATTTACTTCTATAAAATATTACAATTAAAATAATAGTATAATGAAATAAAATAGTTAGGAGCAGAATAAAGTTCTACTAAGAATTATATTAAAATAATTTAAATGACTATCAACATTGAATTGAATAGTAATTCTTGAAATGGAAAAGTATGATACCTGGCTATATTTGCATCTATTTTTCTCATGTATATGTATCTGCTTACATTTATTTCTTTTACTTCTTATGACAAAAATACACGAAAGTAAAATCCTTGGATTGTTTCATTTAAAAAAAATTATTATTCTATCATTAATTGGAACACATTTAATGAAATATATTCTTTTTCTTTCTTAAAAATTTTTTAATATTCTCTTTTGCGATCGGATATAAATTATTTGATAAAATAGTAATTCTATGTATAATAATGAACAGAATACATTATTATAATACTTATAAAACACTTGCACTATTTAAGAAAGTAATTTCAAAGATTCATTTTATGTTTAGAAAAGTAGAATGTTGACCTATGGATATTATGCACTAAGTTACACGGAATATTTAATATACTATAGCCGTATAAGCTCTGTTATACGGCTATAGTATATTAAATATGCCGTGGTTGCAATGTCCTTCAAGTGAAATGATATCTCTGGGAATAGTAAATCAAATATTTGCAAGTCTTCTGCTTGATAACTGCCTCTAAATTACAAGGATTCCCAACCCGACTGCTTCCACTTAATTGGTAGAACCAATCTCAGGGCTAGATACCGGGAAGCATGCTACTGCAACAACAATATTGTTATACAATTTTGTTTATATAATTATTATAATTCTTACACATATTCTTTAAAAAAGGAATTTAGAGAATAGATCGTTGAATTTAGACGAATAAAAATAATTTAATCTAACATTAGTTCATCTTGGTGTTTTTAAAATCAATTGACCGAATTCAAGTGAAAATTTTGAAGATGTAGCCAAAATAACATGGCTATGGATTATTAACTTTTTCTCGTTTATTTTATAACTCTTATAAATTGAGTTTTGATATGAGATTCAAACAATCAATTATTTTTGTTCTCCTTCATTAGTGATAACTCAATTATTTTCTTGTGAAGGACAGTTATAGATTTTGTAAAAGATGACTTGGGGTAACGCAAATACGCTAAATTTAAGAAAACATAAATTAAATATTTGCTTTTTTATACAATTTTTTTACTACGGCAATGAAATTGTTTCTTAAAATCTTCTTAATAAATTCATTTCCAAATTTTTTGGATGATTTTGGATAATAGTAGAAATCAAATCTACATAATATTATGATGGGAGTAATTGTTGTTATCGTGTGCCAGTTAGGCTGTCAACATGGGGTTTGCTGCTCCATTTTCCCAACTGAACCAGATTTTGGGGTGGAGTCGGACTTCTTCAGTACACATATGCCATAGGTACCCGTCTATAGGGTAGGCAACCATTCATACAAGGAAAGGACAAAGATAAAATAGATAAAGAGAGAAAGTACATCAATGCCCCAACCGGGATTCAAATCCAGAACCTCCTTATCCGCGATCAGGCACACTGACCACTAGACAAGTTTTGCGGCTATAGGAATAAATAATTTTACCTAAATAAAAATGACTAGTATTATATTAATTCACAGAAAATTTATTCATCCCCATATCTCTAATAGCACATATCCATTCAAAATAGAAGGCCAAATCCAACAATTTTTGCAGGTCATAACATCCATAAAAAAAACCAACTCCTAACTTCCAAAAAAAAAGTTATGCCAAATTACGACCGTTAATATTTTTAAATATATTTATTATTTATTTCGCTTTGTTTAAAACGTTATTTTTCATAATGAAAGGACATCTCATAGATTAGATACATTTAAATATAAAGGTTGGAAGTACACTTGAAAATTTATTTTAAAGTATTATTGAAATCAGTATTTCTTCCATTCCTGTTTCAAGGCATCTCTGACTGGCTGCATATCGAGAAAAACGTAAGCACATTCGCTGCTGTGGACAAGAAATAATACTTTATTGAAAGCGAATAAAGTAAATATTTTTAAAAGAGAAATAACCGTTTAGGAAAGAAGGAAGGAAGAAAATTGACATCGTAAATATTTTTTACTTTATTATCAGTGGTTGCACATAGATTGCAATTTTAAAAATGGGTAAAGAACCCTGCGTCTCGAATTTTAAAGGAGTAAGATTTCCAAAATGGTATTAAATTGCTTATTTTAATCACGAGGAAATCATCACAAGAAATTTTATAGAATTCAATTTAGAGGTAATTTCGGTTTTAATTGCAAACGCTATCATTTAAATATCAAAATTAAAAATTGGTTATGCATTTAACTAAAGCAGCAATACTCTAATTTAAGGTATAATTAAATTCCATAAAATAATTTGTAGTTCAACGGGGACAAAAATTTGATGGGCAAACATGATAAGATTTTTATTTTTGTTAATAAAAATTATTTTCTTACAAAAAGAATATAAGCAATAACTTATACTATACTATACTATACTACTATACTACTATACTTATACTATACTACTGAATATAGCAATAAAAAGTTGTAGTATATAAGAATCATCTATACTTACTTAATTTAAGAATTTATTACTCAATCGATTAATAGATGAATGATTTAAAGATGGACTCTTACATAATATGACGAATAAACAAACTGTGACTTATTTTATTTTAGAGATTATATATATATATATATATATATATATATATAAAGAGCAGCATAATTTCAATGATTAAATGACATACATGAAAATAATTATCGTTACATTAGCACATAAAGACTACAATTTACTCAAATGATCAGTCATGATTATATAATTTCGTTCCTCAATAATTTATAAAGAAAAAATTAAATCCCTATCTCCAAGCATCATCGTCATAAATGGATAATAAGTAAAAGAGTTGACACATTCCAGGTCCCCCTTCACTTTCCCTGAACCCGAAGCCCCCGAAGAATCCGGGATAGGAGACGCATGCCTGAAACCAAATCTGCATACGCATACTTAGGCACGTGCCCCAGTTTTAATTTATTTCCTGGATGTATAACTCTCGCTCATGCTCAACCGCTCTGTTTCAGTGGGGCGCACACCCGAGAGCGGGCAGGTCCCCCCCCCCTAGGGCGCCACCGAGCGCAGTATTTGTTGGCAGTGACCTTTTCGGAATCCCTGCCGACCCCCGGGGTTCTCTATTTCCCTTTCCGGGTGTTTACAGTGGGGAGGCTTAATGCCGAAGATCAGTCGTATATTGCTTCCTATCTAATATCCTAGGACTTTGGAGGTCAATATGAAGGCCTATCTAATGCCTGATACTGGATCATAGCTCGACGCTGCTAAGATGTATCAGTTATAAATGATAATATTCATACTTGAAAGGTTATTGAATCGTTAGGGATGGAATATCGTATGGAATCCAATGATTTATTGTTATGATAAGTTCATCATGGTTTAAAAGATTAGTCGAAGATTTGGGGTTGGCATTATTACAGTTGCATTCACAACCAGTTTATTGATGAATCAGTTTTAACCCAATGACCAACCCTCTTTTGACAAATTGGTTAGATAGCAAACTATTGGTGCCTTTATTATTTTTTTTTCAACATTTTTTATGAGGAAACTAAGCAGATGTTTTTTATACGTTATTTTACTTTATTAATTATATCACTTTTACTAAAATGCTGTATAAATATGTGGTTATAATAAGAGTGAATAATTAATATTTAAAATATATCCCCTTACGTAAAAGTTTTCAATGATTTCATAAAAGTAAAAGTTAAGGTGAATAGTTTTTTGTTTTAAATGTACAAATAGATTCTACTGAAGATACAAATGTACGCTATCATGATGACTAAAATAAAAATTTGTAAACATTAAATAAAGTTCTAAATATTAAATAAAATACTCAAGATGTAGAAACAAAATATGAAAGTATTAAATTAAAATGCTTAGTAATAGTGGAGATACTTAGTAAATGATATATAAATCTTTTAATTGTAGTAGGAACTTTCGTTTACATATATATTCATTAACTTCTTAAAGCTAATCAAAGTTTTCTTATTTGTGGCATATATTGGGATGCGTTCAAATTTCAAAACATATATGTTTTTAGGATTACACTTTAATATTTAGATTCATAAAAGGAAAAGAAGAGAATGCCGGCCAACTTGTCTAATGGTCAGCATGCCTGACTACGGCTAGGGAGGTACTGGGTTCGAATCCCGATTGAGGCATGGATGTACTTTCTCTCTCTCTATCCTGTCTTTGTCCTTTCCTTGTATGTGAATGGTTGCCTACCCTATAAACGAGTCCCTATGGCATGTGTGTATTCTGAAGATACTTACTCGGACTGCACACCAAATAAAGTTCAGTTGGAAAAGTGGAGCAGCGCACCCCAATTTGCCAGACTAGCTGGCACACGAGAACAACAACAAAAGAAGAGAATGAAAACTAAGTGCTCTTGTATCCAAATTCAAATTCTTATAAAGTTCTCTAATTTCTTGTATTTTAATTTCTGTATAATAATCACACAAAGATTAAGATAAAATACAAACTGTTTCATCGTTAAATTAGGAACATAAGAACAATGTCAAAATACAAATACATTCAAATTAAATACTTAAATTTATTCAGAAAAGTAGCAAATTTTAAAAATAAATAAAAATAGATATTTATAAATAATTAAAAGTTTATTTTACAAAGTTAACAAGTTTTAATATTTATCTTAATTTTAGAAGGAAATATGCTAAAGATTGCGCATACCTGCTAAATCTAATTCTTATTTTTTATTTACTAACTTTTACGGATATAAATAAAAATATAAAAAAATAATATTTCACATTAATATTTAACCTGTTACTTTTATTTTATCGTTCCTAATAATTGAATAATCTACTTAATGAATTGGTTTAAATAATTTTCCAGTCAATGGGGAAATTAATTCTGAAATTTTTTAATTTATTTAAAAATAACAGAAAACGAAACATATTCCGTGAAAATATGTTGTAAAATAATAGGTTTTAGGGAAGTTAAGGATGTTTTGTGCTAATGGCGAGTTTTGTTCAAATTTTAGTCGCTAAATAGAGTTTTAACAGGCATTCCTAACTTTCAGTTTTCTAAGAACATTTTCCACACATCTAATTACTTTTATTATTTTAATTTTCCAAGTTAAATTTTGCTATTATTCAATTGTCATCACTTTATGGATCAAGCAGGGCAGTTTAGGGACTGTTGAAAATATATTTATTCTTTTGTCCCATGAATATTCTGACAATTTAGTACAAAAGCGCAAAGATACAATTATCACCTCAAACATGGATCCTTGTAGACTATTCAAAAGCTTACGATTATTCTTTTGTCTAATGAGCATTCCGAATTTTTGTGCTTCAGGACATATGTTCAATTATCAACCTCAATCTTGGATCTTTGTAGACTGTTCTTAAAGTTTACTATTATTCTTTTGTCCAATAAGCATTCTGACCTTCACTTCAACAGTACATAGGTTCATTTATAATTAGCTCTGGTATTGATTCAAGTAGAATATTCAAAAATTTAGTCTTATCACTTTTAATGAGCGTTTTGACCTTTATTTTAACAACGCATGGTTCGCTAATCTCACGCATAACTGTTGTAATTTGGAATACACTTTAAATCATAAGCCGAAGACGAATCATTTCTTGTATGCAAAAATAGCCTTAAATTGACAAGCAAACTAAACCCATTTAATGAGCTTGGTTGTGAGTAATTACATGCATCACAAAACTAATTACCTATGTGTGTATGGATCGAAATCTCCCAGATACTTTTTGAAATTTCTCAAACTCTAGATTTTTAATTAAAAAGTTCTTTAAATGATGACAAGACTAATGTTTTTTTTTTTTTTTTTTTTTTTGTTAATTTAAATTAGTTTATCACGTCTCCTTAAAAAAAAGTTCCCCCAAAATATTTAACCTGTTGTTACAAAAGGAATCGGGATTATAATCGCAAACAAATAAGTAACTATGAAGATGCGTTACACGATTTTAGAGTAGAATAAAAATGCAAATTTGAGAGTATAATAATTAATTTCGCTTTGATACTGAGATAAAAAAAATTATAGATAATATAGTTAATTCATTAGAATAATTTTAACTAATATTAATTCATATTTAGTAACATTGAATTTTAAATAATCCCGTTTGTATTAGTATCAATTTTGTAATTCTTTTCTAATTTTTTTATAAATCAATATATGGATACGAGGATTACTCTGAAATTTTTGAGATTCGAGCAGACGAGAATTTACAAAATAAAAATAAAGGTTTAATTTTCGCGCTATGATTTTCTATGATTTTAAAGCAGGATTAAATTAAGAAGAATGCGTTCAATGGTTGCAATTAGCATTTGATGATGAGTCTCCAGCTCGTGCTACTGTATTCAGATGGCTTAGAGAATTTAGAAGAGGTCGCAATTTCCTTCAGGATGAAGAACACAGGAAGGCCGTCTTCGGAAATAATCCCGGATAATGTGTCCGCCATACGAAAAATGTTAATGGATGATAATCGCTGTATTTATCAAATGATACAGAAGGAACTTAACATTGGATCCGCAGCCATACACAAAATCATTCATGAAGAGTTACATATGAAAAAAGTAATTTGCCGTTGGGTTCCCCATAATCTAACTGAGCACAAAAAGAGGAGCGTGTCAGAATCAGTAAAGAAACTCTTAAATTGCTAAATGATGGTGGCCACCACATCATTTCTAAAATTGTAACAGGTGATGAAAGGTACATACTGTTTTTTGACGCTCCAACACGTCAAGAAAGCAAAAATATAGGTCTTAGAAGATGATACCACACCGACAATGGTGAAAAAACAACGCGCACTGAAAAAAGCGATGTATGCCGTTTTCTTAAGAAGTACGGGATTGGTCAAAGCCATTAAGTTGGAAGGACAGAAAACAGTACCAGCAAACTGGTATACCACTAAATGTCTTCCAGAAATTTTACAAGAACTGAATGTTAGGAAACTAATGCTTCACAATGACAATGCATCTTCACGTACAGCCGGATTAACAGTTGAATTTCTTAAACAAAAGCAAATTAAAGTGATCGAACATCCGCCGTATTCACCTTATCTAGCTATGTGCAATTTTTGGTTATTCTTTAATCTAATAAAGAACTAACGTGGACGTCGTTTTCATTCAGAAGAAGAGATTGATGTGGCTATCAATGCATTTTTTTTCATCTATTCCAAGAAATGAATGGCTTAAGGCATTTAATCTGGGGAAAATTCATCTACAAAAGTGCATTGATGCTGGTGGAGACTACTTTGAACACATCTAAAATTTTGTAAGTATAATTTTAAAAACTTAGTTGTATCTCAAAAATTTCAGAGGGATCCTCGTGTGAGGAATGTTATAAAATGTATTAAAAGGTTTTTTTTATAAAATTTTGTCTTAAACTTTTAATTGTTTTTAGGAAAGTATTTAAAAGATGTAACCAACTGATAATTTCGATACATTTTCAACGTTCTAAGATAAATAAAATTAAGTGCGTTGTAATTTCCTAGATGTTTCGATATCCACGATGGCATACTCACTAGATGACTCTCAAAACAAAGTGCTATCATTTCCGATCTTAATAGCGTTGTAAAGGTGGCAAATGATATTAAAATAGCCGGGAATTATAATATTAATAATAAATTATCTTAGAAAACAGAAATCTGTTGATGATCGTTATAAGATTTGTCATCTTAAAGTACAGTAAAGTTCACAGCGAATATGCAAAAATTTATTTGCTTCCAACTTTTATTCATTGCAGTACTACATGATAGCTTTCAGGTATGCTAGAATTACTCCATTTTCATGTTGTTTCAATCTTGTAACTATTGATCATGTAAATAAGATTATTTTCATAGTAATTTGAAATAGAACAAGCACCGGCATTAAGTCATACTTTTGTGTGTACGTTATTCTATGTCTAATATATTAATAACAATTTCGCGATTTGGTGTAGAGTATTCAAATTTTAATAATGTAGTCGAAGAAAAGATGTTGTAGTTATCTGAAATTTGATATGAAAAAGATGTTTTCTCTAAAATACAAAAAAACAAAAAAATACTGTTAATATGTTTTGCTTTTATATACAGTGTTATTATAAAAGAAACTATCCTGACATCTGAGCTTTTAACATTTGAATAACACTGTTGTTTTGCATATCATACCATTCACAGAAACTGAATGAAATTTTGGCATAAGGTATTTTGAGTTATGCGCTCAAGAATGATCTGGAAGACAAAAGTGTCATTCAAATGGTTACGGTTACAGTGAGAAAATTTCAAACGGCAACACCAAGTTTTTTATATTGGAATATGATATCCATAGTAAAAAACGCTAAACAGATTTAAAATGGCATCTGCAGACCAAAAATTCCCAGTTGTAGGCAAGGAAAAGTAAAAAAAAGACTTTGCCATGCACCAGAACATTGATGTTCCTTTCTTTTATGCGTCACGCCGTTTTTATGCTTGAGATCTCAGCCTGATTGGTCCTCCAAGAAACGAGAAGAAACCAAGAAACGCAAATTTCGGGTTCTTCGTGAGACACAGTCATGTCTAAAGTCACCAGGCTAAGTGAAAGAAAAAGCGCGGCGCAATGCAAGCCACGTGTGTTGCTTTCTTTCATTCCAAACAAGATGACGCTTTCAGGGAAATAACGCGGAGAAATCTAAAGATTTATTACCTGAATGTATTAAAGGCTACAGAGGCATTGCGTATTTACCTCAGAAACCATGGATTATGGTGAAGTTCGTACATTATCAAAGTGTACGGGAGTTAATTCATAAATTTGAAGAAACTGGTTGCACAAGCGATCAACCTCGGTCTCGATGATCTTCAGTACTTGTGAAAGCTGTTGCAGAAAATCATACAACAAGCACAATTCGTCCCGCAACGTGGTGTTTCACGTGTTCTGAATCTGCCAAACTCAACTGTCACCAAGATTCTGTTCCCTGTTCTAAACATATTTCCGTGTAGATTCAAGCTTGTCCAGATATAGAAAATAGAAGACTATCAATTTCGGCTGGAGTTTGCAATTCAATACCTTATCCGGTACGATGAAGATAGCAGCAGACCTTTGCGCATTCTGTGGACAAATAAGTCATATTTCCCGTTAACTGGTAATGTGAATTCGAAAAATTGTGTGAACAAGGCATAGAATAACCCCCATGATGTGCTTGCACGTCCATTACACAAGAAAAAAGTGACTGTGTGATGTGTAATATAACGAGTACGTTCATTCTCGTCACTTACTTGTTTGAAGAAATAATTGCTGGTGATCTGCAAACATGCACAGTAACGAGTGCTCGTTATTTGGACATGTTAACTCTTTACGCGATTCCCACATTGCAACGGCAAAATGCTCTATCTGAAGTTGTGAGGATACAAGAGAGCGCTCTTCCATATGTAGGGTCTTCAGTCAAACGTGTTTTAAGTAAACAGTGTTGAGACAAAGTTACTCCCGTCATTTTCCTTTTTCGTGGCCACCAAGATTTCCTGATCTGTCACCGAAGGATATTTCGGGCTGTGAGGATATGTGAAATTCAAAGTGCATCAGTATCTTCCACAAACTACATCTGATTTAAAAGATGCCACCTAAACTGCGATTAAAGAGATTCCTATTGCCATGGTGCTGTAGTGCTATCCTCCATCTGCCGCATTCAAAATCTCATCTTATGTTGATATGGAGAATTCGTACAATACAATAAAAGTCTTTATTTTATGCTACTTCTTTGTCCTTATTGATCGTCCTTACCTTTAGCTTATTTACCCACGGTGATTTTTTTTTAACTACGGTAACCTAGTTTAAGCTATAAACAACGAATAAGCCTAATTAAAAATATAAGATTTCAATAATTTGCTGACATTTGAAATTTTACAAAGACATTAACAGGAGAGATATACAAGCATTTGAACTTTATCCATTTTAATTACTGAGTGAATAATAACAAACATTCTAAAAGTAAATTGCTTTAAAATAAATTCTGACAAATATTTTCCAGTTAACCTCTTGAAGAATAGTGTTAATAGTGATTATTTCTAATTGTGGGAAATAAATTCAGCTAAAAGTTGTTGTTATTTCATTTTAAAACAACAAGTAAATTTGAGTACAAGAAATTTCATCAAATTGAAATTATAGCATGTTATTGTCTCATTATGAATTAAAGAAAGAAAAATGTAAACTCATATTTTCCATTTGGCTTGTAAAAGATTTTTTTGGCGTATTATCAATCAAGCTATCAAATATAAGTAATTTCAAAAATGAAAATGTCTTTCACAGGCAATTAACCATTATAGCTTAGGCAATTAAGGGCTTATTGACGTTATAATAATTGGTACCCTATGGTAATAAGCACAAAATGCTGTAAAATTTGAATTTTCCAATTGAAATATTACTAAAAAGTGAATATGAATATCACGTATGCATTAAATTATTATTTATATATCAACCAATTTTTTTTATTAGAATAAAAGGGGTGATGAAAACGTCAAGTTCTGCTTCATGGCATATATTGGGTTTCAGATAACAAAAAAACTTTGCATTTGAATAGAATCAATCCTTTTATTTTAAGGTGTTTCTTATTCAGAGCTGCTGGATGTTTCCCGGTTCCCACAGCGATTCGGCAGCAGAAAAGCATTTATCGCCAGGGAACATATAACAAGCAGCCATTAAAAACCGCTACTCTATTAACAGCCTCCGTCGGCACACCTCTGAGAGTGAAGTTAAATGAATCGCAAGAATTGAAAGAAAATCGACCTGTGGCCAGACGCTCCGCTGACTTTTGGATATTTTAACGAGGGCTGGAAAGGGGTAGGTTGAAATTTTCTAAGTAGTAAATCATCCCCTCTCTTAACTCCGACCGCGCGGTTCAGTCGTCTCTTTTTACCACCCCGTTCTTTACTAACGTCCCAGGCGTCAAAAGAGAAATTTGGCGTGTCGCCTCATTTGCATAAGGACGATTCACTGCGTCGCAGAGGGGCTGCCTCCAAAGTGAAGCAGCAATTAAAGAAAAAGTCTTGTTCCCATAAAATAATCAATTTGGGTGTTAATTGCAAGAACAATGATAAATATATGAGATTAAAAGAATTTAGAAATATAAAGGGGCGAAATAACATTACATTCTTTTAGAAATTATATTAATTTAATATTCACTTGTTTCGATAGTTTTCCTAGATCTGTAATTTTTTAAATCCCCTTACGTTGTTAATAGAAGGCAATTTTTTTATAAATTAATCATATATTTTAAATGGATAAAATATTACTAAAGACTGGTTAGAGGTATAATATAAAAATGTATTTATAAAATGAATTAATCAATTTTATCATTTTCCGCATTAATAAAGAAAAAAAGTATTTCCATTTGCAAACTGCACATTCTGTAATGCAGTTTAATGTTTAACATGAAAAAAATTAGTTTCGTTTGTTATTTAGTTTTTTTAACTTTTTATAATCAATTTTTCATTAAAAATAGTTGAAAATAATGTTTATACTTTGAAAGGATTATGATTACTCAAATTCAACGTATAAAGCATTTCATATGTTTTACATCATGTAAAAATAAGCATTAAAAAAGACATGTAAATATGTGAAATTTAATTTTTATTGAACTTAGAAATTTTCAAAATAAAATATAAAACTATACATGAGATACTTACGAAATAAATCTTTATAAATTAAAATTTCTCTTATATATTAAAATTTCTCTTATATATTAAAAATTAATCGTTTTTATATAAAAAAAACATAATTGTGAAATATAAAATGCGTAGAATGCAAATTTTAAGCAGAAATAATTTCAAAATAACTTCGATGATACCCGTTATTATGTTTATTAACAGGTAAGACAGATATCAATAGAAGATATCAATAGAATCAGAAAATAAAAACTTTTTTCAACTCAGAATTTCGGTCGGGTATATTTTTCTAATACGACTGAGAGAAACATATTCATAAAACAGCAAAAAATATGAGATTGTATTATGTATAGCTATCAGAAATATTAACATCAACAAATTGCAATGATTAATGAAGTATAACCAAAATTTTCTAAAGAGTAATTAAGATTGTTTAGTTTTCTTTTTATTAACAGTTCTTTTTATCATTTATACTCAGTATTTTTTATTTTTCTACTCTTGCACTTACTGGTTTTACCATTCATTCTTGAACATTGGGTAACTAATCCAGATTAAAATTTCAATTAAAGAATAACTTACTTTTAACTTATTGACCTATAGTTTAATTTTTTTTTAATGAAGCAATTTAGTTTTTATAAGTTAAGCCTTTTGATATTATGTATATTATAAAATAATATAAATATTATAACTTACAATAAATTTTATCGTAATATTAATTATTTTTTAATTAATATCTGTTAGAATAGGAAAATTAGGAAAATAGTGCGAACAAATAAAATATATAATAAAGCTGAAATCAAATTTTTAATAAAAAGTGTCAATGCATAATCGATAGACTTTATTTAAAATGACATATTTTATCTAAATATCTAACGCGATAAATTTTTTTATAATGTAAACAGCAAACAATCTAAACATTTATACCTAGAATTTCATTTCTTTGATTAAATTTATATTTAATATTTAAAATGGCAGAATATCATTATGTATAAAGTATTTATTTTCAAACAAAATGTTATTTTAAAAAATAATAATTGCTTCCAGTAATAAAATATAAATAAATTTAACAGCGGGATTTAGATTATTTACAATTGATTTCAGTGTAAAGATATAACTTTTATTCTAAATTGTATTTGTATTTCTTTAAAAGTTATTCATAAGGTAAAACACGTTTTATTGTTGTTGGAAAATAAATTTTAAATATCATTATATTTATTTAAAATTTGTCGATCAGCTGAAAGGTAAAAATAAGAAAAAATAATAATAGAATGAAAAAATTGTATTTTTGAATGTAAGCAAATGAACATGAAAGAATGGCAGACATTTTTTTAAATACAGTTGATAATCTTATAATATACAAAAACCTTTGAACCAATCTCGGAAGAGTAATTCAAATAATAAAACAAACTGCAGAACCAGCTGTCGAACCCTCTTCCACTTGAAACTGTGCCCATTTTATGCCCGTTTAAAAACACTTAAATGACATACTTGAAAATCAATAAATGGAGATTATAGAGTCAAGCTTTCCACCCCCTCTTTTTAGCCTTGGGAGAGTTTGGTTGCTTACGAGAGCTGACATCGCGACGGCGTCCTTTTCTTATAGGCATCTGTAAAAGCAGATTCTATTTTAGGTTCTGTTCTGTTATTTATTTTATTTTTCATATTAACTCTTTCTTCTTTTCATTGTTCAGTAAATCATAAATTTCTATCATTCTCAAAAAAAGAAAAATTCACCTGTCATATTTTAATACTGAAAACATCTTGTAATATGTGAAAAAAAAATAATCCCGTATGTTTGTGATTTATCAGTTTAAAGAGCATTTTCTGTTCTAGATTTTTCTCAAATGCAACCATTTAATTTTAATAAAAAAAAAACTTTTTTCTTCGCTCTTAATTTAGATGAGTTATTTTTGAGGTAGCTTCGATTATTAATGGTAGCTTTATATAAATTTGTAACTTTATTTGTTATTCAATATCACATGCTAAAAAAGAAGAATTATATAATAAAAAAATCTTAAAATTATAAATGATATGTAATTTTAACAGTGTATTTAAGGAAAATGAAAATTTTAAAATGTGTTAAATATAGTGAATTTTTACAATCAATTTAATTTATTAATTTTAAATTACAGAAAAGTGAGAAAATTATTATTAATGACTTATTTTAGAAATTAGAATGTAATAGCCATTTATGAAGGAATTAAAAGATTTTAAATTAAAGGAAATGTTCTAAGAAATATTTATTTGGACCCAATTTTAAAACTAACTCCATCTCATATTTTAATTTATAAATTTTTTTTGCTACATTTTCATAAAATTCATTTTAATTATTTTATTATTTGAAACCAATTAATGTAAGAAAGAAGAAATGGTTAAATATTGAAAATGTTAAATGGTTAAATATTTAAATAATGCTATTTTTTTCAAAAATCAGTGAAAAAAAACTAATTACAAAAGAAGATTTAAAATCATCAGATAAAATGAGTTTCAGCTTAAAATTCAATGATAGATCAACTAATATTTTATTACATTCCCCAGTAAAAACTGTTCTATTTCCTGCACTTTATTATGCCTTTTTATATGTGCTATTTTATTTCATTATATACTAAAGAAAGAATTCTAATGGTAAAAATTAATATTTAACGAAAAAATAATAAAATAAATATAAAATGGAAGAAAATTTATTTAAAGACTTAAAAAAAAATAATTTGATTCAATAAAATTTTATAAGAAATCTGTTGTTTAAAAATAATGATTTGATCATGCAGCGAAATATTCAAAATGATGAAACCGTAAAATTCATTTGAAATGAAAATTATAAATTTCCTAATTTGAATTCTTCATGACTCTCTTAAAATTGCTATTATTTAAGTTTAAATATTTTATTCATCTACCCCTGAAATTTTATTACTTCACAACTTTTATGAAATAAACTTCCTCGTTGCACTATCAGGGCAGTGCTACATTTCTTTGTAAACTCAAATTTTGAAAAATCTGCTTTCATTTATTTGTTTAAAACTTTCAAAAGATTTTTCTTCCAAGTTTCAACAAACAATTAATATTTTCCCAATCTGTAAAAGCTTGAAGAGCTACCAAGAATAATTACAATCACAGAATTTTGTAGTGATTAGCCTTATTCAAGATTGGGCAAATCTAATACAGAAAACAAACGTAATTGAAACAATTATTCTTTTTTCAAAAAATAAAAAATTTATTTCAGAATAAATTATAAGTGTGGAGATATATACATTTTCAGCTTAAATATTTCTCTTAGTTTCTGTACTTTATTTATTTATATACCTCTTTTAAAAAAACCTTTCCAGTTCATATTTGACAGATTTAGTTTTACTCAGAGTATGAATTATGTTAAGAGAAATTTAATATAATGTTTTTTTCCTTATTTCTATTAACTTTATGTATTAATTCCTAATAAAATTAAGTTAGATTTTAATTATTATAACTGGTACGTAACTTTTCAAGGAAAATAATGAAATAATGAAATTAAAATTAACGAAAAGATATATTATCAATTATCTTGAATCTTGACTCAATCGGAGATGGCCTTCCTGGAAATGATTCCTCTGGGAGTTTCGCGTCAATTCTGCTTGGTTCCTGCTTCTAAATTACGAAGGACCACTTTCGGGGCTATAATAGTACACCTTCTGTGGATATCCCATTACATAAGATGCCCTCACTCCCCCCCCCCTTGTAGTGACAAAAGGAGGAAGTCTTAGTAGCCTCCCATTATACAACAACAACATATATTTAAAAATATTTTATCGTTTATTTTGTGTACACCTTAGCCCACTTTATAAAATTTTACACTTCTCATCATTTATTTATGGAAAAGTTAATGTATATTCCCTATTTAATTCAGTACCTTAAATTATTAATAACTTTTATTTAGAGACTTAATAATATAAAATATTTTATTATATTTAATAACTTTTATTTAGAGATTTAAATTTATTTAAAAAAACAAATTTTAAGAATTGTATTGAAAACTGCTATTGTAATTAGCATACCAACGTAATAAAAAAATTTTATCTTTAGTTTTAGATGTAATAAGTATGTAAATATAATACTCTTTTACATTTTATGACTATTATATAAAAAACCTGAAAGATCTGTCATAATTGTTGACGTTTCTGATAAACTTGATGATTCATATATTGAAACAATTTGTAACTAAAAAGTTGAAGTCTTTTTGTAATCTTCAATTTTTTTCTGGATTATTAGATGACCTTTGATCTGATGATTAAAAAAGAGTTTTCTAGATGTTCCATTTCTATGATTTAAAATGATAAATTGTTATACTTAACAACAATAATATTTTCTCCAAAAATTTAAAAAAGGAGTAATTCTGCATACAAAAATACCTAACTTCTCATCGAAACAGGACTTTTCAATAGATAGAGAGAGCCTATCTATTAAAAAGTCTAATAGACAGAAAAATGGCATATTTCTTCCATCTGAAATGATGAATTACCGTAATGGATGGTGATATCATTTGATTTGAAAGTTTTAAAACATTAAATATCTACTCTTTTAAAACTAATATCTATATTTGAAAGTTTAAAAATTTAAAATGTTGAAACTTTTAAGACATAAAAAAGGAAACAATCTGAAATCGTAAAATCAATCAATAATCAAGAAAAAATATTCAAATATACGTGCCACATCTAAAATTAATCTTTATACTCTTCTAAAATGTTCTTTTTAAAGATATAACGCAAAGAATAGTGAAAAAATGAATGAAAATGTGTAAAGAAGGTTTTATTCTTATTCGTGTTTTGATTTCATTTTTGACAACATTCTATGTTTTAAAATTATTTAATAAGCATTTTATAATTTAACCATGATTGCTTAATACCTTGACTCCGATTTCAAAATTTTATCTTAAGTCAAACTTTAATGACATAGGACACTGTTTGAAAAGTTATCAGTACTTTTCCACTTTGCTACAATTAGATATCATTTATTCTTTATAAAAAATTTGAAATAAGGTTGAATTTTTTTCAAACATATTTTAGCTAACAATTTACTTTAAATATTTTAAAGCATCCGATGAATATTATTACTGAGCTTTGCTTTATTTCTTTACATAGTAACTCTCGTTATTTTTATACAGTTTGCAGTAACCAGAGTTTAAATATGATGCATGATTTGTTCGCAAATTGACAAAATGTAACGCAATCGTTGTCGAATTTAAAATATGTGTCTGTCAATGCTTTATCCAATCCATGAAAATAAAGAAATAAAATGTTTTCGTGAATTTATCAACAAAATTGCTTTTGGATATTTATAAATATTCTTATATTTGTGTGTAATAATTTCCATAATAAAAGAATCGAATGATCGTGTTCCTCACATTCGATACAAATCGTCAACTAAGTATCTCTTGTTTACAGATGGCTGCAATGGGATTATTTCACACCTTATTCTATTTATGCTCTTTAAGTTTTATTTCATGTCATTTATGCATTTAAAAATATGCATACGCTTTTATATTATACCTAATAGACCTTTTTTTTATTATTTTTTATCATTTTAACATGGATTTACTGAATTTTTGAAATACTTTTCCGACTGTACATTAGTACTGGTTGAAAAACTACTTTGCAAAGACCAGTATCTCATATAAAGAAAAGTTGCAACTTCAAAATCAAATGAATTCAAAAATCAACTTACATTAATCACTCTTAGTCGCTTTTCACTGACAGAAAAACGGATTAAATGGGAATTGAGTTATGCAATAATATAAACACTATTAATCGCTTGGATTATTTTTGTATATTAAGCATTAATTCAAAAATGGTATTCCATGTTCTCATGAAAGCAAGATCACTAATCTGTGTTTATGAGAAACCTTAATGTACAGTGCAATTTTCTGTTCTATTAATGATTATTAAATGTTCACCAAGCAGTATAACTGTGACGAAACTATTGTAAATTAGGGCTACTATTTCCTATTGAAGGAAGACATTGTGAGCTTGACTGTAAAATTATTGATGTAATTCCGAAATGAGTTGAAAATTACCGATTTCACTAAGGGTGGCTGGAGCCCTTAAAATAAGTTATGGTGTGCGTAAAATAAGTGTTCATGGTCACAATGTCTTCAAAGTGAAATGATATTTCTGGAGGTGACTAGCCAACTGTGCGAATCTTTTTCTTCGTTTCAGCTTCAAAATTACAAGGAGTTACTTTCGGAATAATGATATCATATTTCCTGCTATATAAACACCATATTCTCAATTCTTTATGAAAAATATTAAAATTTAAAAATTTTTAAATTAAAATGTTTTTGAAATATCTGGGGACTAGCAAACAACAATTCTTCTTAGCTGTAATATAATTTCAAAACTTTATTAGTGCTTACCAAATTTCAAATTTCTACTATGTATCTGTTTTGCAGATATGTCGCATTTGCAATGTACCATTGATTAAAGTTTATGAATAAATGTATTCGTAACTATTGAAGAAGTATGACAATTTTTTACTATCTATTTTTATCATTATAATTTACTCATACTGTAAATAATATAATTTAATTACGAAAGTTTTGATTTGATTCTTTTAAATAATTCTGTCATACTTAAGTTATTACATATTTGGTAATTTATGTGTGATATTACTAAGTATTTATATTTATTTCTATAGACTTAAAATAAATATTTAAATACTGTGATTATCTCTTTTATTATGATGAATAATTTGATACGGCAATAAATCCACAACTTTGAATGTATAAAGTGTTGTATTCTGCACCATTAATATATAATTTCATAATAAAACAAACAATTTAAAGAAAGCAATATTTTAAACTTTAATTCTAAATATCCGTAAGTGTTTTACACATTAGGATGATCATTTTTTTTTTACAAAGGAGAAACAGAATTTTCATTCTGCCACACGTGCCGTGCACTATAGCACTTTGCACCCCATTCAGAGAAGTTCCGAAATGGTTTGTCTTGTATCACAGCGAACGTTTCAGTCTGCTGGTTCGTAATGATTCATTCGGTCTTTTTGTTCCGGAAGTTCTATCTTCAGTTCATTTCATCTGCACTCAGGCAGCCGATTATAGAGTCCTTGCAGATTAGGAACTTAAAAGACACAACAATTTCCAGCTGACATGAGGTCGATTTCTTTGTTTTCTTCTCCAGAATGTTTCATAGTCTATATTTCTTTATTCGAAATAATGTGCGATTCAATATTTAAAATCAAAAAGTTTACTAATTTTCAGATATAAAAATTATTTATAAAATTTAGTTTGCATAATGTAATGGAAATATAAAGTATCGCATGAAATAAAATCATTTCAAGCTGTTATTTATTGATCCCGAAATAAACTATAGAGCTTAAAACTTTCTGAAAATAAGATATGTGTGTTGATTATATGTTCAGTTTTTCTGGTAGTTTACTTTAAAAAAATTCTCAGTATTTTTAATTAATTTAAGAATTATTTTAATGTATGTTTAATAAATTACAGATATTTTACTTTTAAGTAATTACATACATAAAATATTCACAAACGAAAGACAATTTAAACTTATTTCATAAGAAAATGTCTTTTCTATTTCATAATTTTTCTAAATAGCAAATTTAAATTAAATAGTTAAAGAGACGTATTTATAGTTGAATAGTTTAAATAATAAAATATCTCTGATTGCTATTTCTCAAAAGAAATATATTTTTCAAATTTAGAAATTAAGTTTTATTTTCCAGGTCAGCATTTTTAAATATTAAAAGTAATTAAAGACACCAATATTCATTAACAATTTTATTATTTGTGTGACAGGAAAATTATTTGAATTTATTTAATTGCTAATACTATAGCTTATTTTTTATTATAAAAATAAAGGGTTTAAAAATAGATATGATCATAATTCAATATTATACTTTTGGATTTTGTTTTGATGATCTGTAATTTGATGACTTTTTAACAATTTCGTGTAATTAAAATTATATTGGAAGCAAATATGCATATCTATTAGAATATTTTACCTTTTTAAGTGAAAACTTTCTTTCAACTTATTCTATTTTTAATTCGATTCCTGAAAATTCAAATAGAAACTTAAGTGTTAAATTAACTTTACATTGAAAATGTGGATTTGGCATTTTACTATTTATTTTTTAGGAAAACAAAAACTGGAGAGATTTATTTTCGACGCCCTTCTCAGACAGCAGCATTCTCACTGTTTCATCTTTCTCAAAAGAAACCTTCCACTGCGTAAGTGGCTTTCCAACAAGACTTCTGGCACAACAGTTTATAGATTATGATTCTCGCGCTATGTACAGCTTTCCTCTGCAGCTAGTTCGTGGCACCTAGGCATTCACACTCGTTTGAACTGAAGTAGGACGTTTGCATAGAGTAAAGTTTGTCTATAGGGTTGACTGATGAAGGAAAAATATGACCCCCGTCCCCCATGGAGGTCGTCTGGCCTTGGCTGATGAGGACATCCTCCAGACCACCGAGACTGCCCTCGCTGTCCATGCTGATGTCACTCTTCATGTACTGCGTGTCCGGATGGGAAGAAGAATAATACTGACCTGTGAAAGAAATGAAACGTAATCAATAAATCTCGATCACATTAATTATTACCGTCTCAGTGTCTTAAACTAAGTTACTTTTAAACACTGTTATTGAGTGGCTATTAGCTGGATGTTGTTTTTATAGTAATAGAGCATACACAATATGTTCTCAAACATCTTTTGTGTATAAGACTATTTGAGATTTATAAAATTTTCCTTGAAAATTATATATGATTTATTAATTCCAATTTATTTGTTAACTACATAAGCATTTTAGTTCCGTCAGTGCATGATATGTTCTACTAGTGCTAAGGAGAAATTTCTCCTTAGCACTAGTAAGGAGAAATTTCTCCTTAGCACTAGTAAAAAAAATATAATCTAGATATTTTTTAAATTTTGTAAATATATATATATATATATATATATATATATATATATATATATATATATATATATATATATATATATATATATATATATCCTAAAAAGAATCATAAAAAGAGTTTTCAAATATATTTTTATGAATTTTGGAACTCTAACTTGGGGTTTTTTTCTTAACTTAAATCTATAGTATAAAATTTTCATGGAATAGCACTTACTATAATAATATGTTTAAATACTAGTGAATTTTAATGTTTTTAAGAGCTTAAATCAGAAACAATAATTAATTGAATTCTAGATTACTATAACTCCAGATGATTTGTTATTCTTTTTATTATCGATATATCGAAGAAATTAAATTGATATTTTTACTAATCGATATTATTGTCATAAATGCATTTTAAATACCGAAATTACGTTGTAGTACTTTCGAATTTAATGAAGATATGTTCTCATTAATTTAGAGTACTGCTAAAACTAAAAACTTATTTTATATGTGAGTGAAAATAGTTACTCTTTCAGAAATTTAAGATTTATAATTTAAGATAATTAATTGCGCACTCATTCATATAAAGCATATGTTACTATTTGTTGCAGATATTTAATGTTTGAAAGTTATTTTTGAAATTAATTTCGAGTTGTTGATTATTGTTAAAAAACAAATTGACTAAAAAATGCACTATACTGATAACACCAACATTTTTGGGTATTTGAGAAAAAATCATAAAATTCAATACGTTATTTTTATATTTTGATTTAAACTTTTTAAGTATCATCCTTTTAATGTTGAAATGTCTGTTAGTGTTACAAGATTGTTTTTTTTTTAATATTTAAAATGATACTTTAATATTGAAAGGTTATAATAAAAAATTTTGTTTTTCTTGAATATTTTGAATTACATAGTTCACCCTAATTAAATCTTAAATAATCTAATAAAAAAATATCTCTTTTTTATTTTAAAATCCTAAATACTAGTAAGATAACAAAATAATAACAAATAAATTTATCAAGAAATTTCCGGAAATTTATTATAAAAATTTCCCTTTTATATTCAAAGAACTACAAACATTTAGCTTAAAATAATAACTTATTATTAACATATATTACTAATAATTTCATATCTGGAATTGGTTGTCCTACAAAAGAAGAATACATGATAATCGATGAAAAAATGTAATTTTGAATATTTTTCACAAATTAGAAGATAAATTTATTAAAACATATTTTGCTCGATTTGTGATTTTTATACTAATTTTTCTGAGCATAACCTTGAAATAAAAATTTTATAATAAGAACTTGGTTAATTTTTTCAGGACTTTTATATAACTAATATCATTATATTAAAAAAGGGATACCAGTGGTAAAAAATGTTCAATAATTAGACTACCAATACTTTTAGAACTTTACTATTAGCTAATTTTCTGTAATCTAAACGTAATTACAGAAGCGTTAAAAGAGAACTTTCGCCATGCAGACACACTTCGAAGCAATTATAAAGTAGACAAGTCTCAAAATATAAAAACTTTTCGCTTCATAATTTGAAACTCATTAGGCAAATTCACCTTCCTTATATAATTAAAGAGTTTTTATTGAAAGAAAAATCACCGCGATTTCAAGTTCACAAAGCGAGAATTAATTGTTTTTTTTTCTTCCGAATTTCGCTGCTAATTGCCCAGCTAAATGAGAACAAAATGGCTTGCTGCCCAGTTGCCAATTTTTCCCATCTTAGATTTGGAGGAGTGAAATCAGGATTGTGTAAAAGATCTCACTCACCTTCTGGGACGTGGTTGGAGTAAGGAACTGTCGCTAAAGGGAACTGTGAGGGGTCACTATCCCCCACCGAGAGACGAGCGTAGGGTGGGGCTGCAAGATCAAGAAAGAAACGAATCACGATACACGTAACCGAAAATTATTTCAGATATTCATGAAAATTCAATCCAATCCCAAGAAAGATATCAAACAATTTTTCTTAAAATAAATTTTGATATCAATTATCATATTAAAATTTTGAGTAAAATTATGCAATAAATCTAGGAATATAAACATTATATTGAAAGATTTATCAATTTGTAAATGTAAATAATTGCTATATTACTTGTATATAACATTTTCATGCATTAAATTGGCAGTATCGTCAATTAAAGTAAATAGGAAACATTGTTTTTTAATTCAGATATTAGCACAATTCAACGGAAGTTTATAAATTTGTAAATTGTACTGTGTTAATATCGTTTTCTGAGTGAAGTCAAATATAATCACAGAAAAATCCTACGAACTTTTCAAATATGTTTGAGCAAACCTATTTTCTTTATTTATGTGTTCTGTATTTGTAGGAAAATATAATGCATTTGTTTTATTTAAAAATTAAAATATCAAAAATTCTTAATGATTGTAAAATATTGCTCTTAAAATCTAATTTAAACAATATTTTTAGCACCCAAAAATAATTTTACGCAGAAAAATTTAAAAATAAATAAAAAAAAATTTCAATTTAACGCGCCGCAGAACAAACAGTAAAAAAATAAAGCCCTAAAATTAATTTTTTTCCTATTACGTACACAAAAATAAATTGTATGATTTCATATACCAAAAATCATATTTTTCACAGAATATTTAAAAAATGACTTTTATTAATTACATGCAACTATTTATTTCATGAATATCATAACTCCATAGGCATCATTGATGTTTTGCAAATTTAAGTTTAAATATTTTCAAAAATTAAGTATTTCCAAGCTATTATATCACGTTCTTTTACATCTTTTTATAACAATTTGTTTGCTTAAGAATATTTTTGCCACATATATATATATATATATGCATTTTATATATATATATATATATATATATATATATATATATATATATATATATATATATATATATATATATATATATATACATAAACAAAACATATTTATCGTTTATAATAAATCTAATAATCTTGAAATCGTTTTATCTTTTTTTACTTATGCCTCTTTGTGTATATCCTAAATGCGAAAGGTTTGTATTATCTTTTACATGTGAAAAAATTTTATTTATGAGAAAAATCTTACAATATTCATTTTAACATGTACCAAGCTCTTTTTAAATTTTATATGTTAAACGTTTACTACTAAAGCTAATGCATGGCGTAAGCAACTCCTCAGTACCGTTTGTTGAATATATATTTACTTAACAAAGTATTATATACTTACAGTATTCACTTGGGTCTCCATGGCTCAGCTCGTCAGATTTCTTCCCGTCTTTTCCTGGACTGGACAGATCGGGATTCGAACCTCCATTCTGTGAATCGGCACCCTGCTTTTGGCTTTGCTGCTGTAGCTGTTGCTGCTGCTTTCGCTGAAGCTTCTTTAGCTGACGTGGAATATGTGGGGAGAAAAAGAAATGTTATTAAATGGCTTGTCTCATAATGACGTCACACATTTTATAAACAAATAAATGATGTCTCAGAAGAAAAACATTAGTGCTTTTGAAACGTATAAAAGCAAATTGAACTGCATTCTTAATTTTATTGTAAAAATATTAAATAATACAGGTGTATTGTGTACTGAGGAATGTACATAATACATACTTGTGTACATAATACACCTCTATTATTTAAGTGAGTATTTTATGAATTCCAAACATAGTATTGGTAAAATCCATTTTTTAATAATTCAAACTCGTCACTGCAGAACTAAAATATTTTTTCCATGAAACATATTTTATTGGTCACATTAAAATAATTTTGAAAAGGAAACTTTGCTCATTATTTTAATTATTTATTTATTTTCCTATTTATTGTTCATTTTTGCTAATAATTGTTTTATGAAAAAATGCGAGTTTCTAAAAATTAGCTCGATCGAGGAATCACTGTAACCGCATAATAATAATTCATATTTGTGTTGTATGAGTGTGAATACTTTATGAATAAAAATAATTACTTAACTTCAATAATAAAATAAACCCTATTATGTAATTTATGCAACTAATTTGTGTGCAGTTTAATAGTTTCTAAAAATTCAAGGATAAAATTCGTTGAAAATTATATTTTTATTCTAGATTAAGTTAAAAAATTATGTCTTAAAAAATTGATTTCCATACAGTTTTGTAACAGAATACACTAACTGATCAGCTCTTGGACTTTGAAAATTTGATTGTGCATGAAATTTGATAAGTCATGCAATTTCTAAAAACCTTCAATTAATAGAATTCTCTCTTCTCTGATTGAGCTTTAACGGTATTTCAAGCGTTTGCGATAAACATGCTGATAAAGGAATTAGCAAAATAAAATTTTAAATTCGAATAATATTTCAGGATCATTACCTTGGCTCTTTGATTCTGAAACCAAACTTGTACGATTCGGACACTTAGGCCTGTTTCTTTTGCTAGAGATTCTCGAACCTACAAATGAGAGTTTGAAAATTTAAGAGCATTTTTAATAACAACTTTGAATCAAATTTTGATACAAAGTTGTTATTATAACGCAATGCACATTAAATGTGCATTGTGATATAAAGTTTTATAATAAGGGAAGCAACAATCGGGAATTTTTTTTTATTATTAAAAATTAAACAAAGATCATAAATGTATACATTTTGATTTAAATATTAAATATCTTTTTTAATATAAACTAGCTTTTAAATACTATCAAATTATAATCAATAAAATAAAGGTATAAAGTGAGATATAAATTAAATTTTTTATTTCTAAATATTTACGCTTTATCAATTAAACAAAATATTTTTAAAAAGTCATACTTCAAATCTGACTGTCAAAAGGTATTTTTGGATATTAAAAGATATACCCGTCTATTACAAACTATTCCTATGTTCTTATTATAATAACATGTTGTAACAATTATTTAAATTAAATTTAATAATTGTTATAAAAACTCTTATATATATATATATATATATATATATAAATATACAGAAATGTTTAATTTCTATTAAAATTAAACCAACGAAAAAGTTAAATTAGTTAAATAATTTCTAAATGCAGCATTAATATTAGTAACAATATTAATATTAATGCTGCATTTAGAAATTATTTTTTAAAGATATGTTCGAAATGTTTCTAGTATAGAATTTTTGAAGAGAGTTAATTATGCTTTTAGTAAACTACATAACTAAATAAATAAAATCTTTCAAATATATGTAAATTTTGAATATTATTTCGTAAACACATTATAATATACGTTTCTCCATAAAATTGTGAGAGATGTGCTACAATAATGAAATTTTCAGGAAAAATATAAATTCCAAATATTTTTAAAAATGATGTTTTTAGCATCTTAAAAATCATATTTCTATAATAAATTTATGGTGGGTATTACTAAAACAATATTTATTCATTTTAATTTTAAAAAAATTTAACAAAATTCTATATCGTAAATAACAATCCTTTTGGTCATTTATTAATTATATCCAAAGTAAGAATTGGAAATATGAGTAGTATCACATAGGCAAAAAAACTTCATATACTTTATATTATATTTAAAAACTTTATATTATATTTATTAAATTATAATAAATAAAATAAATTATTTATTGAAATTAATATATTTGCTTTTTTTTATTTTAGAGGTAATAAATACCTGTGTGATAATTTATTAAATAATATATATTTACGAAAGGTAAATAATTTTAATATAACTGAATTTAAATATGTAATGCTAAACTTATATAGAAAATTCTGCATTATTTTTTATACAAAAAGATTATTCGACAAGGAACAAATTATTCAAATAAAATTTAAAATCAAATATTTGTCTGTTATTTATTTTTTTAAAAGTAAAACATTTTAGTTCTTATCAAAAATTTAAACAGTGCTGTAAATATGAATTAAAATAATTTTTAGTTATATACTTGTTGAAATTATTGATTAATTTTAAAAACTGCTTCACATAAAAATGCTTTTAAAAATATTACGCTACAAATATTTTCATGCGCATTTAATAAAATGAAAATGACAATAATAATTTTGTCTAATGATGCTGATCACTAAAAATATTAAAAATAAATTTTCCTATTGGTCAAATCCTATATTAATATATTATTAGAAATTAATATAAACACCTTTAATAAGAATTATGTGAAACTTTGCCAACTTTTTTTAAAATATGTGTCAAATGAAAAATTTTAAATATCTAAATTTAGTAAACAATCTAGTATAAAATTAACAGTTAGAGTAATATATAAATATATATTTTTTCAACTCATTGTTTTTATTAGTAGTTTGTTACAACCAAGTATTGGATAAAATAAAAAACATGCCTAATGCTTTTAAACTTAATGTAACCCATGCAAATTATAATTGTTTTACCTTTCTGCAGGGTTTCTGGCTAATTTCAAAGGAAGCCTTAAAGGCTCTTCTTTGGGCTGTTGTAAGGATTGTTCTAGGCCTTTTAGGTCCCCTTCGGCCATCTTGCCTAGGCTGGCCATTGTGAGGTCCCGTCGACGTCAACTGTCCATTTTCCCCTAAAAAGGTTTTCACAACTTCAATTTACATATTCATAAAAAATGCTGATTTAAAGTATGTGATATTGAATGTAAGCATTTACTTTAATTTTTTCAATTTATTAAATAAATAATTAATTTTTATACAACTTTTGTATAATTTAATATATAATTTTGAAATTATTTAGTAAACAGTAAGTTTTATAACATGAAGGTAGATTTTAATGAGTTCACTTATTGGTTGAAATAAGATTGTCCAAAAATTAATGATTTCTTCAATTTCATAAAAGTGTTTTTTTTTTTTTTTTTTTTTTTTTTTTAATAAAATCTCTTTTTGAAGGATTTAATTAATTAAATAAGATAACTTAATATTTTAGACTAAAAATTAGCAAATGATTGATTATTGAAATCTTTAATTGATTGATTATAAATTTGGAGATATTTCCTTCAATTTACATTATAAATTTAATAAATAAAATATGTATTACATTGAAAGAGAATATTCATTTTTTGTTGTATAACACTCTCTTCTTCATATTTCAACAGTTAGTCAAAACATGTAATGGTTACAAATATACCTCTCGTAACTATCTGCATGACAGCCATTTCTTTCTCAAAGTCTGGCCTGCAGTACAGTCTTCCACTTCGGACGACGAACTGGTCGCCCTTCTGTAGTTGGCGACCGCAGCCGACGCACACGAAACAAGGTAGGTGATACACGTGGTCCAGAGCTCTCATTACCAGCTCTGTGGGAGCGATTGGAAGCACACATCCTGTACATTTCACAGCAAACAATCTGTGGAAAGAAATAAGCTTATATTAATGATTCAGAAGGGCTAAAAATATAGTAAATTTATGAAGAAATATTATAAAACCTTAATTTACAATTCTTATTAATTTTGATAATTCTGCGCTGTTGTCACTAAATTTAAATACTGCCAATTTCTCACGGTTTGGGGGAAAATTAGGTTAAAGTAACCAATAAAATATTTTTATTGGGGTTAGGATAGAGAAATAAAATATGTTCAAAACATTAGAAATTTATAAGAAAAATATTCCGGTAAGTGTCTATTACTGATTGCAGGAAGAATTTTAGATTAACACGATTTTATTCCACAGTATTTAGAGAATGTTTTGTTGTTTGTTTTTTAAACAACAGTGTGTGTGTATGTGTGTGCGTGGGTGCATGCGTGTGTGTGTGTGTGTGCTTAGGTGCATGCGTGTGTGTGTGCTTAGGTGCATGCGTGTGTGTGTGCTTGGGTGCATGCGTGTGTGTGTGTGCTTGGGTGCATGCGTGTGCTTGGGTGCATGCGTGTGCGTGCGTTCGTGCATGCGTGCGTGAGTGAGTGTGTGTGTGTGCGTGCGTGATTGTGTGTGCGTGCGTGAGTGTGTGTGCATGCGTGAGTGTGTGTGCGTGCGTGCGTGCATGCGTGTGTGAGTGAGTGTGTGCGTGTGTGCAGGCGTGTGTGAGTGAGTGTGTGCGTGTGTGTGAGTGAGTGTGTGTGCGTGCGTGCATGCGTGTGTGAGTGAGTGTGTGTGCTTGCGTGCATGCGTGTGTGAGTGAGTGTGTGTGCTTGCGTGCATGCGTGTGTGAGTGAGTGTGTGTGCGTGCGTGCATGCGTGTGTGTGTGCGGGCGCGTGTGTGTGTGAGAGAGAGAAAGATAAGCATACTAGCAAGTTTGGGCCTTTAACGGAATAAAAAACATTGCTAAATTATGTAACTTTAATGTGAATAATAATTTTGGGATGGTAAATGTAAAAAAACTTTTGATTAAAATCTACGCATCTGCAAAACCAACAAATATATCAATTTTATTTCTTATATGAATGTATTTTTCTCGCGTCATTTTTGGCGATGATTCCCAAAATCATCAATATGGTTGGTTACCCAACAATGAAAGTATCATCTATCAACAGTTAGATTTGAAATACCCTGTTATGTGTACACTAAATTTCATTTGGGGGAAACCTCTTTGAGCGATAAATCACAGGCTATCTCATAGTGACGAAATCTTTTGTCCTCTTGACCCGCAGATCCAAGTTTTTCGTATTGGTCATCTTAATGGCCGATGACCAAGTCCCCTCTGGTAAACACAGGGGTTTCATAGCAAGCATCATTTGAGGTCAGCAAACTAGCGGGGGAGGATTATGGTGCAGGGATAAGAGCAGATCTGGGATCAACAATGTGCGAAACATAGGTTGTTTCAAGGGATCAAGACTGTCTGCAGGGAGGGGGTAGTACGTGCCAGTGAAGAGTTAATGTTTGCTGATCAAACATTATTTTATGTGGGAAAAGTCCATACGAAAAGCAGGATCAAGGTTTAGAATCACGCTTAATAAACTCTGCCCCAGTTGTTTCCGGTCAAATTCCCTGCTGATTAATATGCTTGAATGCAATATACCAGTGCTCCTTGAGGAGAAAATTATTTAAAAGTTTTTAACTCAGAGATCCATCTGAGCTATACCTATGATATCTGATGTCTATTTTATTCGCGATGATATCATTGTTAAAAAGATTAGCATTACAGAAGTAGTTAATTCTAAGAAAATTTAGAATTGTTAGCCTAGAGTTTGTGTAGAACACAAGTACATACACAATTAAGTACAAGCTAAAATAAAAGATTGAATAATGTCAGATTAATATTTGAACTTGAATAAAATGATATTTATATTAGGTCTTATTCAGATTTATTAGAGAGTGCAAAATAAAAAATTCAAATTTATTTAAATAAAAATATGCTTTTACTATTTTAATAAAAATACCCTTTTAATAAAAATATACTTCCAAAAAGGGTAAACTAAGCTATTATTTCATTTTTTAAGTACCTCAAATTCGAGAGTATTAAATGTACCATTAAAAAATAAGAAATATTTTCGAGCTAAATATTATAAACTTTTTGGTTCCATGTTACTTTAAAATCAGGTTTATGAGAGTACAAAATAAAAATTAAATTTACTTCAATTAAAATATATTTCTTCATTGGAATAAAATAATTAAATTTGGATTATTATATATTTCATTTTTAAAATTCTAATTTTTTTTCCAACGGTGGGCTCTTGGGTGACGAACCCTTTGCTACAACAAGACCAAAAATTGCTACTCATTTGTCGTTACCCAGCGGGAACCTGTGAACCAAGTCACGGAGGCGAGTAGAGTTGCTCGCGCCATACCACCTCAAACCCGTTTATAGGGTGGGCCACATTCATACATCATCACAGAAGAAAGGATAGAGAAACACAGAGAGAACAGAGAAAGTAAATTATATCCATGCCCGAACCCGGGACCCACAGCTCAGGAGTCAAGAGAGCTAACCATTTTAATATTAGATCAGTCCTTAAAAGTAAGCTCTATTTTTATACAAAATATTAATTTTCTTGTTCCATTTTTTTATATCCACTTTACAAAAGTAGATTTAACAATTTTAAGTACAAGAATTGGTGTAAAACAAATACTTATTGCTTCATAGATAATATAAATAAGTTAACATTATCATATAGTTATAATCAGTTATCATCAGTACTTTTTTTTAAAATGACACGCTTTTAGATTTTTAGGACGTAGTAAAAAACAATAATTTAATTATTTTAGAATACTTAAGTAAAAAATTCAAAAAAGATTCTTTTCTCACAGTTAAATATTTAAAAAATAATATAATATTATATATATATGTATTTAAATATTTTATACTTATGAAAAAGTATCAAATATTATATATCGCGCTTACTTGTATTCTATTTTCTAGAACTAAATCAAGTTGATAATTTATTAATATAAATGCTCTTCATGTTTAAAGTAACAAAAATTTATAATTAAGAAATTAGACAATTATTATTGCTAAATATTATTAAATCATTCATTCAATAATAATTCTGATGACGTAAATCATACCAGCATACTATAAATTGAAAATGCCAATTAAAAAAATGCTGTAAGAGATATGATGGTACTGATTTTATAGTTCGGTAATTCTGCGGAATAATAAGGAATACAAACATGAAAACTTTGTCATACAACACAAATTTCAATAACTAAATCACCATGATTCTTCCGTTTCGCTAAGTCATTTCTTAATGACAAATAAAACATGAAAAAGAAGCCAATTATTTCGGTGCTCAAATGCTGATTAATTATTGACTAAAGCTTTCCTAACACGTGTAAAACAACTGCGGGTGCGCCATTAGCATAATATAAATTCCTCTTCCATTTCATCGCCTGGCGACGTTTTCGCAAATAATTTAGACACATCACTCGCTTTATACATCATTAGAGCATTAAAGGTAAAAGAAGCACTTTATTAAATCGCCAAGCCTGATTGGCGCGCTTTAATAATCGCCTTCAGGGAAGGTAGAGATATAAATAAAAGCTTCCTATATTATTTCGCAATTTCTTTTTCTCTTTTAGTCGAAGAAAACTTTTCTTCTTTTGCAATCTTCTATTATGGTTATTAGCAGAAATCGCTTTTACTCCAAATGAACCATAAAAAGTAATAGCACCTCATCATCATCATCATCAGCTGAGGAAGAAAAGGGAAAACAAAATTCGCCAAAGGAGAATGAAGAAACCGATTTCAGATATTCCTTCATCAAAAAGCAAAAGTGACGAAAATAAAGTTACAACATTTAGGTTCCTCGCAATTAAACCTCTCCAACTAGAGATGAAAAAAATCAGGCCGTGTTTCTCAACTAATTGTGTGCAAATAATGGATGGTAAATAATTGTTACACCACTAAGAATTAAAATAAATCTAAGTTTGGCATAATTCACAGGAAAATATTAATTCATGGTAATTTTGAACATTTTGTGACAACTTAGAACCCATTGAATTTTTATAAAAATCATTTATTTTGTTTTTATTTGGCTTTAATTATATAATAATATACTAGTATTTGTGTTGAATAAATCTTTAACCACATTATTCCAGTTATATAGTTAAATTTTCGATTATTATTTGCTTATAATTATGTAATCAATATTGAGCATAAAATTGTTTTCATATGGCTATGTGCAGTTACCAAATAAATATAAACCAGTGCTAGAGAGCAATACCATTTATGCTATTGCTATTTTAAATTTCTTTCTCACACACATATTCAAATTTTGCTACATATTTTCTGAAAATTTAAGAAATTATATAAATAATAACTTAAATTATGTAAAAGTATTCGTATTATTATTGGAAATACCTAAGTTGTAGAAATATTGATTAGCAAGCCATAGCAGTTAAAAGAATAATTAATTTCAGTAAAACTTAAGTAAACTGAGAAAAACTTTTACAAATTTAAATTTTTCTTAATACATCACGAAATTAAATATTTCATAGTATTTACAAGCTTTTTATATGAGACTTTTTTTCTAGTTTTTTCAAACAGTTTAAACACAATTAGCTATTTTACTAAAATAAAAAGCTATTTTAAGCCCAATTAGCTATTTTAACAAAAAAATAAGACTTCAAAACTGGTAACGTTTTTGAAGAATAATAAATTAATTTATCAAACATATAAACATCTCAATGTTTAGATATTGTTGCTTCAATGCTTGCAAATGTTTCCGTGAAGAAAGAAATACGTATAATATTTTCAATAATCGGAAATATATGAAGCTATTGAAGTAAAAAATCATGAATTCCACGATATTCTGAAATTAAATTTATAGATCTTGTGTTTTGCAAAGTGTAGTGTTCATAACTTTCATGATTTCATTTCAATTAAATTTAAAAGTCAAATAATAATACTAATTATTTAAAATTCAATTTTTTATGTTATTTATATATATAACATCACATTTAAAATTTTATAAGAATTACATTAAAAAAACTTTCAAAAAATAACAATATAAGGGCAATACATTGTAAAATCAAGTTTCTTTAATGTCTCTTTTTATTCTTAAATTGCATAAGTGCTTCAATTGTGATAAATCTTATAATTTATTTTTTATGCAATTATAAAATTAATACTGATTGCATTATGAAGTTTAATTATTCCAAGTGTTTCTATGAATAATTAATTTTTAACATAAATTACATAAATAATAAATTTATATATGCAATTTATATATTTTGTTTAATATATATTTGTTTGGTATAAAGTATTATATGTATATGTTATTCAATATAAAATGATTCAGAGTTGATAGCAATGTAATTTCATATCTATTTTACCAAATTAGTAAAGTTTAAGATTTTGCATAGATTAAAGAGGTTTTTTGTAAAAAAATAACATAGATATATGGAATAAATCGAAAACAGTTACATACAAATATTATGATATTTTAAAAATATACAAAAAATCCGACTTATCCAATTTTTTTAAAAAATATACTCGATGTCATATGTCATTTAACATCGCTTATTAATTCATCAAAAAACATGATTTTGTTGTGATTTTCATATACAATTTCAATGAACGAATATGAATAAATGATTCGAAATCAACAAAAGTGAGCGAACCCCTTTGAAAGAGAGCTCAATAAATTATTAAAATACGAAGCCCTCCAAAGTAAGTCTGAATTAGAATTAATTATTGTAGAATACGTAAAATATCTATAATTAAACTGAGTGGAGAACCATGAAAGAGGCAAGAAATTCGTAGTTAATTAATTCCAAACAAACATTTAGTTGTCGAATTAAAAATCGAATTGTTCGCTTCACATAACATAAATAGAGAAAATATTCCCAGAAAAATAAATAAATATCTCACCAAAAAATAGAAACCCTATCACCAGATGGCGGGGATTGTTTTTCATCTCTCTCTTCAATGCATAAATGTAATCGGAAGTTATAATTAAGCTCGTCTCACTTGTGGAGAATCCTTTGAAAGTAATAAACAATGGGTGAACCATTGTTCTTCAGTTTAGAAAAGGAAGTCTTTTAAAAATTGCTTAATTAAAAAGGCACTAGCGTCAGTTTGAGAAAGATTCGAACATTTGTTTGAGAATTCGAAGACGAGAGTCGTTTGAAAAGACACCAGGGTTCTCCTCGCTCTCTCTTTTTTTTTTTTTTATCTCTCTAAACCACGAAACACGTGTTGAGAAGAGTTTATCGTTTGCGATTGTGGATGTCCCTGAATGCACGAAGAGTGGAAAGCTTTTCATGCGGAAGAGGGCTTCGTGAATTCGACGCATTGCGAAAGCGGCTTTTGTTTTCAAAATCTGAAGCAGATGTCTCGACGCTACAAAAGGGTTCGGGGACCGCCCCTTATCAATGAATCGGCATAGTTCCAGTTTTGACTTATAAATAGGATTCAGTACCGTATTTCCCAATAAAATAAAAATATATTCTACTTGTTTGTTCCTTGGGTATGCTTAAAATATTTTCTGCACTTTAATATTTTCCTTAATATTATTTTTACTTTTTTTGTTCAGGTCTAATAAATAACAGTATATAATTGACTTCATAGTTCAAAAGCATACTAGATTTTCCATCAAAGTCTTGAATTATGTATTTCAAATAGAGAAAGGATTGTCAACAATGTTATGGCAATAGCAATTAGTGAAGATATTTTTTATATCATTTTTATGAAACTATGAAGTTAAGGACAGTTTCTAATTTCAAACAGTGTCAGCATAACTAAAGATCTAAACTTTAACAAGTTAATTTACAACTGTATTCTTTATTTGCTCCTCATTCTTATCTAAGTTTTTTATTGAAATAAATTGCATCCTCTATTTATCAAGCCTTTAAATATTTTCTAATAATTTATTCAGAATATTTGTGATTGATAATTAATATTGATAATTAATACTAGATGTAAAATTCAATTTTTTAAAATGGAACTGAGAGAGAGAAAGAGCTTTTATATCCAATAAATTTTAAATTGCTTAAAAGTAAGCTTATTTTATAACATTGTTCAAATCTCATATTTTTTAAATTAAATTTTGAACTCAATGAAAAATAAAATTGATTTTACGAAGACAATAATATCCATGATTAAAATCTTTAAAAAAGTTCACTTTTATATGATTTATTCTAAGAAATGAAAATTCTCTAGTTTTTGGAAACTTGAGTTTCTTTTTTATTTCTTTATTTTTTTTTTTCAATTCACAATGAATATTGTTTTAAAAAATTCTTATTCAGAGGAATTTTTTACGTAATCGTGTAATATTTGAAAATTATTTCTAATATATTTCCTTATAAGCAATTATTCAGCAGGAAAAAGTATTAAATTAGTCCGTTTAAGTTATTCTATGAAACAAAAGTATTCTATAAAATATAATAGTCTTTCTTTTCTTTTACTGTATTCAGTAGTTTTATATAATTTTCACAGCATAATGTTTTACTGTATAACGATGTAAAAAGCAAATTAAAATTTAAATACACTAAAACATACAAAGTTACAAACTCATTTAATGTAATTTAATAAGAAAAATTAAGTTATTAATGCTTATTATTTTAACTATTGTTGTGTGATGTTTATAATTATTCATTATTTACGATTTTAATCTTTAAAATAGTTCAATACTTATTCACTTTTTTATGGTCATGTTATAAAAGGGTAGCTATGGACAAGACAATGAACAAGCATACTCTCTCTTATCAATATTTTATTAAGTTAAGATATAATTAAGTAAACTCGTGACGTGCTTCAGTTGCTAAGTAGCTTCTCGCAACTCTCCATTAATACTAGTAAAGTGAAGCATCATTTGCCGAGGGCAGGGATTGATAGGGTGATCACACTCACCTTACTGAGTTTCCAGGATCTTTGCGAGTTGAGAACGTGTCTACATTATTCTGTTAGATCCAAAGTCCCTCCGTTGGTGTGGCGGGGATGTGAAGAGGAAGGTGACATCTTACGTGGGATCTCGTCACCTAACCGTGGATTACCAGGTGTTTGGTGATGGGTGAGTATTACCAAACGCTTGGTAATCCATTTTCATAAAGTCTAAACTTGTTAACCTTAAGTCCAGAATTCGCTTGCAGCGCTATGTATGTAAACTTTTGATGAGCAAATAATTAGTATACCCATGTAATGCACAAGCTAAATAACCCATATTAATTAAAACTGAAATCTGTAATCAATCATAATTTTTCTATTAGATTTTATTCTACTATATATTAAGGCACCAATTTTCTTTTTATTACAATATCCCATATCTCTTAATAACTTCTGAACTCTCAAAAATAATTTCGTTCTTAAGAAATTTCTAGATTTTAATATAATAGATGTTATGTGTGTCTATTCTATTAGTAATTTCTTTAGTATATTATATTAACCTTTTGAAGCTCCTCTATTTTTTAGCATCGTATTTATTAAGAACTTTTAAAACTATCTATTTTACATTAGTTAGTAATATAGAGAGATTATTGTCTTTAAAATTAATTTCAATTTGCTAATAAAAATTTAAAAAAAACAATATCAATTTAAAATAAATTTAATTTTTCATATTCTTAATAAACTAATCTTTGATTTGTGTAAAATAGTAATTTTTTTCTTCTGACAAAGAATTTTTATTGTAAACAAGACAGGCACATAAAATTTTGCAAATTTAAAATAATAAAATGAAACATGCAATAAATATATTCAATATTTAAGAGCTTAACGTGTGAAAATAAAACTATTTTAATAAAATAAATAACTGAAATATATATTCAATTACATAAATTGAACATCATTTACTGTAAAATGAAAATTTTATGAGAAGGAAATTTATTCTTTAATATCTGCATATTTCTACGAAATGCAAAAAAGAAAAATCTGAGATATTATATTTTTAGGAAATGTATTTAATGCTGGATATACATTACAGTAATAAAGAATTATCTTTCAACAGTATTGAAACAAATAAGCTATTTTTTTCGTGCTTAAATTTTTATATTCTACTAAATTTTTCATTTAGCCAATTGTTAGTGAAAGAAAAACCAATAAGTATGAAGCATTGAATAAATTTCAATTTAGATTACGTTTACAATCGTTCGTTTAAAATGCGACATAAAGCGTGTTCATTGTATATTATTTAACTGATTTGAAAGCCTGCGATATTAAAACGATATAACACACCCTTTTGCCCCTCCTTCGATATTTATATAACTAATGAGTTATATATTAAGCAAGTTGATATTGAAAGAGAAACGTGCGGGTCTTGCCAATCTTTCAATAGTTTCATTTTTATAATAATGACATTTCTGTTTGCAATTTCCAAATTAAATTTAAAGCATTAAATTGAAAGAATGGTAACAAATGAAATATGACAGAAAAGCTTTTGTTAGTGATTTGCTTATAAATGCTGGAAAAAAGGGATGAAATCACTAAAAATCTTATTACACTTGCATTTTTTTTATTTAAATTACTGTTTTAGAAAGAAATTGAATTTTTAGAAACGTAGATACTTTTTACATTATTATTATAAGAAACGATTTTTCTGACACAAGAAACATTTTGTAGAGTTACACAAATATTATTAAGAAAGTTACTGAAGCACATTTAACGGAATTTAAAATAAAAAATTTAATTGACCCTATCAGCATGTGGATATGGTGAGGGTTAACCAAATAGTAAATCTTGTATGATGTTTAATATTCGGCAGTTATAACGTACATTTTTAATGATTCATGTACATGATACGTAAGACTAGAATTACAGAAAACTATCAAGTACACTCCTAATTCAGAAATACAGAAACTTAACATTCATCAAGCGTTCTTCATTAAACTAGCCTGCATTCGAGTTGGACACCCTATTTTTTTTCAATGAACACTTTTTACCCACGAGGTTTTAGTAACTATTCATATATATACATATAATATATATATATATATATATATATATATATATATATATATATATATATATATATATAAACAATATATATATATATATATATATATATATATATATATATATATATATATATATATATATAGGGGCTTACTTTCAAAAAGTAAGTTTTCATAAAAAAAAATAGGCTCTTTTTACAGTTCTTTTGTTCTGAAATGCATGTTATAAGCAGAAATTTTAATCGATTCTAACATTTGCGAAAAAAAAAATGAAAATGCAAAAATGAACATTAGTCATAATACTCTTAAGGAGAGTTAATTGTAGTTCACAAAAGAGAGAAATCCCTGATATTTATTGAAAGCTTAATACTGATTTTAATATCATTTAACAATCTCAGAAAATAATTCGTTAAATATTATTTGAAATTTTGATCTTCTTGGGAAAGTCTAAACAAAACTGTGAGATAATTTCAAAACTTTAATCATTAAATTATGGTTTTTCCAGTGATGTATTTTCATCATCACAAACAATATATATATATATATATATATATATATATATATATATATATATATATATATATATATATATATATATATATATATATATATATATATATATATATATATATATATATATATATATATATATATATATGTACATATATATATATATATATATATATATATATATATATATATATATAGATTGTTTTATATCATAAATTTTGTATAAATTATTCAAATGAAAGTAATTTCAGATAAAATTGAATAAACGTGACGCTTAAGTACAAATCAAGGCGATCATATTTAACTATAATTGGTTTAAAATAATGACTTAATTGAGTTAGCATAGAGTTAAATATTTTATTCGGTTTGTAAAAAGATTTCATAGCTGTGATTGATTTCCATTCATTAATCTACCGAAATCCTATCTTGATTTAATTTTCAGAATTTTACCTCTAGCGATGAAATAAATTGAAAACAATGTATTTTCCGTATGTATTTTTAATAGTTGACAATGATGAATTTCAACATAATTAAAAATAACTCTTTATCATAATGAAATGTTGAGTTTTTAAAATTATTTCCAGAGAAACATTAGCATTAAAACAAAAATCATTGAATTTTAAATACATTTTTAAACAATATTGAAATTAAAAAATATTAAATTTATGAGATCTCATGTGTGATTTTGTTAAAAAAAGAATAGTTGCCATAAAATCTCTATTTTATCCATTGAAGAAAGGAGAGAGTTAGTGTTATAGAAAAGAATTTTTGGACTTAAAATTACATTCAGAAGCAAATAATTCAGACAAAATCTAAATTCAAGATTTATTGTTGTTGTTCAATAAATCTTGATTACATTAAGAAGGATTATAAAATAAGATTTAGTATTACTTATTATGCAGAAAATTTGATACAATTATGAGTGGTATAAAAATAATCTTAAGATCACTTTGTCAAATATTATGCAATTGAATAATGAAAATGTAATAATATTTAGTTGTTAAGGAGATAATGTTTTACATTTGCCACTTTGACAAATGTTGAATTTAATCTCCTTAATAAACTTAAGATATATTCTTCCTTTTTTAAAAGTAGTAAAATTCAAACAATAGCCAGTTTAAACGAACACAGCATTTATTAAATAGAGAAATACATATATTCATATGTAAACGGCACATTAACACGCAAGTTTTGATTAAAAAGAAATAAAGTCTAAGGGAAAAAATAATCATATTAATATTTTTTACTATAAAAATTAGTTAATGATTAATTACTTCTTACAGGTTAAGAGAAGATAAAATTTGACTCTGCTCTTATTGTAGCTGTGAATATGACATTCAGAGAAATAATCATCCATGTAATATAGGATAGCATAATTGTTAGCTGCGTAAACTGACAACATTTAGTCGTTATATTTGTAATGTGACTTAAGAGTTTTAACCCTACAATATCGACATTAAAGTTTCTAGAACATTTGTTTTTGGTTTGGAAGCACTTATAAAAACTAATTTCATTATTCTGCGATATACACTTTCATTTAAAATATTAAATAAATCTAGCGAGACATTTTTTAATTTCATTTTTTCATTTTAATTCTCATGAAATTTTCTATGCAATCAATATTGCAGATTAAAGGTAGGTTGTATAGCAAAAGCTCTCTGGATTATTCCTCACTAAAGCTTTTTGGATAAATGGTATATGAATATGTGATATTGATGTGGTAACTGGTTGATATGGCATCGATAATTCAGGAGCAGCATTGTAATAAGAACGCAATGCTTACGCAAGATTATACACCTCCCATCAGTTAAGCTAGAGCCAAAAGTAACTTCTTTAGTCTTAATCACAAAAAATCCTCCACACACCCGTGTGGTTGAATTCAATTAATAACCAAAGTATAATAGTGTATGGCATAACTACAACTCTCAATTTTTATTTACTTAATTAAAGATATAACTGAATGAATTTAATGTATAATGCTTTAAATTAAAAGTAATAAGTCAAGTGAACACTTTAATTTTGATGTTAATTACTGTAATTAAATGTTTAAAAAATTATGAAATGTTATCTTGATGTGAAATGAAAATTCAACTTTTATTAGAAATAGAAAATTCTTCCTTCTTACTGTAAACATTTTCTTTGAAACTCATTTGCATCATTTCTTTTGCATTTCTCAAACTATTTATTAGGCCTTATAATATTAAGAAAAACCATCAGTGAACTTAAAAATTTAATTTAAAATCAATAAGAATTTTTTATGACTGAATAAAAGCTTCATTTGATTTGATAAAAAAAATTGCAAACATATCAGACAAAATTCAAAGAATAAAATATTTTTCCTAGTAAGTTAAAATCCATGTTTAAAGAAGGTGAAAATTTTAACAATATGTTTGCATATATCATTTGTGTCATAATATGCATTTATGATTTGATAACCTTCAGTTATAAATTAGGTATAAATCAAAGAAAATATAAAAAAAATTCTATGTTCATTGTAGAGCCATTACAATTGTAATAGTCTATGTATTACCATTACAGAAAATGAAAAAATAATTCCATTTATACCCTTAATGTGCACAAAACGTCAAAAGGGTTTTAAAATGTATTGAAGGTACTTATATATTACTTATATTAAGTATTGAACGTGCATGCAGCTCACTTTTATGATATGACATTCACAAAATTATAGGCATTAAGAATATATGTGTAAATACTATAAATAATATAAAATAAAAATATTAATCGAAATTTTAAGCATTTAGCAATTAAATACCATCAAGGATATGTTTATGTAATTGAAATGGTGTAAAATATAAAAATTTAAAATCTTAAACAAAGAATGTATTGTGATATAAAAAATTAATTGCAAAACACATATCAATTAATAAACTGTTAGCTAAACAGTAAATGAAAGAAATTTATTTGGTTATTTCCAAGTCAATAGTATTTTTTTAAACATTTTTCAATTGATCGAACATTTTAAAGAAGAGTAATTATATTTATACTTCTGTCATCACCCAAGAAAAAAATATACCCTGAATACTAATAACGTCTAAACTAGAATGTTATTAACAGGTATTTAAATTAAATTAATGAATTAAAATCGAATTTACTGTGCTCACTGAAGCCATTAAATGCGTAGTAATATTATTATACATTAGACTGTTGGAGTTTTGTTTTTCAAAAAGTAAGTTTTAATTCATTAAAATTACTAACAAAAAATTGACTTTTCAATAGATTTCATTATTTATTGCTTACAGTTATTACTAGTTAATAAAAACCATTGAAAATAAAATTTTATTAATTATTGATTATTTTTTAAATGTCATTATCATTTTGTTGTCTCTCTCATTAACGATATTATTTTACTGAAATGATATTATGCAATAATTATTCGAAATCCAAATTTCCTGAATTCCCATTATATGCCGAATTTTCTTTTAAACATAAGGGAATAAATGCTTGCAATGTGTGAACGTCCCCTTACTAGTCCATTCCCACCGACTAAGTAGACTGCTTTCTGAGGTGATGTGGTCTTGCCATCGGCCGTTAGATTTCTTTTCCTTCCAACGAAGCGGAATAAAATATTGGCGAAAAGCTCTCCTGCAAAAACATGAAGTGTCTTGTAAAGCGGTTCTGAGCGTTTTTTCCTCCTCTTTCTTTCTCTTAGTTCGCCATGTCCAATGGTCTGGAAATCCAAACCACGCCACACTTTTTTACCCTTTTTTTTATTTTTCCCGCCAATGAAATAAGCCAAAAATTGTTGCTTGCCTGATAGATGGTCCCTCTTGTTGAAAATTTTAGAGGGTCGTAATAGTTATGCAATCAAGCTAAGAAAATGGCAAGAAACTTCAGGGTAATATTTCAGGAGGGAAAAGATAACCGTCCCTTTTTACAGCACATATTAAATGTCTAGAAAAAGTATTTGTCCTAAGAATTTTGGATAACTTACAAGCTGTAACTTTCACTTTTTATGCCAACAATAATTTTTTTTTTCTCAGTCAATATATTTTGAATATTAAATGTGTAACTTTTCAAGATTTTGACAATTTCATTTCAATTTTTTTCTCTTTTTCAATTGATTAGCTTTGAAATTTTAGAAACAATACGAAATATAAAGTTAATTCTTTTAAATTAGATTTGCGACACTTTAGGATTAGGAATAAAAAATAGGGCTAATTTATTGTAATCTACTTTTTATATTGCTTAAGTAAACAGTATTTTAAAGGATTCTGAATTTAAAACTGAAAATACATTGTTTATTAAATTATTCGTTTAATGCACGCATTCCTTTTATTTAAATTATGTATATAATTTATAACTACTCGAATATATATAATGCATACATACATACATATATATATATATGTATATATGTATATATATATATATATATATACACACACACACACACATATATATATATATATATATATATATATATATATGCATCATAAAATTAAAATAAAAAACAATAAGAGATGTACAAAGGAAGAAAAGATCAGCTCAGTTTTATCGGAAAGAGAAGTTAGCAGTTGTGACCTAAGTGTTTCATTGATGGTATCGTAAGATAAATGTCCAAAAATTATCTAATGACCCTTCAAAAATATACAAATAGGTAAACTTAAAATAAATGAAGTACTTAACAAAAAATAAAAAATAAAGAAACACACACACACACACAATATATATATATATATATATATATATATATGTATATACATATATATATATATATATATATATATATATATATATATATATATATATATATATATATGTATATAAATATATATAAAGCAAACTTAGAAGTATCATAGACGAAAATTGAAAGATACAAGAATAGATATAAAAATTGAATATTATATAATAATTATATATAGTATTATATATATATATATATATATATATGTATATATATATATGTATATATATATTTATATATATATATATATCTCAATTTTTACTGAATTTGTTCACTTGTTAATTAATTTATAAATTATTAAAATAATAACAAATAAAATGAATTTATGTTGGATGATTATGTTTGCGAAGCAGAGAGAGAATAATTTAATAACGTAAGTTTGCACACTAAATCTCATTTTCAGGCTTCATATAGGTGTTAGGGATTGGATGGTCGTCGTTTGAAGATTACTTCTTACTTTCCTTTTATAATCCCATATCTACATTTTAAACAATTTTTAAGGAAGGTAATTAGGGTATTATTTGTTTTTAAAATATGACATATAGACGTTTAATTGATTTTCTTATGTTATTTCAAATATAAATTTTTGATCTCTCCCCAAAAACTACTTATCTTTATAGCTTGTACTAAAAACATTTCAACTCATATATACATTAGTTTTTAACCATGAAATAAAATTCAATTTTTATTATAAATGTTAGGAATATTAACATAAGGTTTAAAAGAAATAACGTTATTATCTAGAAGATTAGAATTTATATTCTTTCAGTTAGTTTTAATTAAATTATATTCTTTTAACAATTATTTTCAAAGATTTATTAAACATTTAAATAAAAATTATAATAAAGTTTTATGTACCTTGGAAGTTGATAGTGTTTATGCGATTAAAGTATTTTAGTAAAATAAGGATAAACCAATCAAGAGACTTGAAAATTGGGAAATTTAATGTATATTATTAAGTTCTTCAAAAGGGATTTTCCTCCGTTACAAATACAAATCTTGTAAAGACTTTCCAAAATTTTACATCTATATTAAGCAATGAATTAAGTCATTAAATTTATTGTAAGGATTATTTGTGAATACATCTTTAAGTCAAAAGAAGATATGCACTGAATTGCGATTGAAAATTTAAAGCAATGATTGGTTTATTGTTTTTGGAAATCCAATTATTATTCAATTTTTATGATACTTTCAAAATATGTGAATAATAGAAGAAATAAAGGACAAAGTTTATTCATGTGTAAGTTATAAATACAAGTATTGAAGCAAAGTTTGGTTGGTATTTTACGAAAGAAAATTAAATTTAATTTTGTTTCTTTTAAAAGAGAAATTTTTTAAATAAACTATATTAGAGGAATTGATTAGCCTGTTTCTGATTTTACACGATAATTTTCATATTTCATCAATAGTATTATCATTCGAAATTAATGTGGACAAAAAATGAATAATGAAATGATTAAAATATTCCAATTATTTGTTAATATTTCATTATTATGCATTATATATAGAGAATAATCATTGCAATTATGAATATTTATTAATTTAATACTATAAAGTGTTTTGAATAACAGAATAATTATTTCAAACAAAATATGTTTATTTTTTATAAAATAATTTATATTTTTTTATTTATAAAAATATTTGAGGAAAATGTATATTTAAAATAAATTTTTGTATGATATGTAAACTAAAATACTATTTTTCGTTTTACTTAATTACAACAAATTAATGCTTAAAAATATATCAATATTTCAAGAAATTATTGCTAAATCAATAATTCCTTGAATCTTATTTTTCTCTCTGAATAAATTAAAGTACATTATTTCTGATTCTATGCATGGTTAAATTCTTAATGTTCAAAAAGCTACAGGAAATTATTTGTGTAAGTTATAATCTTATTAGTTTTTTCTCATGTAATTAAATATTATATATTTTATACGTAAGAAATTTAATAATCACATTTTCGATAATATTATTAAAAAATTAGATTTTTAAATTTATAAAAATTAAACCATAAAGTTTTTAACGTATAATAATTTTATTTGGTAACTATAATAAAGTAAAAAATATAACATTTTTTAGAGCATAATTTTTGTGCCATTAAAAGTAAGTATTGTAGTATAATTTCAAGTTAAATATATTTTCAAAATTATATTTCATTATAAAAATGTAAGATTTAATATGATTTTACATAAAAAAATATGCTTTCAAACTATATAAAATATTTTTATTTAAAAATATTAAATAATATTTTTCAAATAATTTCACAAGTATTCTTTATAATCGCAATTTAAATAATAAAACGCGTCCTATTCTAATATTTCTTGCAAGCACATGATTTAAATAATATTTAGATAATAAAGTGTTACAAATAATCACATGTATTTGTAAATACATATCTCGCACTTTTCTGATCACAATGTTATTTTTCTAACATAATTGCTCCATTAAATTATAAATGTCTTATAACAGAAACTATCGAAATTAAGAGAAGACGAAACTTACAAATTTTGTACTAATAAATTATAAATGAAACTAAATATTCAAAAACTGAAATATATATTCTTTTAATTTAATATCACAAAATTTTTTAAGATGATATTACAACCTAAAATCAATTAAGAAACGTAATAAAACGTATACTTAAGACATAAAATTTAAGAATTTCGTGTTTTGGAATTTTATTCAAATTCTTGAATATAATGAAATATCAAATCCTATATTTACAAAATGATCAATCTGTAATAGGAAATTTAACTATTCTCGTTTTTAAAGAACAATTAAATAATAGTTTAAGAAGACAGACATTAATAAGTTAAATGTTGATACCTTTTTATTAATTGCAATTATTAACATAAGACTACTCTTAAATTTATATTTGATCAGAGGAAAGTTTTTTATTTAAAATTTTTAAAACTAAGAAGAAGAGAAGTACTTTTTAAATTTAAAATTTATTTTCTTACTAAAAGTATGTTTACATTATATTGTAATTGTAAATTTCTGTAAATCAAGTTATGTAAATCAATTTACTCTATTTATATATTGTACTACACAGCAGTTTTGCAAATATTTTGTAGTTTTTATCTAAAAATGATGATAAATAAAAAAATAAAAACCCATCAGCTTTAAATAAAGAATTAAAATCAAAATACTAATAATAAATACCATCATAATATCTACATACAAAAATACAAAAAATGCGACCGAGAATACTTACTGTTGCATTATTTAGAAAACGCCTGTAAAAGTGTTTCTTTGCAACAAGAGAATATCTACAGAAAAGCAAATATGTAGGAATCTTTTACTGTTAAATTGAGTGATTTGTGACTAAGACAAGTTTTATTCAGAAATATAATCGGTAAAAAATGATATGTTTATTTAGTTAGGTTTTTTTTATAATTTATTTATACACATTACGCACCAATGTTAAAAGAAATAACATCTTTATTCCATATAATATTGAAATATTATTTTTCAGCTTAAATTATTCGCTTTCAGTAACTATCAGCAAAGTATCACGAGAAATGTCTTTCTTTCATCTCATAAGAAAATATTCCTTAACACCCTTAAAGTGATATGATTTAGTTAATAAACCTTATACAAACTATAAAAATAGCTTGAAAATTAGGAATAGAAAATTGAGGAATATCCAATTAATTTGCTGTTCCAACAGCATTGTTAAATAGCTAAAAATCGTTTAAAATAGTTTATAATCCACTATTTTTTTTTAAATTTAAGATATCTGTAATAACCGATTAGCAACAGAAAAGAGATAATTGTATGTGATTGATTATTTATGCTATTATAAACGAAAATTTAAGAGAGGAATTTCATTTTATTTGCATCATTTCTGGTACTTTTGCTTTTATCTACATTATTCATGGAATTTTAAATTTTTTTATAATTTTTTTACAAAGTCAGTGATATTTATTGTATGACAACGAAACTCATCAATAGTTCTTACTTTTTAATATTCAAATACCTCAAAATATTCACATTTAAATTTAAAATTCAAAATATTGAACTTTAAATAGTCTCTTTAAAATCAAGTTAATACAAACTTAGTTATACTCTCTACTGCAATATTTAGTCATAAAAAAGCCACATCTTGTAGCTTGCCCTAAGTGTTTAACAGGACTAACAACTCAAATAAATATGAAAACAGAAATCCCTAGTCGAAAAAAAGAATTATGAGTAAGAATGCATTAAGTGAAGAATATTAGACCTTGTCTTTGCGGTTGAGCAAGTTAGAGAATATAAAAAATGTCTTTAATCAAATTAGTTAGCTATCAAGACTCAGCTTCACAACAGAAAGAGAATAGACAGACTGGAATTTATGCAGAAAATAAGAAGAAAGAGAGAGAGAAGAGTTAATGAAAATCTCATTAAGTGCAGAGGCAAAGGTGATAATACTTTGACAGAGTACTTTAAAAGTACCAACACCTCAACGCGTCTCAAGCAGGATTTTTATCTATCTGATGGGAACATAATGATTGTTATTTTGGAATACTTTCACCTAATTATGAAAATGAAGGTTATCTTCCTAAAGAATTTTTTAAATGAATAAAAGTTTTGAAATATTTTTAAAGCGATTTAAAAGACGGTAAAATTTTATTTTTATATTATAAACCATTGAGTAAATAAAAATAATGAATTCTAGTAATGTGTTTTCCTTATAAAACGATTCTATAAATAAAACCAGTAACACTTTATACTTCTTCCCATATTATCATTTTAATTTACTCAGTTAATTTATATTATATTTAAATTTAAAAATGATAATTTACTTATTAAATTAAATATTTTTTCATATCTGTTCAATTGAAAAGAATATAGATAGATACCTGATAAAATAAAGCCATTATTTTTATAATACCTAGAAATTTTCAGGATTAGAAAAATTTAAAGGGTAAAATAATTTATCTAATTTCATTTATATAAAAACTATAAACAATTTAAATTTTTATAACTATTTCCTTAATTTAAAAATTTTTTATTTTAAAAATATGTAAGTAAAATAATATTTTTAGTCATCAAATTAAACTAAAAAATTAAGTGTATATAATAATATTTAATATGTGTTTTAGATTACATTTTTAAATCTCATTTTCATATTAAATTAATTTTACTGGCATTTTTTATTGAAGTTTTAATATTTACATTTAATAACAAATAACAAGAAAGTAAAGAAAAATAAATAGTAATAAATTTACTTATTTTAAAATTATATCAGTTTTATTAATAAAAACTTGCTATTTTCTACAAAATAAACAGAAAAAAAACTATAAAAGTTTTTAGAATGAAATATTCATTTTACTGATACAAGATATAAAAAATTAAATGTAGAGAAAGGGAATTATATTTTCATATGGTATTCTTGAATTTTCTGAAAAAATAGTTTAATATAAAGAGATATTTCAGAATACTCATAAAATTAAAATATAGCAATAGTATTTAAAAAGTACAATCGCAAAAAGTTTTCCGTTGTATATTATTGAGTTTAAATGTATCTTTTGAGCGCGATTAAAATGAAATGCATTTAGAAAATATATCATTCGACTTAAAATTTAGACATCTTGTTCTCGTCTTAAATGTTAATCCATGAGGATAAAAATTAACTTTTTTAGTTTATTTAATCTGACGTCTGTGTTCTTTAGTCTATATATTTTTAAAATATTTGATTATAACTTTTAAATCTTTGTCGAAAATTTTCATTGTAAATTTTATGAAGAAGAAAGTAAACTATATATTTATATTTTTCTGATTATTTCAATATAATTTGTTTAGCACTGAATACAGAATAATTTCTGAGAAAATAGAAATTTTAATTAATATACTTCGAGTATTTTACAGTCATTAATTTCAAACATCATAAAATTTCAAGAAATAAATTACTGACTGAAAAATAAATAATTCTAATGCTTATTAAAATGTTTAAATCATTTACGAAAAAGAAACAATATTACTTTAAGAAAAACAATTTTATGGAGACAACTTTATCAGAATCCTTAGTAAGAAACAATTATTTAGATTGTTAATTAACTTTCTAATTTTACCAATTAATTATACATTTTATTGTGAATATAAATAAACCTTCTTCCATATTTTATTTAAAAGGTAGTGTATGTTGTGAATGCATTATTCTATTTTTACACTATTAGAAAATGAATCCGAGCTTCATTTTAAATTTGTGAATGTGACATATCACACTAAGCCTAATGAAAAGTGAATATTTTATTTTATGTATTCAAATTCTCTATCCACTTGACATTTCAATGTTGTAAAAATTGACTTCTTGAATTAAATTATTATTGTGTTTTTATTGACAGAGTTAATTTTAAAACAAAGATTTTTTAAATAAAATTTAATTTAATTTCTTTTTAAAACTAAGTAACTAATTTAAAAAATTATAATCTTAATTTTTTAGATAAATAATAATATTTTAAAAAATAATACATAATAATTAATAAAAACAATAAATTTAACTTATTATATAATTAGATAAATGTGCATGATGTAAAATCACAGTGATATTACTTGCACAGAGCTTTGTTAAAAAAAATTGTCTATTTATATTTTCAGAATTGTTTGATTATTTAAACTCTAATTTTTTAAAGATGTATAAAATATATTCTACAAATAAATAAATTAATTAATTTCATGAATTTTGTTAATTTTATACTTGTTATTATCCATGAAAAAGTCTTAGTATTCAAATTAACGAAGAATCAATTAATGAATTTGATTTTTAAATTTAAATCCATTTAAATTTGTAAAATTGGAAGGTTTAAATTGTACTTAAAATGCTAATTAATGTTTTCAAGTTTTTACTAAGAAAAGCATTTTGATTTTATTATATGATGAGTATTAAAATTTTATCTCATTTGAATCGATTTTATTATACTTAGAGGAAATAATAGAAACAAGTGAAATATTTCGTACTAATTAAGAAATTAAAAATAAGAAAATTGTTTTAAATCTTAGATATTAGACGCAAAAAAACATGAAACGATTAGCAATGTTTTTATTTAAAAAAAAAGAAAAGAAAAGAAAAATGAAAAGAAACCCTATGGAAGCAACTTCAAGCACAAAATCCCTCTCTGTTCTCATAAGAAACTTTTCACATAGGGGTGGCATTAACTATATCCCGTTTAGCATCTCAAACGATGAAATAGGAAGGTGACTGTGGCACGTCCACCCTTGCATTTATGCCCTCCACCCCCTCTGCAGGCTTTAGGAACAGTGGAGGTTGTAGTCAAACTAAAGGAGATCCTCCGGAGGGGGGGGAATGTGGGGCGAGGGATGCAGTCCGAACAAGAGCTGTAAGGAGGGAAGAAGGAAGCAGGAAAAGCCGGTGCTGCTCCTCCACCCCACGCCCTTTCCTCATAAATCCCTGGGCTGGAAAATTGTTCGCATTCCTGAGATACTTTCCCTTCCATTCAGAAGGTTGCGTACAGAGAGCAGCTCCGTAGAGTGGGCGCCCCACCCCCTCTTGCGTTTCAGAAAATCCAATATCAAGACACCAGCCAGAGACGTTATTGCAGCGTCAAGTCGTGGGTGGGGGATGGAAAGATTCGGAGGAGCAAACGATGGGGAAAAGAGCTAGGAGGGTGGGAAGAGATAGGCAAAAGTGAGTGGGAGGGTGGATCGAAAGGGGAGGTTAAACCTAGAGGGCAAACGGTCCGCACTTGGCATTCATCCCCATTGAAGTTGTCATTGCTCGCCAAGGGAGGACGCCATCAATTTCAATTAACGAGCGGTTCCCAGTTTTCGGCGGGAGAATTTTTGGCGGGTCCCTCGCCAACGATAAGAGAAGGAGAGAGAGAAAAGTTGTGTAGTGCCTCGTAATAAAATCGCGCAGACGGTTTTACAATATTATTAAAAGGACACGGGCGAATCATTCTATTAATTTCTTTGTTATTGCGGCCAAACGTTTGAGGTTAATTTCTTCTTGGTTATGAACTCCGATTAAGTGGTATTACTCAGCTAATATAAGTTAAAGATCGCATGCTGTAAATGAATTCGTCTTTGTGTACAGGGAATAAAATGTAATGAAAAGAGATTTGTGTTTTTATAAGGGGGAGAGAGTCGGCGAGGCTTCCATCATGTTATTTTTTTTTTCCAGCAAGGCATCTCAACCCTTATTCTAACCAACCACGAAATTATTATTTTTACTGGTGCCATATTATAACTATGCAGCTTGGTAGCTCAAATTACAAATTTTTAAGAAATATTCTTGGCATCTACTATACATGTAATTGTGTATAAAAAATAAACTATTATCCTTTTCTCACATAATACACCAGATTGTTTTTTTTCATTTAAAAAAACGCAAAAGATATATATAACAAATTTTATGTAAGAAAGTATATTTATATTAAATCGTAAGAGTACAATGTATGGAAAAATTAAGTACCAAAATACTCTCAATGAAATTGAAGGAACTAGAAGAAAGGAATTATTAAAAATCTTAGTACTTCAACATTTGAGGAGTGTTTTGTAATACTAATTTTTTTCCAGTTTGAAGCCTTTATTTTATTCTTTTAGAGACTTTTTCATTAACGACTAAGATTTCCTTCAGTAACAGATTTAATTTTTGTTAAATATTTGCAACTTTTGTTATACATAGATATGTTGTTATTATTTTAATTTATTTATAATTAAGATAATCAACTCATTTTAGTAGCCTTAAATGTTTTCTGAGGATGTAATCAATATTACTTTCATATCTGATTTTTAACAATGAGATTTTTTTGCTTAACGCTTTATAAAGATAGATATTTAAAAAAAAAACATATAAAATTTTATTTGCGTTTATAAAGCTAAAAAAATAATTATGTATCTTTGTTTTTCAAAAATTTATTAAATTAATTTTTTTTTATAAAATGGGATTTTATTTACATTTAATTTATTAGTAATTAGATAAATGTTTTCAAATGACATGCAATTCTAACAGTTCAAAGATATGGGATCATACCAATTATATTTAAAAAAATCCTTTAAATCTCTTATATATATATATATATATATATATATATATATATATATATATATATATATATATATATATATATATATTATCAATCCCATTTTATTTGTCAGACGACGAGTGAGTAGCTTAGGTGGGGAAGGAAGAAGTTCTTATAAATTTATTACTATTTAAAGATTTATTTATAAATAGGATTATTTACAGACATCTTTTAGTTAGCTCCTTCACACACTCTCTTCACTCAATCACTTGTGCATCTCTCTCAACATGACATATCAAGCACTGCCATCTAGCGGCCAGTCATTTTTTTTTAAGTAATATTACAGCTTGATGTTAACAATATATATATATTGGACATTTTTCATTATTATGTCTAACTGCAACTCTGTCCCCATTTAAATATATTCACAATAAATAAATGACTAAACCTGACTTCAATTCTATATTTGCACACAATGAAAATAATTATTTTTTAAAGATGATTTCCTTATTTGTTTATGTATCAAATGTTCAATGTGGATAATATTTTAATTTGGAGCTTTAATTGTTTTTTACTTTCAAAATTTATTATTAGTATTATCGCAAAAAGTTTTGCAAATAAACATAGTTTAAAAAAATTTTCAATGAAGCTCTACCTGGACATGTTAATTCAAACAGCTAAAAATCACATTGATGAGGTTTTTACAGAAACATTTTCGCTGTTTAAAAATTCATGTTACCACAGTATTGAACATGTTATATGTATAAGAATCGAATTTTTATTTTTAAAACATAACCGAAGTAAAAATTATAATCATTGCAAATACAAGTAGATGATTTTCACAACTTGTTACCAATACATTTTTATACATTAGAGAGAATGTACTATTTTTGTTATTAAATACTAAAAATCTGACATTGCTCGAATATATGCTTATCAATCATCTGGCAATATTGCTTCACATGAAATTTAAGAATGGTTTCAATACTATGCTTCAGTTCAACTGGTTTATAAACTTAAAAGTCATTTGTTTAATGCCAACTTAAATTTAAAAAATTTGGCAAAAATGCAGTTTAATACTCAAAATTAAGATAAAAAATTTTAAAATGTAGAGAAATATCATAAAATTCTGATGAGAAATGGTTTTATTTTGTAAGTCTCTCATGAAATGTTTCGATAATGAGCTTCTTTAAATAATTAAAATATAATAAAATTACTTTTAAATTTCTTAGAATTTAAAAGTTTTTCATATTTATAGTAGATATGTCATAATTAATTATAAGCGTACTAAAATACCTTTTTATATTTGTAAAATTAATTCAATTTCACTGAAAATCATAAGTTTAAATATTTCTTGAATTTTGTTTTGAATACAATAAAGAAAACAATGAAAAATAAATAAAAAATGTATTGAAATAACTTCTTTCTTCAAATTTTAATAGTTTTCAAGAACATTTTGGTAACGAAGACTTATTTTTAAATATATTAATGAAAAGGACAAGATATTTCATCAAAGGAATTAATAAAACATAAACTTAACAATTTTTCTCAAAGCATTTTTTTAAATTTTAAAAGGGAAATTTTAAAATGGAACATAACAATAAAGTACTCTCTCACATAAAGTTATCTTCAAAAAGCCATTTTATTCAAATATAGAATTTTTAACATATTCAATTTAACTATGAATTTGATTAGCTATTTTCAAAATGCTCACATAGCTTATATTACTTATTAATTGAACCAAATTAAAAAAAAAAAACATACACTGTTAGTTAAACACAATCCGCCCGAATTTCCAGGTATGAAAATTAACATATCACGTTTCTAAACTGCCTGTTACCATTTATAAGTGCATACTATAAAATGTCAGTAAAATTTCAAGAACACGTACGAAGTTTTAGGAAAATTCAAATTTCTTGAAAAGTAAATACAAAAATGAAAACTGAACTGTGCAGCTAGTGGTAAAATTTTTATTCTGGAGTCTGGTTTTCAACATGAGACCTTAACTTTTACAGTTTAGAAATATTTCGAGACTTAAATATTCCACCAACATAAAATGCTTCCAGTCATTTAAAAGAAATGATTGTTTGACTATAGTGGAGAGGACATGTTATTTTTATAACTTCTAAAACCACGTTCAAAAGCTGATAAATTCGAGGCGCTGTTTTAAAAAGAAATATTCGCCAAGACATGGCGAACCTGAGGGGCGTCGGCAGGGCGCCTGTTGCAACCCCGCCGCTCGTATCTGTCTCCTTCTAGTTTTCTCTCGGGCGCCCTCCCCCCTACGCAGTCTCACTCCTCCCAGCTCCTCGCCACTCTTTCTTTCCCTTTATCTTCCCGCTCTTTTCTTCATTCTTCATGTCTCCCTATCACCATCCCTTCTGCTCTCCAGCATCCTTTTCTTACTCTCTCCGCTCCGCCCCCTCCTCCTTCTCCCAGCGGCATCTTTGCCGTTTATTAAAATCCACGATTAGCTTCTCGTATGCAAATGAGAAGTTTTCCTACTCTGGGAAAAGAAACAATTCATAGTCGCAGGTGGCGTTCTTTTCTTCCGTTCCCCCCCCCTCCACCCCCGAGATCTATCTTTCCTCCCTCTCTCTGTTCTTTTAGTCTTTGAAAACGCCAGCGTGTCGCTATATTTTAAAGTCTTTCAGAGTAAAAGAATGGGTCTCAGATTTGCTAGAAAAGATGCCCCTTCTCTTCCATCATTTTTTCACTCCTCTTCCTTTTACTCGGCCTTCCTTTGCCTTTAAGAATCTCTTCTGTATTACAGCATCCGGTACTTTTCCGGACGGTTCATATAATTGAAGCGCAAAACTTTTAAAGGTGTTTTCTGATGTCAAGCTCCGCACGAGCGACGGAAGTAACGCCTTTCACTGGGAGTCTTTTTACTGGTGCTATAAGCAAATCGCTCTTTGTTGATGGATTGTGGAATGAAACTCTGAGAAACAAAGAAAGCAGCTACAATGAAATACAACTCCACCGCCGTTGTTCAGTAATTTCTCTTGTCTACCTTCGTAGAAAATATTTTCACATTTTTACAGAAGATTCCTATCTATATTTTGAAAGCAGAATAGCATTAAAATTTTGTAGTTTTTATAAAAATATCAAAAATTGAATATAAAAATTAGGAATGCTTTTAAACAAATTAAACTAAATAATTCGATCTAAAATGCATAAAAAGGTATGGTTTATTTAGCGTTCGACGACATTCTTACTTTCCCATATGCGAGCCACATAAGTTGATCCTTATAATCACCTACATTTTAAAAGAAATTTCAAATCACTACACACACAAACATCCCGGCTACTAATGGGAATCAAACCCATAAACTCAAAAGTTGTACATAAATGCAAAATTGTTGATAAGTTTGCATTTAATAAACCGTTTAAAAACTTATTAGAGCACACAATTATTAAAATAAACACTTAACAAATAAACCAGTTCTTAATATAGTTTCTAAACTACCGTTGTTAAATACATTTTTTCATGAATTAATATGTAACATTTGAAAACATGTTATTTTCAAGCTCAATAAAAACAACATTATCTTAAAAATTCTTAAATAACCTTTTATTATTGTTAATAAACTGTTTTAGGTCATTGTTTAAGAATTTATAATATATTGCTTAAAAACTTAATGAGATTTAGATTAATTATTTTTATTTTCTAATTTTCATTTTTTTTCTGTTTATTATTAATTTTTGCGTGCATACATATGTACATATGTATATGTATATATAGATATATTATATGTGTGTGTGTGTAATTATGTGGTGTGTGGTGTGTTTATGTAGTGGTATATTCTGATAAATATTTTACTAATTTCATTTTTAAATCTAAAGTGCTTAGAAATTTTTGCTCTAGAAGATAACATTAATTGTAACGATTTTCATTCATTTGGATTTTTATAAATGTCTTAATAAATATTTTATGAATATTAAATATTAGAATATTGTTTATGTAACTCAAAAAAAATTAAATTATAAGAAGATTTTTCTGATCCTACAAATTACAAAATTATATAAATAGATTTCCTTACATTTACTGACACATAAAAAAAGATTCTTGAGTAAATAAAATGCTTAAAGAATCTTGACTGTTTTTCAATAACTGAAGGAAGTTAGTTGATAGATTAATGATTTTAAAATGAATAAATATTAAGGGAACACGAGGAAAATAACATGATATTCCCTTATGTATAAGAAAAATGTATATAATTAGGCATTAATTTAATATACAATAATATGGCACATATAAAATTTTGTTTTATTTTTACTTCTCGTTAACCAGTTTCTAGCTTACCATTACTTTTATACATGAAAAATATGTTAAATAATTAGTTATTTTTATTCATGATGCATAATGAATTATCCTTTGATAATTTTAATCTAAACCATTAAATACAGAAATAATAATTTACAACTTTCAACTCGGGAATTCTTCAATATCCATAAAGGTTCTCTTCAAGGCTAATATTTATTCCTTATATCGAATCAGCTTGTAACTTTAAACTGTTGTCAACATAAAAATAATAAGCTTCCAACTACTTTAACATGCAAAATATTATCCAAATTTGTTTTTTACTTATATTTCACAATTATGAATTTCCTTTCTTTCATACAGAATAAAAATTTTATAACTGTGGCCAATTCACAATCCCAAAAGTTTTCTTCCTATGGTACCGATGCATGACATTTAGTTGTTTCATTTATTTAAAATTTTTTAAATAATTTTATGTTTTAAAAATTCAAATTCATGTTTTTATTGAACAATGTATGGATATCATTTTTTTTAATAACTGCATATAGGAAAAAGTACAAGAAAAAGTAATTCAGAGATGCAATAACTTGAATAATCTCATAAAACGTCTTTAACTCCACTGATATTTTGAATGAGAAAAATGTTATTCTAAGAGTACTTGGTTTAATTTATTTGTTTCTCAACAAAAATCTTGCACACTAGGAATAATCATACTGGTATTTGTAGTTTAAAGTGGATCCCGAACCAAAACCAACATCCAACTATCATATATCTATATTGGTTGGAGTCCAACTATCAAACTGCTGAACCGAAGTCCAGAAGCTAAAATTAATTGACTAAGTACTCAATTTTTATAGATTAATAGGCTCGATTGTTATACATTAATCAGAATCAGTTCATATTTAAAATGGTTAAACTACGTGCATATGTGAAACGACTAGAACTAGTTTAAATATAATAAATGCGTTTCTCAATAAAAGTTATATTTCTCTCTAAAAGTAATGATTAAAAAGCTCAAATTTTATTACTGAAATTTATCTTGTAATTAAATCAATGTGCAATATGTATTTTTAAAATATTTTTAAATCGATACAAAATGCTTCTTTAGAAATGATGCAGTTTCAAGTTAGATATCAAAAGACAGTTTCATCATTTAACTAAAGACGAATTTCATAACAATTCAGTCAATCACGAGATTTCTTGCAGTCTAATGAATCGTTAAAACGTACTTAATCAATTCTTAGTACTTCTTGAAATTTGAGAAAATGCGTCTTGAATTTTTTGTTGTAATTTATTGAAATCATTAAGTAATATAATTGAGTAATGAATGTTTTGTTGTAATTTATTGAAATCATTGAGTAATATAATTACACAAATAAATGCACAAATATTGTATAGAAATGATATTTATTTTTAAAAATATCTTTTAAAGTAATTCAACATTAAAATTGGAATTAATTTGAATTTTGAATTCCATGAAAAGAATTAGCTATTGATATAACCTTCTGATATGATTCTGTTTATATTCTATATTTTCTACCATCTAGTATATATACAGTCCTTATGATTTATATTCTTTAGCAAACAATAAAATGATAATTTAATTCCTACTATCAAAAATAGAAGTAACCAAAGCAATATTCTTGGATTCAAGTGTGTTCGAGAAAAAAACCTTGAATTATGAATATCAAAACTTGTTATGCAAATGACAAAACAGTCCAACTTATTCCGGCCATAGCGTTGAAAACTCAATCTGTCGAAAAAGCAAAAGCCTATAAGTTTCGGAAGAAATGAAACAAGGACGACTATTCAAACGCAAATCATAAAGAAAAGACAATGCTCTTAAGGGAGAATGATTGAACAAAAAGAAAAAAAATGGTAAAAATAAGAAGTGTTTGTTTCGAACAAAATCAAAATTAAGATAACTGGATGGAACAAGAGCAGGAGAAGACAACATTCACGCATAGTAGAGAAGGACGAATAACTAATGTAATGAAAAAAAAAAGATCAGATAGATATCATTGGATGGTATTCATTGGAAATCGAAAGAATATCTCGAAACAAATTATTTCTTCATTCGTCGCACTTTAGTAAGGGGAACAAGTCTTTTGGAAGAGACATTTACCGAGCATGTCTTTGCCATCTGTCACATGACGAGTGATTTTAAAAAACAGAAATAAAGGAAAAACAGAAAAATTCTTCTTCTTTGTAAGTTGTCTTTCAGATCAATTCTTCGTAGTGTTTTCAGTTTCGCTTTTCTTTAAGTTTCAATAGATATAAATTTGTTTTGGAGATAAATACTTTTTATCATATTTTAATTGAACATAAAATTATGTAAAACCGTGAAACATATTAATAAGCTAGTACGAATAAGAGAAAATTGTTTTGGAAAAGAGTTCACTATATCGGTGTGAACAGTTAATAAAAATTAATCAAATGCACAAAATTAATTATCGTTGTTTCAAAGATACCTGATGAAACATCCATTTTTAAAAAATATTGAATTTTATAATCATTATGCATCATTTATCCACTTTTTTTAAAATTTTTAATTTTAGAATGTATGCAACAAATGATACAATCAGTATTTATTAAAGAATAATTCTTATAAGATAATTTATCAAAGGGATAAATAATTTGCGAAACTTCCAGAGATTAACAATACATTAAGATGCTGTATTACATTTTCTATTTTATTTCCTATTCAAGATAATGTACATTTCATTTAAAGAATTTTTTTATTTAATCTTTTCTTTTTATATGAAATATGAAATTCATTATTATACACTTTATTTAACGTGTAACGTATTTGTAACGGAAAAAAAGCTTAATTGTTAGAATTTCAAAGAATATTTCTTTTTGTACAAAAATATATATTTTAGGAACAATGTTTTTTAGAAATATGTTGATTATGAAGTTTCTTTACTTATTCCTTAACAAGAACGCAATTGACATAATGAGATGGTGGGATGGTCTTTTTAATTTTAGACGCGTGATAGTTCTTTTTTAGTTAGTACTATTGTAAACTGAATAATTTCAACCTTGTTGATAATTTCCTATTATGAGTTTTAGACTTCATTCTTATTTTAATTGATTTTTTTACGAGTGGCTAAGTTTTAATGACATAAATAATATAATATTTTTGTATTTTATACATTATATAATATTATTACATAAAAAAAGCTATCAACCATAGATTTTTTAAAACATGGATTCTAGTGATTGAAGACATGAATCCGAAACCTTTGACTGTTGGTATCAATTAATGTTCGCATTAGAATTGTTCGCATAAATTAATAATCAATTAATGCACCCTTAAAAACATGAATCACATATCTTCTTACCAAATATTTTTTATTACTGAACCGATGACTGAATTATGGGTGACCTAACCATGTTTTCGTGTGGTTTTGACTTTCTTTTCGCTTACAGGTATGGCAGTAGTTGAGAATCTACGTTAAAAACCGATAACTGAAATAGGAGGGATCTGGCCGTTGGCTCGTGCGGTTAACTTTCCTTTTACTCATAGATATTACGATTGTTCAGAATAGATTTTAAAATTCAATATTGATTTTAAAATCAATATTGAATTATATCAATATTGATTTTAAATCAATATCACTATTGAATATTGATCAAATTTGTCTTTGAAAGACACAAAATATCAGTCAAGTGATTAATCAAAGTCCTTCTTTAATACTTAGGCTTAATATTTAACTATGTACATAACTCCTGTGATGATTAATAACTCTAAAATTTCATGAAACATAATTTGATTTTTCATAAGAGAAATGCCATTAACTTATTGACAATAATGTAAAATTCCAGATTGGTCTTAAATTCATGATATATTATTTTAGGTAAATTTTTAGGTTATTCTATGATGTTCTTAAATTAAATATTTTGTTTAAATAACATGAACATATATGATCTAAGTAAATGATTTTGTCAAATGTATTAATTTCAAACATATGTCTCGTTAGGATTTGAAGTATTTTTTTTATTGTTATTAATTTAACATCAAACTTTTTTCTTAGAAATTTATAAATTAATCAATTAATGAAGAATGAACGGTAGATATAGACCTAATTATACACTCAACTTTCTAAAATAGAGCAATTCTAGATTCTCATTCTTTCGGCACTTAAAATTATTGGTATTTATAAAGTATCTATTTTTAAAAGGTTGTGTTTTATTGTATTCTTTCCTAGTTTTTTTTTTTTTCTATTTTAATGAAACAATTTTCCCTCTTCAATTGAAGTATAAAAATATGGCTTATTTTTTAATTTACACCTTATATAAGTCTATTATTTTGATATTATTATTATTATTTATAATTTGGTTACTTAAAATAATATTTTCCCTATTTTTGCATTTGCTACATATATGCATTTATAATATATTCATATATAAACTTTCAGAAAAATTACCGAAAACTTTAACTTATCTATATATTATTGAACAATTTAATATTGTAAATGAGAGTAAATGTAAAGCGAATTCTTTCTTAAACGTTTGACCCCTGTATCATTAAATGTATCGCTGGCATCTTGATTTTCATAAAAAAATCGATACTTTTTGATTTTATCAAGGATTAAACTCCAATAACAAGAATATGGTTTTGTCTATAAAGATTTCTTATGATTCCTTATGCTGGAGAAATAATTACAAATTTCCTTAGATAATCTCTGATAAAAAATTCCTATAAGGGGAATATAAAGTTTAAGGATTATTTGAACTTCTAAAAGCCTATATATTCAATCAAATATATGAAGTGTTCATTTGAAGGTAAAATTATTGACCTTTGTATATATGCTATGTATCTGTTTTACGGACTTCAGAATTGAACCTAGATTACTGCAATCTGTCGTTGAAACATCTCACAACCAATATTGGTGTACAAATTTTAAAATATTTTAATTTTCGTTTTAAAAAAGAAATTTAGTTATAAAACAAATATCAGAAAAATAAATAGCTATTTCAGATATTTACAATCAAATATATAAGAAAAAACTGAAATATAATGCGTCTATTAGAGTGATAATATGTGTATTTTTCTGTTTTTCCCTGAGAAATGAGTGTTATCTTTGACGACACCCATTCCAAACGACGCACCTAGCAAAGAAGCGACCTGTGAACGATGGAACAAAAAAAAACTGCTGAAAGTGTGTTTTCGTAAGGGGTTCGCCTGAGGGGATGAACGAAGACATACCTCCCTCTAATGACATCACCCGGAGCTACTACAAGGAAAACGAGAGAGAAGCGGTGTGGGAAAAAAAATAACAAATACCGAAAGACCAGTGCAGAAAAGGGAAAGAAATCAAAACAAAACCCTCGATAGCCAACGATAAGGGAAAAAATAACGAAACGGGCGATGAAGAAGAAGAGAGGGAAAAAATCCGGTGAAAGTTTGGATTTCTTCAGGAGAGAAGCGGGATTGGGAATGATCAGGAGAAGGCAGAGAAACTGAAATAGCCCCTAGTAATGAAACTAGCCAAAGATGAAAGGCTGTTTTAGGGGGGTGTTTGCTAGAGCTCTGGAAGGTTCCTCCCTCTCGCCCCTGGCACCCCTAGATGAGTGTTTACATTACCAGAGAGTCAACAGTATGGTTCCTCTTTTATTTTTACCCTTCAACTTTTAGTCTTTTCCCGATGCTCTTCCAAGTTTCTGTGAACTCTAGCGTTCACCTCTACCCCTAACCATCCCTACTTTTTCCGATTTTTCCCCAAATTCCCTGTTTGGATTTAGTTTTTCAATTAATTTCTAATCGTTTTGGAAATGGAAATGAGATTTGCAATATTTTAAGAATTTCTAAGAGGATAAAAGGAATTCGTGAAATCGTTGAAAGACAAGTCGTTTTGACGTCTTTAGAATCAACCCTTTTTCATCAGTTTAAATTATTTTATTTATTTCGAAGAATATTTTATACTGAAGTTTGAAAAGAACATAGTTATAAATAAGTCTTCGATTTATGAAGTATATTTGGCATTTTTCAAAGGTTATAATTATAATTTGAATACATAGGAAAATTAAACTTAAGTTTATATTTTTTATTTTAATTTTAATTTAAGTGTTGTATATATATATATATATATATATATATATATATATATATATATATATATATATATATATATATATATATATATATATATACAAATTCAGTGTGCTATTGACGCTTGTGCACAGATATGTGTGTGTGTGTGTGAATAATAGAATCTACATAAATTAAATTAACTATGGTTTTCCAATAACAATGAGGCAACAAAAGCAAGATCCAATCTATGTTAAAACTTCAATCAGAGTACAGTTAAGATTAAGAGAGAAGTCGTAACCCCCTTTTCCTTGACAGTTAGAAACTGAAATATTCCTAAGTGGTTTCCGTCTAGTCTCCGAAGTTTGGAAAGGATTTCAACTCTTCTTCCAAATCCAGAACTAAGTCTGTTGTGAAGTTAAATCCTTCGTTTTCCTACTAATCTTTGAGATACAAGAAAGCCGGTGGTGACGGAGGGGTTGGTATCTGCTCCCCATACCCCCCGCGATGGCTTGACCTGCCTCCACCCCCGTCCATGTCGTGCCGTGTTTTCGCGCTCCATCAAATCTCGCCCAATTGAAGTGCAAAGAAAATGTTTTCAAGAGATAGGGATGCAGGGAGGATTTTGAGCATCTTTTCGAGAATATTTATCCAGGCGAATCGTTTTGTACGCGGATTGGAGGATAAAGTTCAAGTGCCTCCCACTAGAAGATAAATTAGTTTTCGGTGCTAGTTGGAAAGGGTCTAGGAGGAGGTGGGTTGAGGACACGTGACAGTGTGTGAGTGTGTAAGGGGTTTTATTTCGATGCTCCAAGCTGCTCGCGAATATTAAAAAATGAATATCCTCTTCTTTAAAGGGAAGCAAACATTCTTTTGTTGTGACAAAGTTCTTTGAGAAGATTTTACTCAATCGTGCTCGTAAAAGTGTTCCCAAGTACTAGTAATTAGGTATGCTGGTTTTAGAGATTTGTAATTAAACCTCTAATGAAAACTCTGCTTTTGAAAAGAAATAATATTTTTCTAAAAAAAAAAAAAGAAGAAAAGTAGGAATGTGTATTGGATCAAATTTGAAATTTCTTGAATTAAGAGATTGTGGAAAATAATTACTTTTAGTAAAGAAACTAGCGATTTAATTTAAAGTTTCCAGGGAAATCGCTTTAGTAAATAACGTCGTTTGAATGATAGCACGTGAAAAATGATATTGGTGGGTTCGTTTTAATATTTAGCATTTTTGAAGATGAAGTATTTTATTCTTTGTTAGTTAAATTTTAATCAATTTAAACATATATAAATAACAAATTTAATAATAGATGATTTTTTATATTGTTTATTTATTAACTATATGATACTAAATATAAATAATAATTCAAATTCTGAAATTTTATTGGTGATTAGAAAATTTAACATGCGATTTGTCAAAAAAGCTTTGAATATAACAATAAGTGAAAAAAAGTAGCGCAAAAGTTTACAGAGATGGACAAAAGTGACAACTAGTTTCATTAGCATACACACAATTATCATTTTAATAGATAATTATATCAGAAAATTCTATTTTCAGATTATAAAAATTAGTTATATATTAATTACAGCAAACCAATCAATAACTTTCACCAAAAAATATATACTGTTATCTAGTCAATCATATTGAAACACTAACTGAATAAACAATGTTCTTTATCCTTTAGTTCATGCATTTGAGTTTAATTGTACTTATTCCTTTCAAAAACTTAAAATCGGTTTTAAGTTTAAGCATTTGTTGAATAAGTACTCTTGTGTAAAATAATAATTATAAATAGCCATAAACAAAATCACTAGTTGAAAATCATTATTCTTTGAATGTAAGCATTTAATTTACATTTATTAAACCATATCAACATATTTCTTTCTCCGTTTTAATATTTTTTTTTTCAAAACCCGAATGATCTTAAGATTAATCCATTCAGCACTGCAAAGGGTGAAGGTGATGGCAACTTATACAGGGGGGGGGCATCCAACGGTGAGTCAACTTTGACCCGAAAGTGAAACGATACAGAAACAGAGAGAGAGAGAGAGGAATATCCATGCCCAAACCAAGATTTGAACCGGTACCTACTGGTACGATATTTGGGTCGCTCACCACTCCACCATTAGTTGGATACCTATTCTAATATAATGAATAGCGTATTTTTATGACTTCAATTCCTATAATAAAACCAAATTTTGATGGTCTTTTTACTTCTGAGATTTATCTATTTTTTCACACTGTCAGATCACTTTTGAAGCAGCATAGCTATTTCAAAGATAGAAAGTGTCCGAATGCACAGGTCAGAGATTCGATTATCCGGCTGGGCGAGGTTAGCTCAGTTTTCAACCCTTTAGAGGGTTGTTGAAATTGATAACTAGGTATGATTTCGAAATGAACACTGGGGGCTTCGCGTTAGACTGATCATCTAACCGGGACATGAGTTTCGGACCCAGGGCCCTCGGTCATGAAAACATATATATATATCATAAACATATAAACATATATCGGTCATGAAACATATATATATATAGATAGATAGATATAGATAGATAGATATAGATAGATAGATAGATACACACATGAATCTCTTCATAATATATTACGTAAGAAAGATAAAATTTAAAATACTATTTACAAGTAATATGAATTTTATTATTTTTTGATTACTTTTATTTAATTATTTCGGTATCACCCGCTATTTAGCAAAGGAAGATGAAAGTCGTGTTTCTGCTCTCTGTATTTCTTTTTGTCGATGTAAGTATTTGTGAATTTTCAAGGTTTTCTTCATGTCACTCGTGAATACTACCCACTATTTATAAGAACTCTTCAAGGTCCAGTGGATGCAAGACACAATAGATATATAGAATTCTTACAAATGCTTATATATTTGTTAAGTTATCAGTTAAATATAATATCATATTCTAAAAAATATACTCCAATAACTATTTTTTTAATAAATCCCACGTAATTTATGAAATACATAAAAGTCACTTTATAATTTTCCACTACAAATGAAATTAAATATATTAATATTTACTCGTCATTTAGTTAAAAATCTCCAGTGCTAATTCCTTAATGCCAAAATTTTTCTTAAGATTTAAAATAATTTTTTTTTTTTTTTTTAAAAAAAAAAGAGGTCTTCCTTTCCTACAAAAAGTATATAAATAACACAATGGTTATTGAGAAACATATATTTTAACATAATTTTTATATTTTTAATAATTTGAAAATGTCACTGAGATTTTTCCAGTTAAACTCTAAACAACACACCCTGGGGCAAAGATATCATTTTTTTAACTCCTCGAGAAAAATAAACACATTACCCTGCCACCTTTTTTATGCTTCTTAGGTAAACGCTCACAAAACAAACAAAACGTCGTCGGGGCGCGTGGCGTATTTGAAACAAAGTCGTCAAAGTTCGGTCTTTTCCCAGGCTCAGAGTAGCCTCTTCAAAAAGACGAGGAGATAACAGCTTCTGCCGTATTTCAAAACGCGTGCCCCCCTCTCTTGCGTGTGTTTGCTTTTGCAGAAACACACACTGTGCGCTACTTGCATTAGGGAACGTATAGTAAAATTATTATGAACGCTTATGTCACCATATGATTGCTATTTATTAGTGCGGATATTTATAGAAAATCAATTTTTCACAGTTGGATTTTAAAATATTATAATTTATTTATAGTTCTTGGATAAAATTGCTTTAAAGCAAACTTTTTAAAATATTATAATTTATTTACAACTTTTAGAATAAAATTTTCTTAAAGTAAATGATTTTAAAATATTATACTTACATTTCTTGAATAAATTTTCTTAAATGATTTAATATTCGCAAAAAATGTTTAAAAAAATGGGTACCATTTATCCTTTTATGTAATGACTTTAACATATTCCTTTACAATTTTAATCTTAACTTTTATAAATCAAAACTCTTTTCTTCAGGCATGTTTCACAGTTTAGCTGTTGCAAAAAAATGCAAGCTAAGGGTTAACTTAGAAATTTTTTTCTAGATTTATGTATTTTAAGCACCGTTTAACTTCAAAAGCTTTTTTTAGAAAGAAGCTTTTGTGAAAATTAGTGATGATGTAAGAATTTAGGCATTTAAACTCATTTAAGAACAAATACATATTGAACTGATGTTGCTCTAAAACTTATTTACATTTCTTGCAATCAATGCGTTTTATAAAATAAAAGAATGTACTTAGCAAATTTAAATTTACCCAGTATACACTTGGAAAATTTGAATTTATCGAATACTGCCGCACATTAGCTACAAAAAGTTACAAAATGTATTATCTCTATTGAGTTTAACAAGATTTAACATAGTCATCCCCCCCCCCTAATCAAAAATATTAAAGAAGAAAATTAAAAAGAATAATTTAAATTTAGGTATGCTACTCTCTGTCTCTTTAAGTTCTATATACATTATTTTCATTAATTTATTCTGTTATAAATTGGTTTTAATGCACTTATTTATAAAAGTTAAATTTTATAAATGTATTATTTTAGTTCATAACTTTCAGTGAAATGAATTCCTTTTATTTTCCTCTATAAAAAATGTTTCTATATAAATTTAAATTTTAAAATTTATAATATACCTTTTCAATAATTTGAGAGAAATATCTTTCATTGTGCAATATTTTTACAGTCGCATATAGTTTATATCTAAGCAATATGCACAGTTGCTTACTGCCATGAATCCAATTTAACTTAAACTTTGACAAGGGCGTCACCTTGTCAGAAAACCCTGTACTTCAGTCTTTTCATTGGTGTAATTATTAATTTAAAATGTTACTTATCTATGAATTTTTAATTACCTTATAGGAATCGAAATTTTAATGGGAGATCGATTCTAAGCTAATTTGAACGGAACAATAGCTGAACAACATAAGCAAAATACCCCGATCCTATTTGTGTTACCTCTCATGACACACCCCTCGATAGGTGTTTTCATCAGGACAATGCTCTGTCTTACTCAAAAGAGATATTTTAAAAGTCCGTGAAATAAATTGTGGTTCTTCTGTGATACATGGTCATTAAATTTTTAATCAAGCGCGTATTTTAATGATTATGAGACTAATTTGATACTTTTTCCAATCTATGGATAAGTTTACACCTTTTGTGTGCCAAAGATATTTCTGGACTTTAATTGACACTGCCTTCTACTATTAAAACGCATTTTAATATCTTGAATTTATATTTTATGTGTTAATAGGTTCTAATATCACAACATCTTTTCTATTTTATTCAAATCAAAATATTTTTATTTTGATTTTAAAATTGAATTATTGACTTAAATCAATAGTCCTTAGTCATTTATGAGTTGTACCATAAGAAATTGAATCAATTATTTCAGTTTCTTAGAATCCCAATGTCATTATTAGATAGTTATTGCTTGTGGTGTGATATAAAAATGAAAATATAGATTTTATCATGAATGAATTCGTAGGTGATAGCAAACTGATTGTGATTTTTAAGATATTCTATACATTATTCACCGATTTTAAATTTAGATTTGCAATCACAGGCAGTATAAAATTTTCGTTATTTGAATTAAATAATTATTTTTAGGTTATAAAGCAAACATTTTTGTTTTATGTTTTAATAAAAATGACATATTTCAAAATTAATTTTGAAAATGAAATAATTAAAATACCTTGTAATATATATACGTAATATTGAAGGTTGCAAGGTGTTTTATTGTTTCAGTTTCAAGTCTTAAAATATCTATATTTAACTAATCATCCTTTAAATATTAATATGGATATCATTTTTAAACAAGTTTTGAGTTATATATTTGGATTTTATATATTCATGCCAAACTTTTTATAAAAATTTCTTGTAAGGGATTCAGAGACTGAAACTATTTATATATACATTGTATGAATATATATTGTAGTATATACGTATAAAATTAGCATAATCACTTATAAGGAATACTGCAAATATAATAATCACATCTTTTTCTTTTGAAATAGTTGGATTTCTTACTTGAAAACAATATAACCTAAAATAGTTTACTGAGTAAATTGGTTTATTAGTCAAGAACACAATACTATGGGTCTTGAATATTGTTGCAGTTGTATTCAAATTCCATCCATTTTCTTATTGCTTTAGTTGAAGTAAAATTCTATAATATTAGGCTGATGGCACATATTTTAGTGTAAATATATAAGCACTCGCTACGTGAAAAAGCTAAACACTATGCTCTATGGTGAAATTCAAGCAAACAGGTAAATTCTTTCTTAAGAATTAAAACTATTATATCTATTTGTACCATTAAAAAAAAGAGTGAAATTTCAGATAAAAAAATGTAATTTTATTGTTAAAATCAAACTCATTCATACAATCTTATATCACCAAAGTTTGTACATTGTATTATGTATGCATATGTGTGTATTTGTGTTCCATCAAACTCATTCATGCAATGTACAAATTTATATCACAAAAATTTTAATAGTGTTATATGATTGGTTAATCCAAAAGTCAATGATTTATGCCTGTTATAAAGGGGCATGAATTTTTCCTGCTATTTATATAAGACCATTTTTTGAGATAGTGTGAGCATAGTGTGGTTTGAAAGTAACTCTTCGAAACGCTTGGATAAATGGAAAAATGCGGGAATACAGAATGTTCTTGTTTGTTAAATTTTTTTTTCCATTTTTGGTATGGTTTAATTGTACATTAACTACAAGGTCACAGTCGAATCCATTTGGGAGTGATTTGACACCAAACAAAACATTTTTCAGTATTCGAAAATGGTACAATTAATCTTGTTTTATGTGCTATGTTTCATATTTCGTTTATTTTAACATAAATCTCCAGTACCACTTCACTTCATTTTTGAGCGATTCATGAAACAATTTGAGGAGAAACGCATCTTAATAACCAATAAATCTTAACATCACTTGTATTTTCTGTTATGATGCTGTTCAAGACAGCCACTTTCTACACAGCAATACCGAATTCTCCTCAGAAAATATGGCATAAAAAAACTCTAATGAATGATAACCTCTCATAACTAGATATGCCCACAGATTTTGCCTCAATTGAGTATTTAAGAAATTACTTAAACTCCAAAGTTAGACTCTTTCGACATACTTAGTTGACATGAATTCCCATTTGCAATATATTTCTGATAATAAGCACCTCAAATTTGTAATAGATATTATATGCTACATTTAAACCATGTACTGCAACAGGCTTTTGAAACAATGTTGATGTAAAAAAATGTTAAAAAATCTCTGTACCATTTTGTTTCAATGTATTATTCTTCATTAATGTTGTTCTCTTTATCACTAAATTTATTTTTGACATGTGATCTTACTCCTTAAATAATTATTGATAAACCAGCAAATTTAAGAAATTTTTGATTAATTCTTATTATTCCTCTCCATGCATAGGGATTTTAATGCAACTCACAGTAATTATGGCTTGAGAAAATGAAAAATGAATAGGATTCTTTTTTAATTTATATAAATTTTGGAAATTTTTAATTTCCTACCTTCCTTTGATATACATAAAGAAAAAAACCTCTGGATATATTAAGAAAAAATTAATAATGAATATCAAAAAATCTCTTTCTCTATAGAGATCATTTTTCTACAATTAAGACTTTTCTTTCAGATGATAACTATATCAGACGAAAATAATTTTTTTTCAAATTATAAAGGTGGAAGTCTTTTGATGTCCCGAAATTTATATTGATTAATTCCAACATACAATAAATATAAAACATAATACATTAGAAAACAATAGGTTATCATAATGATTTCTAAATACCATATGTCATTTCCTGTTCCTGTTTCACTTACAGATAAATTAGAAAAATTCAATCATGCAGATGACCTATATTTTTACCTTTTTATCATTTGTTCCCCACCCCTCTAACTTCCGCCTAGGATTAGCTGTAATTTTTAGTCTTCTTCCACGTTGACATCTCAGCTTTGGAGGGAGATTAAAGTCTCTTAGTAGTACCTCATCTTTTAGTGAGTTGGAGTTGGGTCGGGGGTGACAGCGGTCTCCACCCCCACCCCCTCCGCTCACACTTATTCCCGTTCTCACACCTCTATTACGAAATCGATGGGAAAACTTGATGTTTGCTCAATGTCCTAACGGCACACTTAGAGAATGGCACAGTCTTTTGTCCCGGCAACGGTCCCAAGAGGCCGCAAAATACCCGGATTACACTCTTCCAGCACCTCTGGTGAATGCTGTGGGCACTTCTCAGTCTGTCTGTTTGTCCGCGACTTTTTTTTTTTTTTTTTTTTTTTTTTTTTTTTTTTATCTTTTTTGTACCATGGGAGGGGGTCGGCGCAAGGTGCGCATGTATGTGATTTTTGACGTCTCACTCTAGAGAAGAAGGCATGAGCAAGCGTTTTACAAGTGAAGTTTTTGCATATTTTATATCTCCCGGTGGTGACAATAGCGAGTTTTTTTACTTCTTTTTTTATATTTCTTTCTACCCTACACATCAGCTTTTGTGATGATTCAGCATCGGCAAACATTGAGAAGAGGAAAAGAAATGGCATAAAAATTGAGAATTATGGATTTCTCAAAGAATAAACTTTGAGCTCAGAAATAATGTATAACAACTGGGGAGTTTTATTCTTTAAACTAATTATTTTAAAGCAAAAAAGACAATTTTAGCAAAGATTTGTAAATTTGCTAGATCTAGATACTGTTATAACAATCCAATAGAAATAATAGCACGTATTTATAGAAATTTATGTGATATAAGTACAGTAAACCGCATTATATATATGAGTAAATAAATGTTTAAGTAAAATTAAGCTAAACTAAATAAACAAAATAATTTTATTTTCGTAATATTAATCAATAAAATTCATTATTTAAATATTAAAAATTTATTTTATGAACGTTTAAACCAAGATGTGTTAAGATTTAATATTAAAACCTTAACTAAATATACCATCTTTTTAACTGCTAATTCTGATTTTGACCAAAAAAATTATACAGATTAGCATTTAAGGATTTTTAAAATCATTTACATAATAATGAATTCAAGGGAAAATAGATTCATCCATATAATATATAAAATATAAAAGCGGCTTAACTTGCTTAAAAGAAAATTTCTGTGTAAAAATCAGAATTGCAATTTGAAAGTATCAATAAGATCAATGAAAAATGCCGAATCAATCAATAAAGTAATATATGATGGAATTTAAATGTCTTATATGTCGTGAACATAGGAAGTCATTCATGTTTTCAAATTAATCAAGTAATAAAAAATATAACCACTTATAGCAACAAGTTTTATTCTGAGCAATTAGTGCTCCTTTCGTTATAGATTAAAATACTGGCAGATTATAGACTACTTTTCAACTCATTGTCATTTGCCTTCAATAGAAATGTAATTCAAGCCATGTCATCAGAAGTTATGTTAAAACTATAGATAAATTTTATACCATCAGAGGTTCAACTAGTTCCTATTAGTTTGAAAAATTACGAAATTATATAAGAATAATTTGAACTAGCAACTACCCTATTAATGCTTTTTGATCAGTTGGTGTAAATAAATTTAATTATTTGATTTATTTAAATTATTAAATGAAATAACTTTAGTCAATAGCTCAGGTAAATGAGATAGTTAGTATTTTAAGTGTATAAACACGTATTTAATATGTTGTTTAAATCTTTTTACCTATGTTTTCGATATAAACAAAAATTTAACAACTTTCTTGTGTAATTATAAGGGAGTGTTAACCATTTAAGGATGAAATTGCACTTTTGATACTATTAAAAATATTATTTTTGTCTAACGGTAATATTTAAAAAAGAAATTCTCTGAATATAAATGAGTTTACAAAATAATAAAAATCATACATAGCTGATATTAATAAAAAAAACTATTATTGCATATTACAAAAATGTCTGCAATTTTATTAAGCTTGATTCTTACTTTTTTTAATACATAACAACACTGCTGCAAAAAAGTATATTATTAAGTCACTTAATGGTATATTTTTTGTTGTAGAGTTTATTAAATATCATATATTAATTTTGAAAAGGTCACAAATTATGAAGTTTCAATTAGTGTTTTCAATTTCATATTGTCTAAAAATAGAAGAATAGATAATTTTTATGAAATTAAGTGAGTCATTATAAATTCTTTTAGAAAAAATATATATTTTCTTCATTATTCAGTCTATATCTAAAAAAATTACTTGGAGATGCTAAAGAAATTATAAACATGAATCCATAAAAAAATTCTGTATGTTAAACTATTCTATAAAGTATAATTTTTTAATCATTTACGAAAAATATAATTACACTCGCATAGGAAAAGTATTTGCTAAAATTTACTACATATCCTCTCGTGTTGTATAAGTTTTCTAAAATAATAATGAATCTAAATTATAATGATACTAATTTAATAAAAAAAAATAAAGATTATTTAACAAAGTTGCAACAGAGTTTACAAAAAAGAATCAAGGAAAATATAAGCAACAAATTATTAGAAAAGTTGTTTCTCTTACAGTACATAAATATAGAAAATTTTCAATGAAGTCTTTCCCCTAAGCAAAAATGATTATATTTTCAAATTTCCTTTGTTATTTTTTACACAATCTCGCTAAATAAAAAAATTTACTTCGTTTTTTTTAAGTATTTACTTTTTACATATATTATACTATTTATAGAAGCTTGATATATATATATATATATATATATATATATATATGTATATTTGCTATACTTTTGAACAGTAATATAAGTTAAATTTACAAATTGCTTACAGTAATATTACAAATTAAACAATAAGTTTCAATTTAGAAATTACTAATTAATTAAGTAAGTTCACTATTTCTTGCACAGGGTGAAAGTCAAAAGGAGTAAAATTTCTGTTCCAATAACTTATCTAAAACTCAGAACAGATCCGTATCATTTCCGAAAACAAACGGGAAAAGGCAGGGGGAAAATATTCCGAATTCCAAAGAGGGGAGTGATCAGCTGTCAGTGCCAGGTGGTCAAAATACAGCAGCCTCATTGGTGGACGGCATGCCTTTTCCCCCGTTGCTCTGGATTCGGTCGCCTAGGTTACCGACGACATGTGCAAATGCCTTGTTCAGAGGATGGGGAGGTGGAGTCCACGATGCCACGGATCCCTCTTGTCTCCCGAAGCCTTTGTATGGACGAGTACTTTCTGGAGAAACTGGTGCATCTTTTGTTGGGGATCATTTGGGGGTGATGAATGGTTAAACTGGACTGGGTGTTGTTGGCTTTTGATTCGAGCATAATTCTGTTTGGCAGCTCTCGGAGGAAAGGGCCATCTCTGAAAGGGTCTTCTACATGCGACTTTCCCAAAGAGAATGAAGTTAACCTTGTGTTAAAAGGGATCTTTGTGTCACGTTTCTGGAACTCACATTTCTCTGGAGAAGTTTTAATTCAATACCAGTTATCTTTTCTATCACATCTATCCGAAGAATTTGTCCACTAAGAACACACATTAAAAATGTAGAAATATGACTGCTAAATTTAAAAATAACATAAATCCTAATGCGAAGATAAATATTATAGTTAAATATGATAGATAATATTATAGGAGTCTCAATGCGAAGATAAATATTATAGTGTTATAATCCCGAGTATTAAGGAAATCATTTACTTATAGAATCACAACTAGTAAGTTAAAATAAGCACTTTTCTAATCTTGAGTTTCTATCTTTTGCACACGATTTTTCGAAAATGTGATCTAATTATTCATTTTTGATTAAGCTAAAGCTCATTCATTTTCATTGTGAACTCAGATGATACCATATAAGTATAACGTTAAAATTTAAATTTGGGACAATTTCATGCACATAAAAATTATAAATTATAGATTTAAGTTATCATATATGTTGACATATATATGTAAATTAAATTAACGCTTATATTTTAAAAATATTTGTGTGTATTTGAAATTTCTAATTTTCTGTATAATTTTCTACATTAATAAAAACTTTAAATAAAATATTATAATAGTATGAGACAGCAAATCTTTACTATAATATATATATATACATATATATATATATATATATATATATATATATATATATATATATATATATATATATATATATATATATATATATATATATATATATATAAGAGTTTAATTTTGACACTGCATAGTGAATAATCTAACTGTTGGATGATGCTACAGATATTCACACTTCAGAAGATGTCCTTGAACATTTACTGATGTGAAAAATCCGCCTACGATCTGAAGTATTTTTCATAGACAGGTGGTCCTGCTCACATGTCACAAGGGAAAAAATTATATATATATAAAAAAAAAACTAATTTCAACAAGCAGAAATTTTTTTCTAACATCGTCTGGATCGAACCCTTAACCTTTCAATCTGAAAAACGCGATAATATCACTATGCCACGATGAGCAACCCCTCTCATATTATGTTTGACACATTTATAATACGTGAGCTTTATACTAAGTAATATAAGTGAAATAAAATGGTGTTAATTAATGCTAAAATGATATTATGTTTCCAAATACAGAGACACTGTCAAAGCACAAAAATACAATTGTAATGAAATCTGGTCTAGAATTATACCATTATATAAAAAATGGATAGTTCAAAAAAGATTATTATATAGATAGATAGATATAGATAGATAGATAGATATAGGTATATTATAATGATTCAATAATATTTATTATAACTGAATATTAAAATCATGACTAAAATGACAGTGAGATTGACTAGAATTCAAAAACAATTTAGTGAATAAAATAATAAATAGGATTAACTAAAATTAAACTTTACGTTAGATTTACTAAAATTTTCTATTATATTAATCTTAAAAATTACATTAATTTATTAAATTTATAAATAGGATTTACTTAAATTACTTATTAATTTCATGATACATTCATATTCTACTAAAACATTATTGCTTTTAAAATAATATTAGAAATAGGAAGTTATCAATAGTTAATTTTAAAAAAATGTGTCAATTTTCCACACATAAATATATTTAATAGTTTGCTTGAGATTTCCTTAAATGCAGTCATTAACTGAGGAATAATGTTTATTCGTATTCCTATCTAAGCACAGGTGTATCATCCATAAAAAGTTGTTTATATTTAGTAATAAGGAAAGAATATTTATGATATATCATTTCGTATTAGACTTGCCACTTGAAATAGAGTAAATAAAATTTAATTTTGAATCCCGAGTTGATTTAAATCAGCTTGCAGCGAAATATACTTATCAAACAGCACAAAAGGAACGGAAAAATTATGGATATAAACTCTAACCTATGACTGCTTAAACTCATTACGAACGATTAGCACCCTCCTGCGGAGAAAGCCGTCACTTCTAACCTGAAAGAGGGATTAGGAACGAATAAATTTCATCGCCAAAAATCGCTTCCATGCATCACACATTCAATGCGTGCAGTTTTTTAAGCGCGAAAAGGCAAGCACGTGTTTACGTCCGGACTACGTTTTGGCGCGGGCTTTAGCCTCTAATTCTAATAGGAAGGGAAGAAAAGAATTAGACCGTCAGGGGGCGTGCGGGTAGGATCATATTTGAATGAGAATGACACCGAGAAATCAGAGAACATTCTACCCCTCTCTGGATGGGGACCCCCCTATCGAATCTTGGAAGCACGTGGCGACGCCCCACCACCTTGCTGCATCCCCGAACAATAGCAGACGGAACAAAAAGGGGACTTAAAAAACTTTCCACCTTGCGTATGGGGGGATTGTCCTGCCCTTCCACGTGCCCCGGTAGATTATTGCCGTCCGAAGCACGTGGTCCGAGACGTAATCTACCCGGGTAAATTAATTCGAATCGGATCCACGTGTGCGTTGGGGGAGATATGAAAAAAATGTTGATAAAAATCGCGAGATTCTTGTTGGATGCATGCGGCATTTGCTGTATGATTTTAACCGCTAATAGCTACCAACACGCTGAGGAGTAACTCATGATTTGCGTATTGAAATCCATAAGGCCTGCGGTAAAGGTTGCACGCTCACAGACTTTATATCAGCACAGAACCTCATCCATTTAGAAGCTGTCATTTATTTAAAAGAAATCATTCAACTCAATTTAATAACGAATGAATTTTTTGTGATTTCTTTTAAGATTTGAGACTGTTATCCATTTTTCCCAATATTAGGGGATATTTGTCTTCAATTAATCATACCGAATAGCATGGTGACACATACAAATACTTTATCTCGAATAATTTTCCATGATTTTTTAATGATAATACATTAAATAATAAATCACACGATCACGTCAAATGATCAAATAGGTATCGTATAATATATATAATATAAATTGAAGATTTATAACTAAAATATATTGTAAAACTTGTAATTTTTTGTCTTATACTAAAGGATTCACAGTGTTCCTTAACAGTAGGTCCACACTTTTTGGAAAGAGAAATTTAAAGTTCAATAACGACCACTGCTGCACTGCAAATTGTGATTCTGTTATGTGTAAGCATATCTCTCGTGGATGCTCCTTAAGACTTTCAAAACTACTTCCCGTGAAACGCATGAATTTCTCTTCTCGAGTTTATAAAAATCTTAAAACTCCATTTTTAAATCTCTGAGAACTGCTTTCAACTGTTAAGCTATTTACTATCCAACCTAAATGTTTAATATTAAAAAACTGAGCAATTTTTTCTCAAGTTGCAACAATTTTTAAAGTTAATATTTTATTAAATCTAATGATACCATAAAAAATGCATGACACACACTGGAATTAAGAATTAAATGAATCTTCATAAAATGAACAAAACTATAAACATAATATTATACTAACTATTCAATAAAGTATAACAGTTCTAATATTATTGTTGTTATCTTGGGCCAGGTAGGCTGGCAACATGGGGTGCGTTGCTCCAGTCTTCCAACTGAAGCATAATGTGATGTGGAGTTGGACTTCCTGAATACACACATGTCAAGGACAAAGACAGAAGTAACAAGAAAAGTATATCTATGCTCGAACCGGAATTCGAACCTAGGACCTCCCTTTTCGCAGACAGGCACACTGACCACTAGACAGAGTGAGCCGCAAAAATCATATCATATTTAATAATTCAATTTTAGTAAACTCAAAACTATAATTATAGGATTACAATTTCAGAAGTTATTTTTACAATAATTGACTAATATACTCAAAATTGTTACACATTACGTAATTTTAAATATAATATGATCAATATTATTTCACTTTATTGTAATTAAAAAATATAAAATTTTTGTTGAAATTTTGTTAACATAAATTCAAACATAAATATTAACTTTTTGGCTGTCCTTTGTTCAGAACTTTTAAAATATTTCCTAAGCAAAAAACACATGATGCAATGGGCAAAAAAACTATAAATTATTTCCAATAATTGTTATTATTTCATATAAAGTCCATTTTTAATAATATCTTAAATATGTAAATTACAAAAAAAAATTAAACAAGTTTATATTAAATATTTACGTCGGCTTCAACGATAAGAACTGCATTTGAGGAAATTTAAAAGAAAATATTCTTCGAATTGTTTTTAGAGTACAGCCAAATGTTCCTATTTAAGTCCAGAATAAGAAAAACTAAAAAGGTGCCTGTCTCTGATTTTTCACATGAAAATCACATCATAATTATTTACTTTTTAAAAATTATTTAATAAAAAAATTATTTTTTTTAAAAAAATTATAGGTTATTTTTTAGGAACTTTGTCTTATGCATATATAATAGAGAAAATCTTTGTTGAAAGTTTGATATTTAATGTATCATGTAATCTAAGATAGTCTCATCAAATAAATTGCTTATTGCAATAATATTATTATGAATAATACATATATTTGTTACTATGAATATTACACATTACAAATATTCGTAATACAACATATAATTCCTTATGATTTTAGTTATTAAACATGGAAATATTTTAAATAGCTATCTGAAATATTAAAAATATTGGAAATTTTTTATCTATGTTTAACAAACTTAATTTCAAATTTTGGTCAATGATAAGAGTGATAAATTCGGAAAAAAAGTATAGGTACTGACACATATGACATTATTCCATACTTTTTCTTACGCAGTCTCATTTTTATAATCGCACTACATTAATATTTTTGTAAACCTTAGCATATTTGTCATACAGATATAGTAACTAATACAATTTCTGAAAATTCTTTATGCAGCTATATCAACATCACAATAATATTGCTAAAATGTTTCCCTTAAAGTTCATTTTCGCTTAAAAATCTTGAATGTTCTTGCTAAGCTGCTGTCAAATAATCAAAGTGTTATTTATTACCATTCCAATATTCAGTATCAAAATATTTTCTAGATACCTGGATTATAGATTTAAAAATATATGTATTATATTGACAATACACGCACCTTATTATTAAAAACGCTCTTATGACTTAAAAATTCCTGTAAATATATGAGTAAAAGAAAGAAAACTTCCATCAAAATGAGATGAGAAATCACATTTTGGAATTTCCATCTAAAAACACCCTCCCAATTTTATGATCCATGAGAAAAATCCTTTTTTAATAGTTACAAGAAGACATTTCAAATCTAGAAAATATGAAATGCATACAATATAAAGTAAATATTTAAAAAATATGTGACAAAGCGCAGTTCAAGAAATTCAAAAATTCTTCTCTTCCAGTTCCCGTAAGAGCGCATCGCACACAAATTAAAATAAAAAATCTTCCCCAATAATGCGTAACATCTGTCATTTTCCATCATCAAAATTTCAAAAGCATCGGGAATAAACTGGAATATAAACACGAAAAATCTCCTTTTCATTTTCTGGAATAGTGATTTTTAATCATCTTTCAAATGATACTAGTACCCCCACCCCCTTACGGGAATATAAAGCAATTCCTTCCACCCTTATAGAATTATTTCCTCCCTTCGTATATCATGATCTAAATATAATGCCCTGCTGGATGGCATCACTCCCGGATCGATCCGGGAAAAACATTTTATTTACATTTCGCTCAGCAATATCTTTTCTAGGATGATCAGCACGGTCTTCTGAATCATTCTCAAAGTGTCAAAGTATGGGAACGTGCAAGAGAGGTGTTGAAGATGACAAACAAAAAAAATCTGTCTCAAACGGAAGCCATCAATCTTGTATGGATTCTTTAAAGTACGACGCAGAGACAGATGAACTTCGTAATAGATCGCTGATTTATCGCCATCGATTATTAAAAAACACAGAAATCCTGAAAATGACGAAGATCTTTATTGATTTTTGCGTCTTTATAAAACATTAAAATATTATTAAATTCCAAATTAATATTTAATTTGAGTCACGATAATTTATATCTTGTTCCCATATCATTAGGAGTAAATTTAGCTCTACTTGTGTAAATATAAAGATCAGATTTATTAAATCTTAATTTTAGATTAAAAAAAATCGATTTTTTTTTAAATTAAAAAAAAATTGTGAAGACTTTTTAAAGATTTAATTTTAAGATTAATACCATTTTAAATAATATGTCTATAAAAATATATGCGCGCGTCAGTCGTAAATGTAAACTTGTGTCGGTTTACTAAACCACATTTTTACTTTTTTAATTAAATATCTGAAACAAAAGTGTTTAAAGATTTAAATTCAAATCTTATGATTATTTTTATGTTATTTTAATGTAATGATAAAAGCTAATTTTACATGGGATTAAAAATCATAATCTCTCTCTTTATACATACATACGTACACACACACATATATATATATATATATATCTTTGATATGAATATGTAAGTATGTATATGATATAAACTAATGTTTTGAAGAAAGAAGGATTTAAAAATTTAAAAGTAACAATTGCTCCCATATATGAAATATCTAGTAAAGTTAGTGTGCATGTAAATATATGATTACAGATCGAATTAATGAATCTTTTTAATTAAATCTTTGAAAAAAAATCCATTGATTCCTGTTCACATTTGATACTTATTTCTGTACAATCTTAATGTGATGGGAAAAAGCAAACTAGTTTTACTTGTGAATGGATGCCGGATTTGTGATCTTATTTTTGTGAACCACAATTATTAAATTTTTGAATTTTAATGAGTAGGTTTTTCTGAAACATACAACTTTTAAAAATAACATTTGTTTTTATAGAGTGTGCCTTTAAAAAATAAAATTAATCACTCATAAAAACATGTAGGTACAGATCAATTTATCAAATCTTATTTAAAACAAATTCTTATTTAAGAATCATTTTCTCACTTCGACAAATAAAATGAGCATCAATTTTTTTTCTTCTCATATACAATCAAATTTTAAATATTCGAGAGAAAGAAATTAATTTTAAAATGAAACAGTATTTTCAATGTAAATATTGGTAGTTAGATTCTGTATATAAGTTTTCATAAATATCGGATAAAATAATCTCACACTAAGAATATGTTTTCAAGTTAATTTGTTTCCTGTGACTCTTAATTAAATTGTCGATTAAATTTTAAACACTAAGTTTGAAACATTAAGCTCCCCCTAGAAATGATATACTAAAGAACATAATTTATTATATAGCATTAACATTCAGTTTTGTTTTACTTTTTTATACTTTTTTACTATATTCTCTAACTTCCCAGTTCTTTTTGCTACCAGCATCACGTATAACATTGTACCTGCATAAAAGGTAAGCAGAGTTGAACTGCACATCTTTTCAGTTTTTTTTTTTTTTTTTTTTTTTTGTTACAAACCCCTCGAAACTAAGTTTGATCATTTCAGATGATCCAGAACTTTATATGGAATATAAATATTTTCCTGCATAAAATACGAGGGTCACTCTGAAATTTTTGAGATACAACTAGGTCTATAAAGTTATACTTACAAAATTTTAGATGTGTTCAAAGTAGTCTCCTCCAGCATCAAAGAACTTTTGTAGACGAATTTTCTACAGATTTTAATCTGTAGAAAATTCGTCTACAAAAGTTCTTGTCTCAAAAGTAGTTGTCTCAAAAGTAGTCAAAAGTAGTTGTCTCAAGACATTCATTTCTTGGAATAGATGAAAAAATGCATTTATAGCCACATCAATCTCTTCTTCTGAATGAAAATGACGTCCACTTAAGTTCTTTTTTAGATTAAAGAATAACACCAAAAGTCGCACATAGCTGGATCAGGTGAATACGGCGGATGTTCGATCCCTTTAATTTGTTTCAGAAACTCAGCTGTTGATCCGGCTGTATGTGAAGATGCATTGTCATTGTGAAGCATTAGTTTCCTAACATTCAGTTCTTGTAGAATTTCTGGAAGACATTTAGTGGTAAACCAGTTTGCTGTTAGTGTCTTCTGTCCTTCTAACTTAATGGCTTTGACCAATCCCGTACTTCTGAAGAAAATGGCATACATCACTTGTTTCAGTGCGCGTTGTTTTTTCACCATAGTCGGCGTGGGATCATCTTCAAAGACCACATACTTTGCTTTCTTGACGGGTTGGAACGTCAAAAAACGGTTTGTACGTTTCATCACCTGTTACAATTTTAGAAATGATGCTGTAGCCACCATCATTTAGCAATTTAAGAGTTTCTTTACTGATTCTGACGCGCTCCTCTTTTTGGTGCTCAGTTAGATTATGGGGAACCCAACGGCAAACTACTTTTTTCATATGTAATTCTTCGTGAATGATTTTGTGTATGGCTGCGGATCCAATGTTAAGTTCCTTCTGTATCATTTGACAGGTACAGTGATTATCAGCCATTAAAATTTTTCGTATGGCAGACACATTATCTGGGATTACTGCCGATGGCGGCCTTCCCCTTCACCCTGAAGAAAACTGCGACCTCTTCTAAATTCTCTAAGTAAGTCTAGTCTCTAAGGAAGTAAGTCAGTAAAAAATCGTCTTCTGTGTTAAAATACTTTGTATTTTAAAATCAAATCGTTATTCTTATTTTGTAAATTCTTGTCTGCGCGTATCTCGAAAATCTCAGAGTAACCCTCGTATACATGTTTGGAAATAAATTAACAAAATTATAACACTATTTTTAATTTATTTCCAAACAACAATTTAAAATTATTAATTTACAGCACGTATTCATTTTAATAATTTTATTTAATTGTTTGTTAAATTAAGAGTATTTAATATATTTTCTTTAATTTTATATATTTTAAAGTACAATGCATGATTTCAAAAATTGATAACACTCTGTAAAAAAAGTTTTAAAAAGTTTTGTTAAAAAATTAAAATACTTAAACGATTGAAAACAAAAAATAAAATTCTACATATTTTCATAGTTCCCATTTTAAATCAAACATGGAAAGATATGTGAACCATGTATTAAATTTAACTTTATTAAAACAATTGAATGCAAAATTTTGATAAGTTTGAGGAATAAGAAATTTGAAACAATATGATGACTGCTGAATTACACTGTATTGTCCTAATACATTATTTCCTTAAATGAAATTCACTCAAGTTTCCTGTTGAACATTTGAATGAATTCAATTACGGCAAACCAACACTCATTATTTCTATAAAAGTTTCGAAAGCAATATAATAATAAAAATCAATAAGCGATTCTTTCTGCAGAAGAAAAATAAAGCGAAGATGATAATGTAAACAAAAGAAATTAGCGACGTTAAAAAATTTTCTTATCAGTGTCATTATTCAACACTGGGAAAACACAAAAAGTTTATGAAATCAATATATTCTCTTTATGCAGAAAAGTATCCAAAAGGGGGAAAAAACCGAAAAACAACCAGAATAACTTGCTGAAACAAAAAGGCAAAGAAAAAGGCGCAACCACCCTGTAAACAATGACTCTTTCCCGGCATTAGCACATGAAAAGCGGGAGCCGCCGAGACCCCCAAACTTTCCATGTCCGAAACCATTCAACATTCCTGTTTCTCCTCATCCCCCTTTGTCTCCTCCGATCCGCATCCCACTTGTACCCCATCCACGCCCCCCTCCTGGAAGGGGGCAGAGGTAGGGAGAGGAATTGACATTGCTAAACGGGCATTCATCTTTCATTCCTCCCCTTGCTCCCCATCGAATCTTTCCTCCCCTGCTCCCCCAACTGATCGCATTAGGCGCCTTTTAAATAACGCAGCCAAGTTCAACAATTAGTGCTATCCCCTGACTGCGACCATAGGGTATCCAGTGTAAAATGATCGTCTATCGTGCGTTACAACCAGAAAGGGGTTCGGGGGTGAGCCCAAGATGGATTCGAAAAGAGGGGTCGGTGAGTTATAGAGAAAGCTGATTCGGCTGATATCGATAAGGCGATTGAATAGTTAGGAGGCTTCTGTGACCCTTTTGTTTCTTCCTTGTTGGAGCATATTTGAAAGCGATAGGATAACATTAATATCTCGGTATTAAAATGGGCTTTATAAATAGTCTGCATTTTTATATATATTTGTAAGCTAAACCAGTATATAGACCTAAAAATAACTTTAATTTGATCTCCAATTATTTGATTTTTATGTAATGATGCATATTATATCTATACATACTTAGCACATAAGTATACTAAATACATAAATTTTCGTTACAAGAATTTTTTTTCTTTAAATTGTATATTTTTATACTATTTTATTTTTAATCGCTCATTCAAATATTATTGATAATCTGCTTTCAGTAAATTTTTCTGTAGATCTATGATTCATTTAAATTTAGAGTCAGTAAAATACAAAATAAGAAAACTTAAATACAAATTCTAAGTTTATCCGAAAATGAAATATAGAAAACTGGTCTCCAAACAGATTAACTACCTTATTTTGTACCCCAAATTCTTTTTTTTATATATATGTTAAATCAATTTTGCTTTCGTAGTTTGTAAAAAATACTTTAAAACGCAATGAAAAAATAGAACGGTATGTATTTAAGTTTTTTTAATTGATATTGCAACATCTCTATTTGCAATATTACATGTATATCTCATCCGTTTTAAAGATATTGTCGATATCCGACATCAATAGAACAATAAACCACGCGGAACAATTCCATTCAAAAGAATTATTTCATGTACTACTTAGAAGGATGAAATCTAAGAATAGTGTCTATCTTTTCAGGTAAATATGAAGTGCGCTACATAATTCATATTTCGAATAAATCAGAATTTAATTTTTTATCTATAAATGCCTTTGTTCTATACTAGACTCAAAAATTCTTATGTTTAAATAATCTACTTAAATCAACAAAATTGTATTCTGTTTTTTTAAAACTATACAGTTATAATTATTTAACTGTGATGGGATCTTAAAAAAGGAGTTGATAATTAAAAGAAATAATAATTGATAATTAACAGAAAAGCGCTTTATTAACAAAAAGAATTATAACTTTGCTTTATTATTAAAAAAATTGTAACTTTTAAAATTAAAGTTGCAGATCAGATCAAATAAATACCTGTTGAACTTAAGTAGGATTAAGTATACAAGGTGCATATTTTAGGACATTTCAAAAACTTTAAATGGTATGTATATATCTTAAGAAATTTCAAGTTATAAAGCTTCAATTCCAGTAAAATTGGAAAGTTCAAATAAAATTTTTAAAAATGCAAGAATATGCAAACCAAAATTCCCTATCTTCAAAAACATTTTTGTAAAGAAATTTATTAGTAACAGTACCCTAATTTTGTTTTTGGTCGGGATTTTTTACACCCGCAGATAGGAAGTTAATAAAAACTTAATGCATAGAGAGCAAATACCACCAAGAAATGGGCTGCCGCTATTTATGACCGGCAGTAAATTGCTTGTAAGAATGGCCAAAGCTCCGAAAGCAGCAATAGATCTCATTCTCGGCTTCTTTGTCATACGGGAAGTAATATTTTTGAAAGACTTACTTGTCGTAATCTGCTTTGCAGTATAGTTTTCTGTCCCTGGAGTAACAGGTGTGAGCGAGGTGTATATGGCAGACGGAGCAGGTGAGGCATCCCTCGTGCCAGTAGTTGTCCATCACCCGCATAATGTAACGGTCAATGATGGGCTGCTGGCACGCCGTGCACAGCTCTTTCTTCGTCTTCCCTCCACGGATGGTGCCCGCACCTCCTGCAGATACAGTCATCAGTCACACAAAATATGCACAAAATTCATTTGAAATCTTTTTACCAGGAATAAAATGATACGAAATGAATAATTCTTAAAAACTACAAAAACAATCAATTTTAGTAATTTGTTTCAAGTAAGACCTATACACAGTGGGTGATCAATTAGCGAATATAATCCATTACAAGACTATTTTCGCTATCCGAATTATTCGCTAACCGATCAACGATTTTCCATAGATTTTTTTGCTAAATCGATTAATTCGTTCTGTAGGCCCTAAAAATTAAATTTTAAAAAAAAAGTATGTCTAATTTCTTGGTAAGTTTATTAAAAAAAATAATGCATATGTTTGGTGTTGCTTTTTAATCAGTTCTTTTCAGTTTTTATTGATAAGCCATTGAAGAATATGTCAAATATCAATCGCTTTTCTCTCGTTTTTAAAACTTTCCGGAAATGATTAATAGCATTGTTGTTGTAAAGATCCCTATTCTTTCTAATGTCAGCTTGGTTTGGGTGCCATTCTAAGACTTTTTATCTGGCATCTTCCTACTTCTTCAACGATTGAAAGAGGAGGGGGGGGCTCAAAATGAAACCAACCGAAACGGATGATCTACTTTGGCTATAAATATTCTATTGGGAAAATATTTTCCGGCATAGAAATCTGTAGCTTGATAGGCAGCGACATAATTCAAGAGAGATATAAAATGATCTTTTAATTTTTGGATTTGGCAACTATGCACATTATGCTCCGAAAAGCGAGAAGTGTTCGTTAGTATTCACTTTTTGCCCATTATCTGAATATGTGTCCGTTGTCCGAACACAAAAATCTTTTATATAAGCATCCGTTGTTCAATTTGTTCACAGTTTGAGCTGTTCATTAATTGATCACCCACTGTATAGCAAATTTAGAAAGTCAAGAAGAAAATTTTATCTTATTAACAAAATAAGTTACAGCATAAAAAATAAACTAGAAAAGATTAATTTGAATAATTTTTTATTATGAAAAGATTACTTTGAACAAATTATTACAACTAAACCTCTCAAGACTACACTAATAGTAGGATATTTTATTAACACTATAAATTGTAAGATAATTTAGAACATAATAAACGAAATACACAAAATCATTTTCTTTCTCATCTACTTTTAGAAGTATTTTGAAAGTAGAACATGATGTCAAAAATAAAAATGCTGTTATGACTAAAATAATCAAAAACTCTATTTCCTTCAACTACTTGATTATTACACAATTTAAGCACTTTGAATTATTAACAATATAAATAGTAAGATAGTTAAAATAGAATACAGAATATTTTCTTTCTTCACTGATTTTAGAATAAGTATTCGAAATAAAATAAGACGTTAAAAAAGTGTGAATCGAGAATTAACTTCATTAAAAACCTTTTCTTCTCAGCTGTCTAATAATTACACAATTTGAACACTTTGAGTTGTGTTTTTCATCATTTTGTATAAGAATATAACATGTCTAAAAAAGGAAAAAATTTTCCAATGCTAAAAAAATATGACAAACAAAACATTTCTGGATTTTTATTGCAAAAACCAAAGCTTTCTAGCTTAGATTAGAATTTAATACTTCAAAATACATTTACTATCGAAATTTCTCACAAGTGATATCACACGTTAAAAATACTAAAAAGGAAAATTATTATCAATAATTAAAAGATAATTTCTAATAATTAGTATTAATAAAGGATTATTTCATTCAAATGAAGAGCAATGCAATTTTTGAAAGATTCTATTTCTTAAAAATGACAACAAAAAACGATAAACAATTTTCTTTATTTGATATTTTAAAAATTCTTATATTTTGAAAAAAAAAAATTTTTATCTTGAATTCCAGTCGGATAAATACTTTTTATATTCTATCAAAGTTGAATTTATTTGAATTAAACCCGACCGTGAAAGAAATTAATGAGTACATTAAAATTCCTCCAAACTGTTTCACAAAGTTAATTAACTCTGCTCTAATTAGGAAACTCTAAATTGCTTTTTGATAGTAGATAATTTGGAGAACCATTCAGAGTATGAAAAAAAGTATTTTAGTAAAAACTTTCTTATTTTGTTTCACAAAGAATTTTTCAAATAGATCAATACCAAAGAAATTTCTTTCTTTTAAGCCTTTAAAATAAAATAAACCAAGAATGTATTCCAAATGCATATATATATATATATATATATATATATATATATATATATATATATATATATATATATATATATATATATATATATATATATATAGACTTAAGTAAAATTACTAAAATGTACAAAATTCAAAATCTTCAAACTTAAAATATACAATAAAAGCATAGGTAGTAAAAAGCAAAGAAGAACAGCAATAAATTACAAGTGAAATTAAAATTTGGCATAGAGTTAATGTAAACTTAATATGCATTTTAGAATATTGTTAAATGTATTCGAAGTGATTAAAAAAAGTTACACAGTGTAAAAAATAATAAAATCTTTGAAGAAAAAGGAAGGAATATACAAAATGACCATCAATTAAATTGAGATATTCAAGGCAACAATGGAAAAGTTTGAGAGCATACCCAGTAAGTAAAGAATTTTGGTTATTGACAAAACTAACTGTAAATATCACCATCAGGGGATATTTTGGCGCTACAAAATATTAATGTAATAGCATGGATGATGAATAAATAAAAGCCAAATGACACAATACTCGCATTTATTTTGTTAATAAAACAGTACCTGATAATATCAATTTTTTTTTTTTTTTTTTTTTTTACAAATATGATTTGATAAGACAAGAATATTATTTAAAAATACATTTGAAACAATTTTAAATCTAAGAATTCTGTGTTTCCCTTGATACAATCACCGAATTTTGTTACTTTCGATAACTGCATTATGCACAAGAAATAACGTATCAAGTTAGCGTCACACGTTATTTTATTTTAATGTAATCTCTTATGTGAAATTGAACTGAAGATGTAGATTAAAATATTTAAAGAAATTACAATTGAACATGTACTATTCAATTTTAATTTCTTCTGTCTTTACAGCCAGTACCATTTTTTATTATCTCTAATAATCGACTACTACTAAGATTTATACTTTTCAGCCGTACTATGGTAGAAGCGATACAGCAATTTACTAGGTTGGGGAATAAGTTCGTTACGTTTTTGCCAAATACATTTATTTAAACAAAAACAATAAAACCCAGTGCACCAATAAGACCTCTTGGTGCACAGGGAAAAACAAGGAATAAGGACAGTCAACAAGGAGCTCTACATTGCTACAGCTATACCGCGTGAATGAGGCTATTCGACTGAAAAGGCCTGGTAGACATGTTCAAATCATACTCTTTCACGACAACGCCAGGACCCATGTTGATAAATCGTCAAAGCCACACTTTAAGAGCTCGAATGGGAAATCCTAAAACAACCGTCGTATTCTTCGGACCTTGCACCAACTGATTACCATCTTTTCAGCTCCTTGTCAAACCATATGAAGGGCGTGACATTCGATAACAAAAGGGTCCTTAAAAACTGACTCAACAACTTCTTTGACAACAGACCAGATGATTTTTGGCAGAACACATCCACAAATGGGTCGAGAGATGAAAAGATGTTATAAACAGCATGTCGAATATATAATTGATTAACTTATTGATAAAATTGTTATTTTTGCTTAAATAAAAACTTTAGTAAAAAAGCTACGAACCTAATATATATTAAGTTCCCCAACCTAATATATATTAAGACAACCAGTGAATGTGATTTCATTGTTCCGAAAGTGGAAGGGTTTTCATAATTTATAAACAGGAATCAAGCAGAAGGTCCCAAAGGTTTCATTTCACATGGATGACACTGCAACCATGGCAAATTTAACGCCTCCAACTACCATTAGCGGACAAACAGATCTTTAATTGAGTTGATATAAGAAATACTTACATAATATAGCTAATTATTCAGAGTTGTTTACAGTAACATTATATATATTATATTGTTATATTATTATTATATTATATATTATTATAATCACTAACAGAAATAATAGAAATATTCTCTGTTGTTCATAAAATTTAAGAAATATATTATCACCAATTCTCAAATTAATTAACTTGTTTAGAAACAGATATAATCTATTTAAAAAATTAATAATGTAATTTTAAATAATCAGTAATCAGTACAAAATTATATACTACTATTAATATTTTGGGCACATGATTTATTTTGCTATAATATACTATCTTTTTTTTTTATTATTGCATGCATCCTTTGACTATAAATGAGTTGTTAACAAGCTACTGGTAATATTTTCCCATGTTTTCATATTTAGAAATCCTGTCCAAAATGGCCTATATTGTTTCCAAAATATATCATTATTCAAAATTTAAAAATTTACATTAAAAACAAGATTAAAACATGCACTTTGACATTATGCAATTTAATATATCCCTTAGTTATTTGTTGATAGCACTTGACAAACTTGTCAAACATTAACAAGTGTCAAAATTTGATAACAGATTAAACTCTTAAAAATTAAAATATGAAAATTTTCATGTATAACCTTTTCCTCTTTGATTTATGATATATTGAATTAAATGGGAAAATAATAATGTCAATGAGGATATTTTCGAAGTTCTTTAGTGTATTTCTGGACAAAAAATGTTTTACATAATATTAAAAAGATTATATAAATTTCTTGTTATTTAAAACATTTAAAACGCTATTGCACTTTATACAGTCACTAGAACCAAAAAATATATCAAATAAATGCATAATAATTTTAATGAATTGAATGTGAAGTGAAATATTGATAGAAAACTGAATATTTTTAACTGAAAATCTTAAAATTATAATTTTAAAATACTTTAATTTTTTGGTCAGGATGGAATAACTAAATAATCAAATAATTATTTAAGTGTCTATTAATTATTTTTTATTAAATTAACATTATTTACATAGCAAATTTATTTTTAAGGAGAAATGCATGGATGTATAAAACAAAAATGCAAAGATAGATTTAAATACTTTCAGATATATATTACTTAAAAAAAATAATAAATTGTAAACAAAAATTAATTTTTTAATTTTAAATGTATATATGTCATATTATATTTAAATAAATAGGTCTTTTAAGTGATTAATAATAATAAATAGATGAAACTTTGGAGAAAAAACTCTTAAAATGATAGTGGAATTTTTATATCTGGCTACTTAAATGTCTTCAACTATAAAAAACATTCTCCTTTACTCTTAAAATATATTCTTTAAAGTCTTTTCTCAGCATTTTCATCGCCTTATCTTATTTATTTGAACTCACTCTATAAAGTCTATTGTTTTTATGTCCTTCTTTAGAAATCTATCTGCAAATTGGGATAGCATTCCTTCGTCCACGAGCGTGTTTATGGAGTTTAAAATTATGGTCAAACAAAACAAGCTTCGGAACAAAATAGAATTGGAAAATGGAACAAACCGAATTTTTAGAACAACTCTCAGCAGAAAAAGGGAGAAAGAAAGATAAAATAAAAAAAAACCAAAGCAACAATAAATCCTCCTCTAAAGAAGAAAAAGTATGCTTGGGCTTATTTTATTTGGCGAGCAGTGGCCTGTAGAAACCGATGAAGACCCATTATTGCTCCCTTCTTTCAATATTCTTTTCAGCCTTCTTTAGGTCTCGCCAATAAGCCATTTGGTCGAGGCGAAGGAGAATAGAGACATTGCCTAGCCTGGTGCTAGAGAATATCCTCAGAGTTTGATATGTCTCGAGCATTCTGTGACGTCATAACCGGCGATCCGCATTCTTTGTAGTAAATTGTGAAGTTATTCTCGGGGAATTCTCCCCTCTAAAGAAAGGCTTTCATCATTTTGGTCCATGCGCGCGAGGATTTCTTTGCGGTGGCGTAGAATAAAACATCCATGATTTTTCATTTTGTCCTGTTAGGAAAAGAATAAGAGAACTTCACATACTTTTTGCTTCTAGAATAAGTACCAACTCAAGAGTTTCCCTTTAAAATTTTTGTCAGACTGTAATGAAATTATACTCTCAGCAATATTTCATAAAATTACCATCTACAATAAAAACTTTTGAATATTTTACATTTGCAGTTTCCAAAAATCATCTAGTTAAGATATTCATTATAATTCACATTTTCATGCCTGCATTTGATTAAGAATCAGATAATAAGAACACTAATTAAATTCGCATTGAAATTTTTATATTTCACGAGAAATTATATTATCGAACATACATTATTATTCCCATCTTCATTATAACATTTCCCTGTGAATCACATTTCTAGGTTTTCCATGGTTCACATCTTCATTATTGCATTTAATTGAAAAGTGTAACTTTTCAGTAGAAATTCACATTTTCATTATTACATTTCATTGTGAATCACATTATTTAATAAGATTCATACCTTATTCTCTTTCTACACTTAAAAAATAATCTTTTTAAGTGTAAAAAATTATTTTAGGAGTCATCTATATAGTACAACGTGATTCATATAATTTGAATTAAATTTAAATTATATGAATAAAGCAATAAAAAAACAGAATATCCATAGGCAATAATTCAGTATATATTATTTATTGAATAAAGATTACTGTTCTGTTGCGTATCAGACAGGCTCAAGTACTTAAAATGATTATAACGATTTATATATATATAAAGTATAAGAATGTCTTGAAATTACTTTAAGTTAACTTATTCAAAGACTAAACTTATCTAGAGTCTTAATATTAAACTAGCTTATTCATATCCAAATATATAACTCTATTTAAAATTAAAAAGAGCTAATTAATAAATATCCTCAATGTTATGTACACAAAAGTTACTATGTATACATGTTTTATTTTATTTACATGTAGCCAATTTTTCAAAATAAATGTTTTTCATAATTTTCTTTATAATTTCCAAAAAAAAAAAAAAGGATAAAATGTTCCCTTTAAAAATACCGTCAAGGTTATCAAGGCAATATAAATATTCAGAGAAATTTTTAAATATTTAGTACTTACATCCTAATCTAACATAAGAGAAGGATATAAATATTCAGAGAAAATTACTAAAATCCTCTAAATATATAAATCATATTCAGAGAATTCCCTCCTCCAAACTTATATCATCACTCAAATATCAACTGATTTTTGCCAGCTCTAAACCAAAACAAGCTAATTATCTTTTCAAGGTTCTCATAAATAATATGTAAATTAATAATCAAAGCAAAAGAAGATAAATATTCTACTATATTCTAGTGGAAAAATTTACCTTTCGTTAAGTAATAACTCTAGACATAGCAGATTTAAAAATAATTAATTCAAATTCTAAAAATTTTATTTTACGGTTATAAGTTGAAATTTAAATAAAATTTTGAAAACAATTTTTTTCTTAATTTCATATTTTTCAACAAGAAAATTTTTTTTTAGGAAAGCTTATATTGTGAGATATTTTTTAAAGTGAAAACCATTTAAAATATTAAAAATGTTAAATAATTAATAAAAATATCATTGATTAATGTAGATTAACTTAATTCTCAAAAACTAAACCTTGATTGAAAATTTATAAAATTAAACTATGCATATTGTTATCAAACTTTTATTTTGTAGAATCAATTTTGTTTGGCAATGAATGCTCGCATTGAAAACACAATCCAAAAATTCTTCTTTATTTTGACAAATGATGCTCGGATTGTTGACAGTTGGTAAAATATAATCTTTTTAAATTCTTTACAAGACTAATCCTTCTTGACTAAAGAATTTTTAAAATAAAATAAAAATAAAACTCCAGTGGTTAAGATTTGTTGATTAATTAATTTTTAATTGTATCTTGCTTATACATTTAATCTCATCTCTTTAACTATTTATTTCATGATTTATACCTAAATAATCGAGAATAAATTTATTTATTTATGTTTCACGAAAACTTTATGAAACATAATTCAGAATTATCCGGGAAAATATTTATAATTTCTACTCTATGACAGCATGAAACTCAAATTTTGTTCTCCCTGTAATTTAAATTATACTATTTTAATTACATTCTCTCATCACTGTTTTTCTTTCAAAAATGTCTTAAATGCTTGGAATATTTATCAAATTTTTTTTAATTTAGCTTCATTTTTTTAAAAAAAATAAAATGAATTAAAAATTATTCGAAAAAAAAATGAATTAATAAAGCAATTAGAACCATGTTGAGAGCTTTTACATTTATAAGGAATAAAGTTCACAACTAAAGTTTTTTTTTCTGTTTTTACTCCAAAAAAACTAGTATTATCCTACACAAGACTTCAATTTTTATTATTTATCCTACCATTTTAAGTGCTTGCAAGGGAAACAATTAAAAGATTGTATATATTTTAAACAGAAATCAAGCTAATCTCTAAAACTAATTTCCCCAGCTATACACAAAATTCTCTTTTGAAGAATTAAACTTACGTCTCCAAGCATAACCTTATTTCTTCAAATTTAAAGGAAAGAAACTAAGTAATCCTACTTCAAGATCGACGGTTGATCCAGCTGTCCACCATAATAGCTATCGATAGCTCTCCAATCCACATCAAAAAAGAACATGTCCAAAAATCCGGTATTTTTTTTTCCCCGTGGAAGCTTTTGTCCTTGTTCTTGCGTATTTGGAGATCTTTGACAAGAGAATAAAGACGTCCCGGTGATGGATGACTTTAAAATATAGGATTTTGAACAGAACAAACCAGAAGGGGAATATATGGGGACAGGGGTTGATATTCACAAATTGGATTTTTTCGGACTTACTTCTTCAAAACCTTAATCTAGGACTATCCTTGTCAATGTTGACATTTTTTTCATGGGAATTTATTTAATATGGTGTACATTTGGATTGATATAATTTTGAAGTTTGTTCTGTCGTCAAAATTATTCCATTTGGTTCATTGATCCTATCCACAAACATATATAACCATTTTCAACTATAAAAAATCTTGATAATGCAATTTCAACATGTAATAATTCATAAAAAGGATAAACTTATAATAATGGAAAAATTAATTTAAAGGTGTTTCTTTAAAGTTTCATCACATCAACCATCAAAATAACACATATGTATAGTATAATAAAAGTGCAAATTAATATAAAACTTAAATAATTAGTATATCTAAAAGTTTTATTAATTGTTTTAATATCCTCCTAATTATTGACACAATTTACAGACTATAATATATATATATATAAATTATATTTTTTATATTCTAATTCATCTCATTCACAAACATTTTAAAGAAATTAGTTCAATTTTGTTGTCTTTCACTAAAATGAAAAAATTATGATAGTAAATTTACTATAACATGTAAATTTAAAAGATTTTGGTTTCTTATCCTCTCACTTGTTGTGGAAAAAATTTCAAGTTTTTCTTATTAAAACCATTTCTATTGTGACTGTTAAATTCAATAAAATAAATTATTTCTAAATCAAAATTTAGTATACATGTTTACCATTATTTATACAATGTTATTCATAAAGTTTACACTAAACAAAAACTTCCTGTAATTTCCTCATTATTATATTTTATAGGTATTTTTAAGAAGTTTTTATCAAAATAAAAATTTATATTAATAAACTAAATTATAAAATTAAATTAATCTTATTCATCATCAGTATTGACAGAACAGTTTTTGGTGGGCCTTTCTCAGAATATTTTCCCACTCTGCCCTTCTTCCAGCAATTGATTTCCAGTCCTTTACTTTGAAGATTGCGAAGTCTTTTCATTTCTTTTTGGGCCTTCTATTGGAGGGGGTTGCATTAAATACTCTTAACGCTGTACGTTCTGGGCACATTCGTTCTATATTTCTGCCTATCTCCTTCTGTTATATTTAATATTATCACTTCATTAAAAAAGTTTTTATAGTGACATAGCTAAGGATTTTCAGCTATTACTTCTAAGTCGTATTTACTTCTAAAAGGGAAATTTTTTAAACAAAATCTTATGCAGTTTATATAATAGTAGTATAAATAAATTTAAACATGAGATATTGGTTGTAATTTTAATAATTTAAAAAATAACTTAAGAGTAAAGCTGGAGCATCAGAAATATAAATTCATAATTATGCAAATGAGGCACAAATTGAATCCTTTTTATTTTTATTGCATATTAAACTATTATTATTTACAAATGCCGAACATTAGCGCCTAAGCCATTATCACGGGCTCTCCAATACTTTTCAACAATGCCCTCATACTGAGAAAGAACCACACAACTATTTAAATGTTCAAAAGCCATTAGTTTACCAGAGTCACACAAAACACAGTCTGCGGAATCCACCACTCCAATCCTATAGAGATGGTCCCGCAAACAATCATGTCCAGTTAGACCTCTAAAAAGGGCCACCGCAGTCTTTCTTGGAAAAACGGGAACAGTTCTTTCCTCCCCCAAAATCTTCCATCTCTTCTGCATCGCACGTTGAACCATATCTTGTTTAAAAGTCTTCTTGAGATTCAGGTTAACAAACAATTTAGTTGAATGAAATTAAAGAGGGCGATTCATGCGTTGATCTATCAAGGCTCCCTTTTTAGCCAGTGACTCAGCCTTTTCATTGCCCAAAATACCACAATGGGCAGGGATCCACTGGAAAGAAATTCTGAGTGCCACAGCCTTAAGTAAAGGTCTACATTCTAAAATTCTTTGGGAACTATTTTGATTATTCAAAAGAGTTTGAAGCGCACACTTAGAATCTGACAAAATAACCGCTCTTTTAAAAAATTAACTACGAATCGATAGCTGTTGGATAGACACTGTAATATCTTCAATTTCACCATCAAAGGCTGTGGAAAGAGGACCCATTGGTAAATAAAAACTGAAAAGCTCACAATGGATACTTGCTTCTGCACCATGTGTTCTTTCTAACATAGAACCATCAGTGAAAACACACACACACACACACACATGCAACCACATATTAAAATATATAAACACTATTCTTTACACTTAGAAAAAGAGCCTAGTGCGAAATGTAAACATAAGATTCAATTTTCATAAAACAGTTTATAAGTAGTTGACATAATTCATTTTAATTTCGCCTTAATTCATAATAAATAGCTGTATTCAATCAAATATACGTCACGTGGGGTATTGACGCACCTAAATTACTTTATTGTTTCTTTTATGATTATATATATAGTTATATATTATGTATAAATTAAGCTTTCACACACACAGTTGTGTTTCATTAATTTATTTTTCATAATTCATTTTTTACAGGATTACAGTGTAACATAATTCAATATTTACATTATCTTTAAAAATACCTTTAAAAATTTCCTTAAAAATAAAATTATAATTTTACCCAAGTTCTTAATCACATAAAAAACATTAGCCACATTATTTCTCCAAATTCTGTACTTGTCTTTAACTTTATTAAAATTTTTATCAGAATTAACATCATAAAATTTAATTCTGGTTTAATAACTTATTCAATATCAAAATTCAAAATTATTTGAATTTATTAATAGCGAAAACTCAATTTTTATGTTATATTTGAGCAAATATCGACAATCAAATAAGGATAATGAGATTTCTCTGGAAGCTTACAGTCATTATGTTACTTTCCATATCCAATACCAAATCATGATATTATCATTACAGACCTCTTATGATACTTTTGTTATTCTGTATTGTATTTTACGCTTTCATATTTATGACTGTAATCTTAAGAATTGAATAAAATAGAGCTTGTTTATTACATGGTACTATAATAAAATAACATTTACCACAGAAGCTGTTCTCGAAATATCTTCTTGTAAGGAACAGTTAGACTGAGCGGAACTTCAACAATAGACAGCACTTATCTTCGAATGTTTTCTTATGACTTTTATATAGTCACACACTTTAAAGTTTGCGACGCTTTGTTCTTTTATTTTGCAACTTTTTTTGTTCCCCACTTTCCCAGTATAAACTCCAACAAAACACATTTTGTTGGAAAAAATCCTCCCCCTATTGAACAACAAACATTTCCCACGATCTGGAATAGGAAAGTGGGCACCACTTCTGGTGCCCGGAGTGGCCGGAAAACCATCTCCGGAAAAGTGGATTCTGCGGGGGGTGCCTGTTATACCCTCCTCCACTTCAACACCTTCGTTTCCAAACAATGACGAGAGTGGAAAGGTGACTTCTGTAGTGGTCGAAGATTCGATGACGCGTTTAATGTGTGGCTTGAGACTCCAAACTCAAACACAATAAGCTGAACTTTTTGAGTTTTCACACCTCCCACAAGGTCTGAGTCACCCCATCTGGAGGTGGAAAAGAGACAGAATTCGAGGACTATATTGCTGATAGATGTGATTTTTTTTATTTAAAATACCCTATACTAAAGGTAATATTAAAATCTTATATTAACTATTTCTCAAATTATATTATATATATGAAGCATCTTCAAGATGACCTAAGAAATTTAGAAGGTAATTTTTTTGTTGAAACCTGGTAACAAAGTTTATGAATGTCTCAATGGGCCAGCCATTGTATAGTGAGTGCATTTTCTTCCCACTGAATTTCTCAGCATGAAATTTATTTTCAAAAATTGCTAAAATGGTTTTCAATTTCAAGAAGTACTAGTAAAAATATATGTAGGGTTTAAAATATTCTTATTAGTGCTCTCATTGGTACTATTCATACTTTTGCAAAATAGAGCAGACGTAATGTAATTTTCAATTTAATGCGAAAACATATTTGTAAACATGTGAATACCTTAGGTATATTAATAAAATAAAAAATAAAATTTTTAATATCACTAAAAGTATTTAATAAAAATACAGTTAAAGAATTAATATTGAATTCATAACTTTTTTTTTTTTTTTTTTTTTTTTTGTTATGGAATCAGCTTTATCAATTGATTCAGAAATATTTCTAAACGTGTAACTGACTTATTTAGTATCTTATAGTCTTCAATGTTAATGTTTTATTCAATTTACATGCATATTGTATTTACTTAATATTGTATATTATTTTGACAATATTTTCCACGCTTCGTTATATTTATTGTTAGCATTAAAAACATGTTTCAAAATAAACTTTTCTTTAATTCGAAAAATTTAGGTTTTTGATTTCTATATAAAAGGAATTTAAATTTAATTTCTTTAATGTAATATAAAATCAAAGGGGAAGAAAATAGTTTTTATTTTTTAACTAATATGTAATCTCAGAATCTATAGAGATTTTGACATCAAAAAAATAAACTGGACAAACACTCTAAATGCCATTTGTTTTAAATCGAAATCATAAATATTATTTCTGATTTCATTCTAATGTAGTAATGAACTAGCATGATGTCTGGTACCTACAACAATCGTAACGTATGCATTTATATAGAATGCTTTGTGTATATGAATTAAATGTAGTATTGGTAAATGGTGTTTGTGTTATTTGGTAAATTTATATTTAATTAAATAAATATAAACATGACTTTGTGTTAGAACATATTTTTCCTACAAATATTTAAAATTCTGAAACAAGGTTTAGCAGTTACAGAAATATATATTTGTAATTACTAGATGTGTCGATGACCTTGTGGAAGTATTTAGTGTTCGATAACAATATTCCCTTTATTTTTAAATCACAAGTATCACTAAAAACTTCAGTTGATGCTTTGTTAAAAACGACATTTTTGATTGCACAATAAAACCTACGCAAATTTTTAAACATTACAGAATTATATTTATTACCATATGATCTTAACTGAAGTATTGAATTATTGCAGTATTGAAGAGCTAAAGATCGCCAACTTCCGGGTTCTTCTGAGCTATTATAAAATGACGAGGTTGATACTGGAGTTGTCACCCTCCTTTCCAAAAGAAAAACCCTACAGTTTTTTCTGGGAATAGGTATCGAATCCACTACCCAGTGGCATTGAAAATATCGCTTCTACCTTCCGGTATACTGTGGATTCAATTTAATTACATTTGTGCTCAATGTGCTCAAAATATTCAACAAAACATTTCATTTTAGTTTTATTTCCTATAAATGTTTCAACTAGCGTATAGGAAATAAAACCAGTTTTATTTTATTTGAATAAGTTTTACTTTAATAATAAATAAACTTTCTAATATTATTATATGTGCAATAATAAAGGAATGTAACGTAAAATATTTTATTTACTTATTTATTAAAATCACCAATAAAACATATTTAGAACTGAGAAGTACATATAAACTCTGGTTTCTGCGTACTATATTTCAACTATTACTATCAAACAATATCAAGTCTGATGACCATAAAAATATTTTTAGAAAATAAACAAATTCTCCATGAATGAGCAAAACTGTAAATAATTTCACAACTAATGAGCTTTGTTTAATATTTTGTAAATGTATAAATGCCCTCAACTGATAGAATAAAAATAATAAATTTTTATTTTCTTGATTAAACTGATTTTTAAATATTTTTCATAAATACTCCTTATTTTACGTTATTTTGAGATAAATAAGAAAATATACTTCTTCGTAGAAAAAAGTTAATTTAGAATAAGAAGATATGTTTTAAAAATAATTTATGCGCATGATTTTTAAATCTCAAAAAACGAAACTGAACATTTTAAGAGAAGCAAATAATGTTTTAAAAATCTGGTATCCAAAATTGAAATTTTAAAAGCTTATGGCAACTGGTTAAACACCTTGAAATAAATTTTGATTCATACAAATTTAATATCTCATTTAAATCTTAGAATAAATTGTTCTGTTTTCTTTATTAGTCAAATTTTAAGTTTCTAAGTTATTTTCTATAGTTAATTTTACAAAAAAAGAAATACATGTATACATTCAATAAAAATTTAAAATGGGAGGATTATCTAATAATGTAAAAGCAAAGATTATTTTAACTTGAATATAAAATAGATTTTAATGATTTAAACTTTTAAGATTTGTTTTGCTTAGTATCGCTCACGAATTTTTATAACTTTTATTCAAGTACCCATTATAAGTTATAATGAACTGATGCTTTAAAATTTTCATAAATGAAAATTTTTCCATTGGTAAACTAAAAATATAAATTTTAATAATTGATTTTAAATTTAATTATTATAAAATTGTAAATATACTGTTAACAATATATGCATACAATATATATAAAAATATATATAAATAATCTATCAAAAAACAAATCTAAAATTTTTCCTATTTATTTTAATTCAAAAATCTTTAATGTGTATTACATAAAACTTTATTTTTATTAATACAATCATTTAATTCTGATTTTGAAGTTGAATCCGACGTCATAGTCATATTTTTTATCTTTTCTAAATACCTATTTTAAACAAAAAGATATATAATGTACCAAAATCATAAGGCAAATCTTTTAGCTACTTTCTGTAATTAAAGTTAACAGCTAATTAATTAGATCTGGTTGTAATTATTCCCTCAATTACTTTCATATAACATCGCTACAGTATAAAATGGTAAAATATATTCTCAATCATCCTATTAAAAAAATTAAATATATTATTTAAAATGAAGTAGCATTTTTGAAAATGTAAAAATTGACTGGAGGCAATGAAAAATGCTTAAACCAAATTTTAAAATATTTAAGTTTAAAATCAAAATGTACTTTGTGCAAGTATTTTTGTCTTTATATCATACAAAATATGATATTAAAATACATATATACAGTCTTATAAAATTTGTTTCTAAAATAAATATTAATAAACAAAAAAATTTAGAAAAACAATACAGTACTTTAAATTCAAAACAAACGTCTTCAAATTTAATGGAAATTTAATAAAAAATCCATGAAACTCTCTTTGGATCCACAATTGTTACATAAATAAAAACCCATTGCAATTGAGCCACGCCTACGCATAAAAATCTCCCACCGTGAAATAGTGTCAGAAACCCGCCAGAAGAATACTTCATTCTCCGCTCCCAGATGAAAAGATTCCCCGCGAAAAGTGGACCAACACGCGTGCGTTTTCTCCCGGCTTTCGGGAAATGATATACGGTTTGTCGTTTTTCGTTTCCATTAAAACGTGTTTAAAGGTCAAGGACATTGAAAAACATGTTCTAATGGCAACAGTTTTTGGACAAAGAGTGCGTTTTATTTGATAAATAGATTTTATGTTTAAATTAATTATATATATCTACTGTGTGAATTTATTATTTAAATTAAATATTTGAATTTTTTTGCATGCTTATTTCATTTAAAAATATTTTTGACAAATTAATAAAATTGCAAATTAGTTGCGTTTCAAAAGAAAACTTTTAAGTGTTATGTTTCATAACTCTGAGGTTTGTAGAAAAAAATTGGCAGCAAAGAAAAAATAAAAAATATAAATAAACATAATAATTAATTGATAAAATTAGTAAAAAAATTCATAAAATTAATATGAATATTTATTTTCAGGTTTACCTCTATTTACTTATTTTCAACAGCGTTACATGTTTTTTAAAAATGACTTGTTTTCATAGCCTAATATTGATTTGTTTCATAATATATATTACTGAATATCAATTTTTTAATATATAATAATGGCAAATAAATGTATTTATAAAAGTTTTTTTTATTTAAATTCAGTCTAAATAATATACCATCTATTGTAAATGAAAATCTATTTTATTCACTAATAAGAAACATAATTAATAATTCAATGCTGAGTTTTAAAATAAAGTCATAATAAAATGTGACTATATTTAAAACCTTACAATAAAAAAATTCTCGTTGATATTAAACTGTGAATACTTATAATTAATTATATTTATAATGCTTATAATTAATTATATTTATAATATTTTCTGGAAATTCAATCAAAACAATTAAGTTGTAAAATGCGTAATTTTATTTACGTAAACAAAAAATAAACCTAAATTTTCTTAATCTTAAGTTTTTTTAAATCTTCATTTAAAAAATTTATTTTTTAAAAAATAGTAAATTTTCACTTGGCACATAGAAACCTTATAAATGTGAAAAGTGAAAAACATTTGCAAAACATAAATTATATATTTTTTCCTTAAATAAGATATATATCTACTTTAAGAAAATTATCAATGAATTTAGCATTTGATTTATACAAATTAAAAATATTACAACAGACTGATATAAGAAATACCTTAATAGGTATTTCTTACATCAGTTAACTGTAATTTAATTTTTAGCAATTAAATTTAAGATTTCGCAAAACAAACTAAGAGCTACAGTTACGATTGATGTAAACTAACAGTTACTTAAGCACTTTCAATTGATAAAAAAAAAAAAAAAAGAACTTAAGAAGATTTTCTAAAGCATATTGTGTAAAATATTTGGTTGCTATACTATTACAAATAATTTTAGTCCATTTAATGATAAAACGAAAGATTTTAAATAGTATTAGCAAAATATATTATTTCAACTTATGCTTAAAATAATCTTTATTTTTAAGTTATTATACATTTGCTTACTATAAATTAAATATTTCTTTAACATCCCATTAGTAAAAAATGCATAAATTTATTAGTAAAAACTACCAGCTACATAAATCCATTTAATATTAAGTATTGCGTGCTAATTTAATTAGTTCGAGATAATTTGAAGTACAAAAAATATTACTCACTCGATATCAAGTGTGGCAATATAAGTTGGGAGGGCCAAATTTGGCACGCTGAACAATTTTCATTAGCACTCTGCATCACTTTATGCATAATTTTACTACATGCAACTGTATTAAGTAGAGCAGTCCAGAAACAAGTTCGACATTAAATTTATATTTTTATTGAACTTTTAATTTAAGAGTTATTTATATTTTATACTGGCTACTTTTTCTTTTAATAAATATATTTAACAGATATAAAAGATATTTATACTATTAATTTTTAATTATTTTGAAGGATGCGCATATTTTATTGGAATAAATATTTCAAATATATAAAAATATTTGTAACGATTTCTGATGAATATATAATACAACTTAAAATGTATTTCTTGTCATCCACTCCATAACACTACATATACAGTAACAAAGATCAAATTTCTCAAAATATTTTTTATTGTGTTGCACCCTGAGTTATTTGGTACCTAGGTCTGCCAAGTTACAGTTAAAAGATGACTTGTGCATGATCACAACAAACTTACTTATATGTGTGTATCTTTATAAAGTATATTTCGATGCAATTTTATAAAAAAATTTTTATTTGATTATGTAAGTTAGGACAAAGTAATAACTTATGAAAATCATATTAAAATGTAGCAATCTCAAATTTTATAAGTAAATATTTCATTTATATAGATAAAACAATTAATAAAAGTAAATCCCTAACAAAATATCAAGCTAAACGAGGAAAAATCTACTTAACAAAATTAAGCGTTCAGATTTTATAAATTAAAGAAAATTCCATTCAATCTTGACAAATAAAATTACAAAATGCATAATGCTTTGGAACCTTTAAACCGTTTTATAGAATGAAAAGAAAAACCAGTTAGCTGCTATTTAAATTAGCTAAGGAATTAATTATGCAAGCACTAATTTGTCAATTACTTTGAGGGGAAAAAGAAAATGTATTTTCTTGAACCAACGAGAAGAAGTATTCTCTCATAGTTAATTTTAGCAGAAACAAAAGTGTGCTCGGTGGTAAATTGGCCTCTTTCATTATTTTTAATTCAGAAGTTTTAAAAATATTTTCAAGGGATGAATTAAAAAAAGGTAATTGCTTAATGGAGAAATTTATTTCACAGAACAGTGTTAAAAAAAACTAATTCTGTGTGATTTGGTAAAACTTTTAAATATTTTTTATTAAAATATTTACTTTTATTTATTTGTTTCCTTTTATTAGTAACATTATATTTAAAAATTTTAAAAAAATAAGCTGCTACTATAATGCTTAACAGTTAAATGCTGTTTTGACAACTTTATAAAATTTATTCAATACTAATTATCGATTTTTAAATTTGAATTTATTTCCAAAGATAATTGTGATTTTGAGAGTTTAATCTACAGATTTCAAAATTATAAAAGTTTTCAACTGAAAATTGTTGAACTTTTATAAAATATATACTTTTATAAGTAACAGCTGATATGAAAATAACAGAATATGTTGATTTAGTGATAGATATTTGCAAGGATATTGATGGTTATATATAAATAATTAAAGACTGTAAAATAATTTTTCAAAGACAATACTTTTCATAATACATTAAGAATTCAATTAATTCTTATTTTATTAATGCATGGAGAAAAACATTTCATTAATATATGTAAATAACTAAAAAATCATTAATAGCATAAATGTCTATTTTTAGAATTTAACCAGTATATATTTCTTTATACTAATTTACAGTAAAATATTAAATATTTTAAGACAAATCTTACGCATGGCTTAATAGATTAGTAAAAGAATTGTTCAAAAATATTAAATTATTCATCGTATATTTAGATCTAAATATCTAAAATTGATTTACATATTTTTGAAAAAAATAACTTTTAAAATAAGCTATTTTTATTATCATAAATCATTATGTACATTCAGTTATTAACTTTGAAATTCCAAGCAGTCAAGTTATAAATTAACAACTGCTGAAATTATATTGAAATTATTTGCTTATTTTATAAGTACAATGTTTAAAAAATTTACTTAAATTACTTAAATATTTATTCAAAACAAGATTTTACAATTATTTATCATACATAACTGATTGAGAATATGGCTGAATTCAATCATTTAAAAAATATTTTATTTTTACTTTTTTACAGCTTATATTGTGATAAAGTAGTAACTAAATATTTTCTTAATTTTTTCGTTAAATTTTCAAGATTATTTTAAATAGAAATTTCAAAAGCTATGTTATATAGCTATGTTGCTAAGTATTATATAAATATAATTTATTATGTATATTAATAAATATATATATATATATATATATATATATATATATATGTTAATATATATATATATATATATATATATATATGTATATTAATAAATATATATATATATATATATATATATATATAAGTTACTAAATTTGATATTAATTAAATAATTAATTTATGTGAAATTAAAAATGCATGCTGATAGTTGTTAAATTTTTTTATATTTTGAGTAAGAAATATATTTTATGAATTTAATTAGCACAGTAAAGAAGTTTACTTGACTTTCAGTTGCATTTTTATCAATTCTTAAAAAAATTAACTGCAAAACCTATAATGCATTTTATTATAAAATATTATGAAAAATATTAAATGAAAATAATATTGATTAAAATATAATATTTTCATAGATTTGCTGTTATTTATATTATTTCATATATGATATTAAAGGGCCCAAAATTTCCAAATTTATTTATTAAAAATAGTTTATTTATTTCCAGCATACATTTAAATATGCATGTAGGTTAAAATAAAATTGCTGAATATTGTAAATAGTAAATATATGTATATATATATATATATATATATATATATATATATATATATATATATATATATATATATATATATATATATATATATATATATATATATATATAGGTAGATAAGAAGTATTTAAGTAATTTTTCCTAAAAAACAAAAATGGGGTCCTTTTATTTATTCTTTCCTTAGTCAACAAGATAGAATAGTCTTCATGTGAATTTGTTACTCCTTCTTTTCCTCTCAAAAGATATATCTTAATGGAATATATCGATTAGCTGAATTATTTTGGTATAATGATTCCCTTCAAAGAAGGAGAACACGATCGAAATATTTCTAATTTTTACAACTAGAATTCGGAAAAATGTTGGCGATTCTAAATCTCCTTAACTGGGGAATCTTACTAAATTGGTCATTCTTACTTCGTCTAATTCATCGTATATTTTAATAACAAAGTATTTAAATTTTTTCACTAATGTTAAAGTTGCCCTTTGATTACACGTGTTCATAAATTGATGGTTTTTTAGATAAGTTAATTGACGAAAAACCTTTCTTCAAATTTATCTTTTGATACTATCTTTCTCACAAACGTTTGGGGGAATGATTCGTGACTGCCCTGATGCGGAGGAGGAAGAAGAGATTGGTACTGACCATTGTTGGTGGTGAGAAAGCCGTTCAGCTTCTCGGGCGAGTCCATCCCCCCGGTGTCCTGTAGACGCACCAGTTTGAACCGGAGAAGGGACGGCGTCCGGAACAAGAAATCGTGGGCCTCCAACCCACCGAACTCTTCTTTCAGCAGAGGCAGAGACAGTTTCTGCCGATCCAGACCGCATACGAACTTCGGATTACCTCGCTGACACAGGTCCTCTGGGCTCTGGCATCAACACTGTCCACCCTTGGACAGAAGGTACTTTGGCACAATCTGCAAAGCAAATGGTCTCTCCATCAGACATTTACTAAGCAAATTAGTTAGAATAAGTTACACAATATATACTTTAGTTAGAATAAGTTATACAATATTTAACTTATATCTTTGTTTAATAGGAATTTTGTAACAAAACTCAGAGATTTTTCTCAATTTAATTTAACAGGAGATATTTGAAAATCATTTTTCATATATCACTATTTTATGTGAAATTTTATGGATTAAAAGTAAAAGCAAGATTTATGAATTCCTTTGGCATAACCTCATGTGTTGTTTACTAGCAATATTACATGCAAAATTTTTATTAATTAAAGATTATTTGTAATATACATATATATACATGTACACATATAGTGACTTGAAATTACGAAGATTTAAAGTAGATTTCGAGTTATTACAAACATTCCCATTCACGATATAGATCGATCCATGTTTTAATGACTACTGAGCTACCAGATAGACAGCAAAAATTACTATAATTCGCTCAAAGTAACATTTAAACATTCAAAGCGGTTTTAACCTGAATTTTTTATGATTCATTTATATATTTATAATTATAAATATTATATATATATATATATATATTATACATAGAGAGAGAAAGAGAGTCAAGAGAGTCAGATGTCTATAAAGGCATCATAAAATGACTAAATACCTGTTGATAAAAATATCATGTATTTAATACAATTTATATTATTTATTTACTTTCATCTAAAAAAATTTTCTATTACTTGTAATCATTTTTATTCTTTTCAAAATATTTATTCCCCTTTCAAAAATAAACCAACTAAAAACATCAGGGTAAAATTGTTCAATATTTTTATCACATGAGATCTATTTAAGAAAAGAAAAAAATTCAAATTAAAATTCATTCGAGAAACAGTTATTTTTATCTATAAAATCATCAGATTAAAATTAAATTATGAAATATTCATTTTATTTGAATTATAACTATCCTTTTTCTAAGTATGTAATTCGATAAATTAAAATTTTTTAATCAAAGTGAAGAAATTGTGTGTGTGTTGTAAAATTACTTTATAAAATAGTTCTTAATCATCGTTTATCAAGAAACTTTAGTAATTATTTCAGAAAAGCTCAAAATTTTAGAAGATGATACTGGGACTTTATTCAAAAAAGTCCGATATAAACTATTAGGCGCATTATTTATTTTCCGCAGTCTTGTTTACATATATCTCAAATTGCCTTCTAAATCAATATTTTTTCATTTTCTTTAATAAAACAATGAAAAACAACCTGTGTCAATCAACCCAGTTTGTCATGAAATTAAAATTAATTTTATTTTATATTATTATTTGCCTTTATTACGATTTTAATCGATTTTTAAAAATAGGAAAACATTAAATTAATCGATGATAACTTTCTCACTTTATTAATTATTCAAACATATAATAAGCTATAATATTAGCAATTAACATAGAATTATACATTGGTAAAGTATCATTTTTACTGCTGGATGGTAAATATTGCTTATCTTCAGTTTCATCGATGACTGCAGGCACTTTTTAGTGCAAAATTAAAATGAGCTTACTCAAATATTTTTAGAATTATAATTAAAAATCACTTTTAGAAATCATGAACCTATTCAAATATTGTTAATTAATACAATTAAAATGGTCATTGTATTTCTAAACAGGGGCCTATTATGTTAAAACCTATATAAATAAACAAATGTTAAATCGTATATTGATTAATTTATTAGGATTTTGGCATAATTTTATTTTTATGAAAATATAAAACTAAGAAGTAAAAACTATGAAAAAGTTATAATAATGTACTTTAAGAATATTTCATTATTTTAATTATTCATGGGGATTTTGTTAATGAGTTACAAATAATTTTAGTTTCATAAAATATAAAACTCATAAACAAAACTCATGAGTTATAATAATATATTTTAAGAATATATTATTATAACTTATTCACTATTATAAAATCCCTAAAATTTATAAGAATATCGAAAGGTGACTTAAATTTCTCACATAAAACAATATTAGCTAATGATATCAATATCATCTGGGTGACTTAATTACAAATGTAGTTTTCATTAAACTATTACAAACATTACTTGTTAACATTTGAACACATAGTATTTTATTATAGTTAATAAATTCATATTTTATTACATTTAAATTAAAGTGCTATAATTAAATTTAATTACTTGGGCGTATTTATTTTATTTTGCAATCATCTGAAACTACGATTGTAAAATGCTATGTTTTTAATTGAATATACTTTTTAAACAATCTTCAATACACACACACACACACACACACACACACACAGATATATATATATATATATATATATATATATATATATAGTTTTAAGTTTTAAAAAGACTTTTAATGACTAAAACTTGTAACATTCATTTAAAAACTAAATAGCAAAACAATTTAAATTGAATTTGAAAATAATTTAAAGTAAATAATAATATAATTTTCAGAAAAAGTAATTTTTCAATTACTTATTTCTGATAAGCAATATTTAAATGTATACTTTTATAAATTATTGTCTATAATCATTACCTGTTGCATAAACATAGCATAACTATAATAACATATTTCTACTCAATTAAAATTACTACAATATTTTCAACTAAAAATTACCTCGATATACTTCTGAGAAATTGAAATTAGGTAATTATATTTTGACTTAGCTGTGTTTTCAAAGATCATAAAGTTTATTGAACATTAATTTCTTTCTTAAAAGTAAAAAAATAAGGGAAGGTATAAATTTTTAAGTCATCAGAATTGGATGATAATAATATGATCAACTAAATATATGGATGCAATGTCCTTATTTACAGAATACGGAAGAAGAAAAAAATCATAAGCACATAATTGACTTATCAATAATAAATTGTAGAATTTATTAAAATTTCTTTTCATAATTTATCCTTTGAGGATTTTTATAATGTAATTTTACATTTTATTTAAAAATATTGTTTAATTTATATTTAAGTATATTTTTAAAATTCAATATAATTTTAATTTACATTAACATAAATAAACAAAATCATTGAGAATCGTAAGAGAAACATGTTGCCTTTTCCTGTATCATTATGTAATTGCAGCAAAAGCATTTTTACAGGATTTTGTAGAAATTAAAAATTTTAGTAAACGATTTGATATTGTGAGAAATTAATTAATTACTGTAAGTATTTCATAAATTACTGTAAGTATTTTTATAAATTATATTAATGATATAAAGAAATAAATTTAAATGTAAAAAGGTTTTTATATTTTTTTAAATGATGTTGGCAATAATTTCGATGAAAACACCTTCGTTATATCATTCATGGTTTATAAATATATTTCAGGGGAAATAAATATTAAAAAAAAAAAAGAATTCAAAATGTATTCACAAAAGTGGAGTAATAAAAATTTAAAAAAAATCAACAATTAAACAGTAAAATTTTTCTTAATAAATAATCATAATAATTCTATCAAAAACTATTTTTAATTTTAACACTTTTTAAGCAGTTATAATTTATAAGGTGCTTGATTTCCTTTTTAATTAATATAAAAAAAAACTTATATCAACATGAGAATAATAATAATAAAAATAGTTGCAAACTTTGAAAATAATTTATTGTTTTAAAAGTTTGAAATTCGGTTTCAATATACATATGCAGCGATTATGCAAATATGACCTTTTTCTTATCATCAAAATATTTACATATTTACCTAAATTGATTAAAAATAAGAAAACTTATTTCTTTACCTAAAATTAAAAATGTATAAGAATTAAATATAACTATTAATGATATATTTCATTTGAGCAATAAGCAATTTTAAATAAATATTTATATAACTATTAAGTAATGTATCCAAATTAATAATATGAGGAATATTAAGTATGAGTGTTTTGTATTGTTAGGAAGTTTAAAATATCAATTTTTAAACATAAATATACTAAAGTTATTATTTTTAAGTATCATTTTTGATGTATAAAGAATCAAATTCCTAAACAAAGTTTTTATGAAATTATATTCCTAAAATCATCACATTATTTTTCCTTGTCTTTTTTGTATAACTTTACAATCTTGCTAAAAAGAAATTATCTTCAGACACAAAGATGGGTTATTATAACCTTGTGATATTACTATTCAAAACGAGTTTTTCAATAAATGAATTGTTATTTAATATTCAGTTAATCTTGCCAAAATAAACAAAAATTTACTTATGATGCTAAATAAACTTCAAAACTGTTTCATTTTCTTCAAAAATAGCACAAAAAATTGAAGCTATTTGAAAGAAATATAGTCATACATTGAAACCTCCTCATGCACCAACTTTCATGTATGCTGTTTATGGGGATAAAAATCAATTAAAACATATTGATTCTTTTCACTGTGTCTGATTACTTTCTTAAGGAATAACAACAGATTACTGCATCATTTCACTATAGTATTGAACATATTTTGCGATTAATGAACCAAAATTCATTACCTAAGAAGTCAAGAATCCTTCGGGTTTGATGACATTACTAAAGTTATTTGCAATAATCAATCCCTGTTTGCATTAATTCGTCTTAAAAAGCACATTTCCAACATAAAAAATTGATGCGATATGCAATAGATTCCTTATCAAAGAATGCAAAGAGTTCAGCTCTTCCTGCAGATCTCCAACAGAATTCACACAATACTCAGCACGAAGCCCCAAGTACACACCGCCGTAGATGTCAGCCGAGTCCGCTGTATTGATAAGCCTATCTCCACTTCGCAAAGTGCGGTATCCACCCCCTATCATTTCGGGGAGCGATTGCAGCGGCCCCACCGGCAAACCCCGGATTCTGTCTCTCCACTGTCAGCTGAAATGACAGTGGAAAATTTTTTTGTCATCTTCAAAGAATGCTTCATCGAGGAAACCAGAGAATCGTTATCGAAATTAATCTGAATTGAATATAATCGTTTGTTAGCGATTATAAACTAGAATTTCAGGAAAATAAATGATATTCATTGACTTGAATTATGTTCATCTATTAATAATTCCTATAGTTACTTGTATTAACTCAGTAATCATAAGAAAGTTTTTAGTACAAAGAAATAATTTAATGAGATCTTAATAACTACTGTAATTTCACTTTATATATTATACTAAATTTTGCATGATTACTTTTGCAGAAATTTACTTCACTTTTAATCTTCATTTTATATTTAATCCTAGTAGCAGTTTCATACAATATATCAGTTATGACTTTTAGTACATCACCATAATTTAAAATCTCATTCCTAAAAAAATTATTTGCAATGAGATCTGTTTATTAGTTATTCATTTTGAATTCTCCAACAAAATTAATTATCAATAGTTAAAAATCTACAGTTTTGACTTTATCATAGAAAAATTTCCTTTTTCTCACAGTAAATTTTTTAATATAAAAATACTTTAATGGATTTTATTTGAAATATATAAATCTGAATACACATACAAATTAATAATAAGAATCAGAAGCTTAAAAAATGCAAATAAAAATTTTGCTTGTCCAATTGTTTTTATAAATAGTACATTACAGTTGCGATACCAATTGTAAAACATTATTCAAACAATCCTTGAATCCAATTAAATATTTTGTTATTTCACTTCTAAGAGCGTAACTTCTTAATACTCAAATAAATGTGAAACAATTAAAATAATCTAAATGAATTAGAGACGTACTTACGTAAAAAGACGTTTAATTTAAGTTGTGGATGGAAAAAATTAAGTAAAATTACATGAATTTATAATTAAATTAATAAAAAAATTTGTAGTTTATTTTAAAAGAAAAAAATCAGGAATATTATCATCTACATTTTTGGATTTATGCAGCATTAACGACTATGTCTCTGATAAAAAGAATAGAATAATGCACTTTGTAGTTATTTATCATTTTTTTTTTTACATTCAGACGATGATATTTTATTTAATTTAATTAAAGTAAATAAAATAAATAAAGTTTTCTTTTATTTAATTAAATTTATATATTTTTAATGGATTATTTAAACTATTCCAAATTATAAATACAATAATACACAATTAATAATGCAAAAAATTTAATTTCAGTAAGTATAATGAATTATAAACATAAACTCATTTTTATTTATTGTACTTAGTTGTGTTTTAATAAATAAAAAAAATATTTTAAATAATTTTTCATGAGAATTTTTTTTTTAGTTAATGGACAAGACATACTTGAATACTTACATTTGGAATATAATAGTATCGTAACATTGATACGAGGAAAACATTGTTTATTAATTTGCTTTGGTCTCTTCAACACAATAAGTCTAGGTTGAATTAGAATCAAAAGAACTTCTTCCTGTTACGTGTATTACATAAAACTTTTTCAATTAAGGTATCATTTTTTTCCTCCTCAAGTGAAGCTCTGCTACATTTTCAATGGAGATTAAAAATCGAAATGCGTTTTAATTGAAATTTAAAATAAATTAGTTTTGGTCTGCTCACATTACTCTTAAAAGTTAATTTGATTGAAGCCTGCAGTTTTACCTATATTTGTACCTCTACAAATATTCAAACTCATGATGTGAAACAAACCCTCAAACCGTTAAGTTGAAATTCAAAATTAAATAAGTCCTTGAAAATATCTTTGATGCATGATTTTTTTAAATAGTCAAAGAAGTTTCTAAGCATTTAACCAAAGTATAACCTACATGAGATTTGTAAATCACTAGTTATTCTTATTTATTCCATGTCAAATAAAAAATCCTCAATGTAAACTGTGTTTAATAAATATACTTACTCTATATGCTTTTATATATATATATATATATATATGTATATATTTAATATTTTTTTAGTTTTTCTAATATTTTTTTCTATTTAAAACATTTAAATACACATATTTAAGCAATTTTTAACAATGTTATAAAACAGGTGGTATAAGAAAAAAGAAGAAAATATAACTACAAAGCAACAAATAAAAATAATATTTTAATTCATATTATTAATACATAACATATATTTATAGAAAAATTAGTCAGTTAAAATATGGTTCGCATTAAAAACAAAATAACAAAGCATATTTTTGTGTCAGGAAAAAATGTCGGTAACAAATTTAATGCAAACTTCCGATTCACACAAGATGCGGAACAAAATAATTCCTTTTTCATTTCTTTATTAGGAAAATAATATTTCAGTCATAGCAGTTGTTATGGAGTACCTGATTTTTAAAAAGAAATATTCAGAATAGTTAATGGTAACTTTTTCCCAGGTATATGCAGTTCGAAAAATAGTTTATGGTTTTTTATATGTAGAAATTTTTTTTCTCTCTGGACAATAATTTTGTTCCTTTTATGTATGAACTTTTTCTCCCTTTCGAGATTTTATAATCAATAATGCTTCACCGCGATGATAATAAACATTCAACGTCAATTCACTGCTCAGCAAAGGAAACACTCCTTTTGCTTCGCTGTAAGCAAGAAAATTTGTAGGAGGAGAATACTTCTTCGCTCATGGAATGCGCAAATGAGAAGACCGCGGCTGATCACGTGATAAGAAGGCGGGGTTTTTTAGAGAAACGTCGATGAGAGAAGATATTTTAAAGCACAACCGTGTGAAGCGAAGTTTACATCTGATATATTTTGTACAAAGTTGTTAAGTTTAAATAAAAATAAATACCTGTAAATTAAGAAGCATTTTAAAAAGTTAGTTTACACTTGAATATTTTACAAATGTGCCACTGAATTTTCATTTCTGATATAAAATAGTAAGGCTAATATAATAATAATTGTATATTATTCCAAAAGTTCTATTTTTATATAATAATAACAGTAATAATACATTTTTTTTAATTTTTAAGTAATAAAATATTTTTTTAAAAAACAGTAATTAGTTTTCAATTTAATTTTAACCAATAATTTTAAATCGAAATTCTTAATAATTTTTGAATACATTCACATTTTTAGATCATTTTTTTAATTATACTTTCGCAAATGCAAATTTAAGCATATTTCGAATTCGATAATCACATAAAAATATAATTCATGTAATTTCCAATGTAAGTAAAATTTTTAAATTATTAATTTCTATGCCGTTAAATAGAATAATGCTTACTGCGAATATTTTCCTCGAAAATTTCTAGTCTGCATTTTTATAATTATAAAAAAAATTTTAAATTTTAAAATTAAATTATATATATATATATATATGTGTGTGTGTATATATATATATATATATATATATATATATATATATATATATATATATATATATATATATATATATATATATATATATATATATATATATATATATATATATATATATATATATATATATATATATATATATATATATATATATATATATATATATATATATATATATATATATATATATATATATATATATATATATATATATATATATATATATATATATATATATATATATATATATATATATATATATATATATATATATATATATATATATATATATATATATATATATATATATATATATATATATATATATATATATATATACATATATATATACATATATATATATATATATATATATATATATATATATATATATATATATATATATATACATATATATATATATATATATATATATATATATATATATATATATATATATACATATATATATATATATATACATATATATATATATATATATATATATATATATATATATATATATATATATATATATATATATATATATATATATATATATATATATATATATATATATATATATATATATATATATATATATATATATATATATATATATATATATATATATATATATATATATATATATATATATATATATATATATATATATATATATATATATATATATATATATATATACATATATATATATATATATATATATATATATACATATATATATATATATATATATATATATATATATATATATATATATATATATATATATATATATATATATATATATATATATATATATATATATATATATATATATATATATATATATATATATATATATATATGAGTAAATAGTAATTTCACTAAGGATGTTTGATTTTGTAGCTTCATTCACTGTTACGTAAAAATACTATTTTGGACCATTTGAAGAAACCAATTCATGAAAGTAATTTCACAATTCTTTCGTATTTCATTTTATTTTTTCTCAATGGAAATAAAGTATATTAGGTTGTAAGAGATGAAGCTGATACGAAAATGATCGTTGCTTTTGATTATTTACATTTTTTAGATAATGATCGGTTTCAACTAATAAATATATACATACATACATACACACACACACACACACACACAAATATATATATATATATATGTATGTATGTATATATATATATATATATGTATATATATATATATATATATATATATATATATATATATATATATATATATATATATATGTATGTATGTATGATGTATGTATGTATGTATGTATGTATATACATATATATATTCATATTACCTTGATCTGATTTTATGTAAAATTTATAATTTTTTCCACTAATTCATAAAAAGTTGAAATGCTTATAAAACCTAAAAGTACATATACTCCGAAACATTTTTAGACAAATCTGTCTATAAAATACTCGTTTAAATGTTTTTATTTTTCGAAAAATAATATTTATTTTAGTATTATTTAAAAAAATATTTTATTTTATAAAAATATGTTTAATTATATTTATTACCTGAAATGTTAATTATTTTTAATCTAAAAATGACATTAAACTGTATGAAAATAAAAGAATTGCGTTCAAAAAGTAGAATTTTATACGACTCAATCTCGTAAACAAGTTTGCATTCAAATAAAATTGTAAAATTTATCTTTTAGGTTTATTTCAAGGTAAAGCAATTTAATAATACGAAAATTGAATTAAAAAAGCTATAAATATAAGCCAATGTGTGTGTTAATAATTCTATGTAATAAAGTTTTATTTAAAAATGTAGCAACATTTAATTTTTTTAATCAGATTTTTATTTTCTTCAAATTAGATAAAGTAATTTTATATTTATGAGCTGTAAAACATCGATTTCTTAAGGAAAAATGATAATTTTTATTCATACCTCTTTACTTTCTTTAAAAAACAGATAGTTTTAAAAAAATTGTCATTTTGTGCAGCTATGTAAATTACCTCTGTGAAATATGTTTCTAATGTTTATTGCACATTATTCTAAAGAAAATATTTCAGAGACAAAAAGAAAAATGTAGGACATCACTATTCCCACGCAAAAGAAGATAAAGAATTCAACCAAATAGTAAAGTAATAAATTAATTACTAAAGAATGATATGCAATTAAAAAATAGAAAAACAGATGATAATAGCATCTGTTCAAAAAGATCCCAGAAGTTCTCGTAAGACGATGTTGCACCTGTATGTTTCCCTGTATCTAGTCATGTGTTGGGCTCTGCCATTAGATAGAAATAGCTTGGTGGAGTCTTCGTGCTTATGAAGACTATAATTATACGTGAACTATTATAGTCTTCGTTCTCGTGAAGCAAGCAGAAGACTCCTAATACTTGGCCTGCACACCAAAAGTATCATCTCACTTGGAGGACATTGCGACCATTCACAGCTTTAACATGCCCTAGCCACCATCAGCTAACATAATGGATATTCGGTTAAGCCGGGATTCGAACTCAATATCTTCTGATAACGAGAACGATACCCTAACCTATCAGGCCATTGAGGCCATAAGGCTCGTAAGATGTATCTGTAAGAAATTAAAATAAAATAAATGTAAATCATTAAATATTTCTAGTTTAAGCATCATCTATGCATCATTTCAGTCAGAAACAATAGAGAGTCCTGCTTTAAACGAATGTGAAATATTTTGAATTCTTCATCTAAAAATGGTAATAAGGGGTAGAGAGAATAACTTAAACTGAAAATTCTCATTTAACGAAGAAGTTTAGGGCAATACCTTTCTGATTGTCTATTTCTGTCGGCTGAAAATTCTCAGCTTAGACAGCCCCCTCTCCCCGTAAAATATGATCACATGACTATATTGACATCTGAGCAGGCACCTTTCTTCCCACGACCCAGGAAGGGGGAACATAGGATCTGATAGAATTTTCAACCTTCTCTCAACACGATGATCTTCAGCTGGCTGAGGAATAAAGTCAGAATTACGATATTATTATGGTTGACAAAAAATATATCTATGCAGGTATTATTCTATATACTAAAGGAACGTATAAAAGCGAAAATTAAAATAATTTAAAATTGTTTATAGTTAATTAGAGATAAGTTTTTCGATCTTAGGCAAAATATCCAGATTTATGATAAATCACATTAATCTTAATGATTGAGATATGTGATTCATACGTTATAAATTCAAATACTTTTTGAGAGATTAATACCAAAACAATTTAAGCCAAATTCACGACTTTTTGAATAAAATACAAAAATGAGAAAAACATTTTGTAAATATTCTAAGGAAGCAATACAATTCTTAGTATTTCCTTAAAATAAAGAGATAATATTACTTTTAATGAATTTTCATATTCAGATTAATAGAAATTTAATTAATACTTGTAGCAAATATTGAATTTCAACTTTGAGAAGCATCTTAGGTGAATAATGCATTCTTGCTATAATTATCAACTTTAGTTGTTGCAATTTTATTCTAGAAATTTTAATGAAATAAAACAAAATTTTGAATCAACTTTTTAAATCTTTTATTTTTTATAAAAATAAAATGGCCACATAGAACTCGAAAGAACGAGTTTATCAAAATTAGTTTACAGAATTGCCGCATTGTGATCACATTTAGTTCACAAAGCCTAGTTCAAATCTTGCCAAAGATTTAATGACTCATTTGGTTTGTAGCTTTGCGGTCATATTTTGCATATGAAAAATGATTAGTGCAAGATCTATAATTTAAAGTGAATTCAAAACTACAATAAACATGCACGTTACAGACGAGAATCAGGTTCCCTATCTGTTAAACCAAATCTAAGTGTCCTAACCAATCAGTTGCCATCTCCTTATTAGAGGGAATTCCATATCTATCATCATATCTGAAGTGGGATCCGAACCTATGAACTGTTGAACTTAAGTCCTAACATTTATAGATATTAGAAATAATATATCAAAACATTTAAAAATAGATTTTGTACTCAAAACACATTTGATAATTCTAAAAAATTTACTAAATTTGAATACAAATAATGCTATACTTTATTTTAATGACATTATATATAATATTACATCATATTTCATAAAGTATTAGAACAATTTTCAATCTAAACAAAGCATCGTATCGATCTATTTTGTTAACAAACAATTCCATTCTTGTTAATTCTATTTTCCACACGCTTCAATACATCCCGCATTACATTCTGAATTATGTTCCATTTACTAGAATGTACTATTTCGCGCGTAAAGGGGCGTTTCTCATAACCGACGCCATGCTAATATTCGCGCCCGAATTAGGACTTACTCTAGCGTTACCTGGCCACGTGACAGGGTGTTGCATCTTCCGCATCCCATAACACGCTTATTGTACCTATTCACAGGACTTGTGGATACGCAATATGAGGACGCTTACGTGCGTTCAGTTCTCACTTATTTTGTCCGGAAGGATGCGGAAGTGCATGCTTCCTTTTAGGCGGAAGTACTCTGCCGAACGATCCATTCAAAAAAATTTCAACATTTGTACATTAAAAATGCAACTATGCTTATAAATATAGTTACAAATATTACAAAATATTTAAAAAGTTCTATAAAAATTAAAATGTTGAGACTATTATTTACTTAAATTCTAATATTGTAAAATTCTTAATTTATGCGGTTTAAGAATTTTACAAGATTAGAATTTAAGTAAATAATAGTAAACCTTTTAGTAAATACAATAAATATGGAAAATAAAATAAAAATATTATAAATTCTTATTTAAAGTAGAACTTATAAATTTTATGAAAAATTAAGAAACAATCTAAAAATTGTAAATTTTCAAAATACAATGAGAACTTGTTAAAAAAATTATTTGATTGTAAATTTTATTTGCAATCATGTACTGAAAGTCACAAATATTACTAGGTTAAAAAGAAACTATCAAAAACCAATTCAGTGTTTTTGTTGTTACTATACAGTCACTTGTTCTATAGAAGGATTAATTATATTGAAACTACAATTTTAAATATATTCTAAGCTGTTATAAGCATGCAAACCTCAGGTAGGTTTGGATGCTTATAGTCGATTTCGGAGTTTTTTAAAAATGTATGAAAAAAATTGTTGTCAAAATGACATATATACTTCATATGAAAATATCAAGGGATTGAATGAATGAGAAAAAATTCAATTTCACAGTTTAAGCATAAACATTTATCAAACATAACATTTAAATAATTCTTAATGAACATTTTCTTTTAGTTGAAAACTACGATATTTTGAAGAAATTTTGTTATAAATATTTCTAATAAAACATCTTTAATTTCTTATTTTACATTATTATGAAAACGAAAAAACCTACCAACTCAATCCTAAATTTTTAACTGTAACTTATTCTTTTCTACCAAGTTCAACACACATTTTAGAACTTTAAACTTTTAGAATCTTTTAAATATTTTGTATAACATCGCCTTTTCTAAAAGTTTAGAATCCGTTTCTTAAAATGCAGGCATATTTATATATTAACAAAGACACCAATCTTCTTCAAGAAATATCAGAAACTTCTTTTGACTACATTTCAATTCAAAATCATTCCCCAAACAAATACATTCAAAATACTCTTCTGCAAAAATTAAAAGCAATCCATCAAACCGACTGACTCATTGAAAAGCTACTTTTAAAATGAATCGCATTGTTGCAGGTCTTGCTTTTCCTCAACAACAGACATTCAAAACAGCTCCTTCCGACGATAAAATATCAAGTGCACGTATATATATTTCAAAAGAACGACACTGATAATGATCTTTATAAATACTTTTTTAATTAACTTCGCTTTCCAATAAGTTTTAAGAGATGTTGGTCGACATCTTTCGTTTGAAAGCACCAATCTTGAAAACAAAATCAGACATTTAATTGTGTCTATGTTCAGAGAATATTAAAAATGTATCGAAAGAATTCTTCGAGAATCTGAATTTTGAGGAATTTAAAAGTTCTATGATTATTGTTTTTGAAAAGATAGGAAAGCAAATAAATAATGTATTCAAAGTATAGTTATATACAATAGTCAAAGTTTAAAGATAAATACTTCCAGGTATATGCGTACACTTGACAAAAATTTAAGTTTATTTTAAAAGTTAAACATAATGTTAAGTCCTTTGTACAAAAATAATGATTTAGATGATAAGGAGCCATATTATCAAACCGATATCATTCTTTATTGACTTGATGCCGAGAGATGGCTGAGTGATTAGCGTTTCTAATTCCTGAGCTGTGGGTCATGGGTTCGAATTCCGGTTTGACATCGATGTTACTTTCTTTTTGTGTTTCTCTGTCTTTTCTTATGAAATGATGTATAAATGTGGTCCGCCCTATAAACGGGTTTGTGGTGGAGTGACGTGGGTAATACTATTCGCCTCCATGATTTGGTTCACAGGTGCCCTCTGGGTAATGACAAATGAATAGTAGTTTCTGGCCATGTTGTGGTGAAGGGGTGGTCACCCAATGCCCGCCGTTGTTAAAAAATAAATTATTAACTTGGACAGTTTCAGAGAATGAACCGATCGATATCTGAGAGAATAGCGTTCCTGACTGAGGCTGTCGTTCTTGGATTCGAATCTCGGTTCGGGCATGGGTGTTTCTTTCTCTCTGTCCTTTCTTCTGAGATGATAAATGAATGTCGCTCGCCCAGTTAACGAGTTTGTGATGGAGTGACATGGGTACTCATCCCGTAACTTAGTTCACGGGTACCCATTGGATAACGATGAAAGAATGGCGATTTCTAACCATGATGTGTCAAAGGGTTAATAACCAAGTGCTCGCTATTAGAAAAATAATTTTGAGAGTGAATTTTGTTTATATACAGGGGTTGGACAAAAATATGAAAACACCTTGTGAAATGCATGCTTAGAAAGAAAGATATATTTTAATGAAATAGGTAGGTGGCGCTGGCGTTTTCGCCTACTGACTCATCTATACAACTTTGTAAATGCGCTGCACAGTTCAGTCGTTGTCGGAGCACTGTTATACGTGGGCAAATTGTTGGAGCGCATATAGTAGGTGCTTCCATAAGCAAGGTAGTTGAAGTGTTCAGTGTTTCAAGAGGTACTGAATCGAAGATTTATTCGGCATATTTGAAATGCGGAGAAACATCATCCGCTAAATCACAGCGCGGACAAAAGTGTGTGCTGATAGATCGAGAGAGACGATCACTAAGGAGGATTATCACGAAAAATAAGAAGATCATAGCTGCAAAAGTTACTTCTAAAATGAATGTCATGTCACCAAACCCTGTGAGTAATAAAACAATTCGAAGGGAGCTTCATAAACAGGGAATTGCTGGCCATGCTGCAATTGAAAACTATTCATCAGAGATGATAATGCTCATAACAGGAAAAAGTGGTGTTTACATCAGAGATGATAATGCTCATAACAGGAAAAAGTGGCATAATAGGAAAAACACAAGTCATAAAGCCTGGATTATAGAGCAGTGAAAGAAAGTAATATGGTCTGATAAATCTTCTTTTACATTGTTTTCCACTTCTGGCCGAGTTTACGTCTGGAGAACGCCATCTCAAGCCTATAATACAGACTGCTTATTGCCAAGAGTGAAATATGGCGGGTGTTCTGTGTTGGTTTGGGCAGCCATATCGTGGTTCTCTGCTGGCCCTTCGCAGGGCAGATTACTGCCAAGAATTATGTGAACATTTTGGCCGATCAAATCCATCCCATGGTACAAACTTTGTTCCCCAATAGTGTTGGTGTCTTCCAAGACGACAAAGCCCCTGTTCACACAGCTCACATTGTCTAGGACTGGTTTTCTGAGCACCAAGATGATTTGTCGCATCTTACCTGGCCACCACAATCATCAGATCTGAATATTATCGAACCTTTGTGGTCTACATTGGAGAGGAAAATACGTTCTTGCTATCCACCGCCAACATCGTTATCTGAACTTGCCACCGTTCTGAGGATGAATGGTACAACATTCCCTTGGCAAACATAGAGGACTGTATTTATCCATTCCGAGAAGACTACAAGCTGTTTTGAATGCCAACGGGTTTCCTACACCTTATTAGGCAAGGAAACGCATTCTTTTTAAGGTGTTTCCATATTTTTGTCCAACCCCTTTAAGTTACTACTATTAATCCTGTATAATAAATATGGGAAGTCAGGTGGCACAGGTCCGAGATTCGGTCGTCGGGCTGGACAAAATCGTCTCAGCCTTTCATCCCATAAGCGGGTCGATAAAACTGAGTACCAAGCGTGCTTGGCAACTAAATACTGGAGAGTTCGCGTTAAGTGGACCACCAAACCAGGATAAATGCTTTGCATCCCACAGCTCTTGGTCAGAAAAATAGATGTGACAGTGTAGGCCTTGAAGCCCGCGTGAGCTGTCGTGCCACTTTGTTTAGTTATAACAAATACGGAACCTGATCATTTCGCACTCAAAACTCTAAAACGTCTGCAAGATGTTGAAATTTTGAGCTTTAACCGGGCAGAAAGCGTCCGCAATGCGATAAAAAGGAAATACCCTGATTTACTTCATTATTTTACCTATTTCGAATAATAACAGGAAAATAATTTCTTGTTTATTTTAAGGAAAGTAATGTATATTCAACTGAGAAAAAAAAAATTCAATATTATGTAAATAAACATTTTCGAATGTTATCTTATCAATTTACAGTTGCATAACTATGCTTCCGCGAATGTAAGAAATATCAGCCATTTAATATAGTTATAATACAGTGATTTCATCCTTTACTTGAAAACTTACTATTCTTTTAAGTAGTCGTTAAAAAAATGTTAAAATAGTGTGGTTTCCAGCTTATGATCTCCAGTGTTCGACAGTAATTTATGAAAAGCCTATTGTTGTTCTGGCACTAGCATACTTTCCTGCAACTTTACCTGTGTCGGGATACTCCAGTTTGATAAAAGCAACCAGACTACGTAATTTAGAAACAGAGCATAATTATATAATCGATGGTCTGGTTGATAAAGGGCGTCGTTCTCATTATCCGAAGGTAGTGGTTCGAATCCTGATTTAACTGAATGGCTGTCGTGTTTATTAAAGGCGGCTGATGCACGTAAAATACTTCATGATAGCAATATCCTCCAAAGGAAATACAATTCCTGGGGATGGCAGGTCAAGTATTACAAGTCATTTAGTCAAGGGGTTTCCTACTTGGGTTCTGCTCTTACATTAAGAGTAGGTAGTTAGCATCTTACATACAGATGATTCTACCTAACTGGGGTAGAATCTCACTCTGGGCTAGGTACAGCGAAGTAAGCCATTGCACACGCTATACAATATATGGTGTTGAAAAGTATAACTTAATAAGGGAAGTGAGTAAAATTTGATTCCCATCTTCGTGGGAGATAACGATTACATTAACTGTTAACATTATTGCGTTAAAAAAAACGAAAGAACTTATTTTATTAAATTTTTTAAACATGAAAAATATACATATAAGTGCTGAAAAAAGATTGCTATTTTCACATGCTACATATTATGGTGTTCATTTCCACTTGCTATCTAGTGCTGTCCTGACTCACTATACTTAGAAGAGGCGTGAGAAAAAGGCGGTCGGGCCCCCAAAACATCCCGCTGAGCGCGATAGGCAGTCAAACTCCCAATATTGGAATCAGTAAACGATATATAGTGGATATTGAAAACCCCCAACAGGTTTTTCCCTCCCTCCCCCGCAGCTTTTCTGTCACCAGTAAACATCCTCCGGGGAATCCGGCCAGGCATCCGGAAGCGGACAGTGGAAAGTCCGGAACTCCGGCCCATTGTGCCCTAAACAGTGAGAAGCTCTAGGGGGCAGGATTGCTCTATTAATAAAGATAGGGTGGGCGCGTGCCCGGGTAATCCAGCTCGGCCCCACAGAAGGCGGGAGGGGAGGATGAAAGGTCACGTGCTCAGTTATTGGTGATGGAGGGTCTTCCATGTCTGCGCGGTCGGCCGATAGCCCCCGGGTGACAGTTTTAAGCGACTGTCCCAGTCCTACTCTCATGGCATCAGTTGATCGGGATGTTGTGGTTCTGCTTGGGAAAAAGCATTTTGTTTCGAGTATCAATAGACATCGGTTTTACGAGCTTTTGGGGGGCTATTAGGCAAATCTGTCAGGGGGAGGGGAGAGGTCGATACGGATTTTGCGATTTAACAAAGCGCTATCGATTATTCAACAAGAGCTTATCATGCTCACTACTTAATGACATTGATATTTATCGCGAGAATTTTCCTCTGTAGCACAGAAATATCTCAAGACTTCGTCCATTATCTAAGATTTCAATGCTTTATTGTTTTTCCTTAGAAGAAAATTTTGTTTTTCCTTTTCATTTTGTAGGTGGAGACTATTTTACTAGCCAAAAAAATTATTGTTTCATCTTCAATTAAAAGAGCCGACCGATGGCTGAGTGGGTAGTGTTCCTGACTCTTGAGCTATGGGTTCCGGGTTTGAATCACGTTTTGGTTATGGATATTACTTTCTCTCTGTCCTTTCTTCTGAGATGATGTATGTATGGATGGATGTTACCCACCCTAAACGTGTTTATGGTGGTATAATGTGGCCACTCGCCTCCGTGACTTGGTTCACAGGTGCCCACTGGATAACAACAAAGGAATAGAAGTTTCCGGCCTTGTTATGGCGAAGAATTGGTCACCCAAGAGCCCATCGTTATCTTAAAAAAATCTTCAATTAAAAGTGCACATTTCGTTTTCCATAATCTGTTAATTGCTTTTCGCGTTCATATCACCTTATATTATTTTTAATAAGTAAAATTTAACTATCGCATTAAAAACTTCAAAATCTTTCGTCTAATAATTTATTTTTATTTAAAAAAAGGAGTGACTCTAGCAATATAATAATAGAAATAAAGAGGAAATTTTAAAGATTATTTTAAATAATATCACTTAACTCCCAAAAAAATAATTGATATCACTTACTTTGACAATCAAGCATTTAAAATGTACAAGTCTTATATATAGTTCTTTTAGTTTACAATAATTTTCCATCCTTTGAGCAAATCACGTAAAATGTAGAAGCAAGCTACACAAACGCGACCACTGTGCCGCTGTTAATGGTACTATGAACCATATTTAATCGTCAAGGATCATTTAAACTGCAGAATAAGTTGCTATAAGATAATAATTAGAAAATAAGAATAACAAAATTGGTTGCTATTTTATACAAAATTTCAGCGAGAATTCACTATAAACATCACGGTTCAACTTAGAAGGTTCTAAGTTTGATCTCAGTCTCTACTGAACAACGTTTCTGTTTCCTCTCTGAGGATGTGGGCTTGGGGGTTTTCTTGGGTTTTTTCCCTTGCCGTACTTGAATATGGACTGTTCTCAATAAGGAGTTTTATTGCATAATATTATTCAGTGAGTTCTTAAAAGAGCCTTGCAGGTTTTAGATCTAAGACTATCCTCAACGTGGTATTATAATAATTTAAAAGACCATACCAAAATTTGAGACTAGAGCTTTACAAATAATTTATTGTAAGCAATATAAGAAGTTGTTTCTTTTAACCATAACTGAAAATTTTCTAAATATTTAATAGAAAATAAATGCATACATAAGCGTTAGATTTATAGGTAAAAAATATCAATAGACAAAATTAGAAATGTTTAACCAATGTTAGAATTGCTCAAAAAACAGTTTAATCTTTTGGTAATTAGCATTTGTATTACACACTTGTTCAGCAGTGCTGAATTATAAAACTACAAAAGAAAAATAAATGATATGAAGGATATTTTGTGTCTTAGTTTTCTCAAATATGTTATGCTGGTTTTATGTTATTTTAAAACATTTTCGCTCAAAAAATCTTAAAATATAATTTAAAATTTTCACTCTAATGAAAAAAGTTAATAATATTTAATATTTGTTCAATGATTGCACGAATTTGAATATTATTAAGAAATTAGTCATAAAGTAATCATTATGTTTAACAATTTAAATAAAAAAATTTCTTAGCTTAAGTTCAGAAAAAAATTAGTTTTAATATAAATCGCTTCGATATCATTTATTAAAATTTTTGTAAAATATATAATTTTCTCCTACTTAAAGTTTGTAGATGACTGCCTTAATTTTCAGTCATAAAAACGACATTTAAAAAATATTTTTTTGTATTTGATAGAGTAGAGATTAAGTTTTACCGCATAAAAATGAAAATAAATCTAGGAATTTTGAATTTGGTTTCTTATTTCGGGAAATTTTTCATAAATAATACGGTAAATTTATGTGTCACAAGGAAAGTAATTTATATATATATACACAATCAACTCTGCAAAAGAATAATTATTATAATTATTTTTTGCATCATAAATAAAGGATGTAAAATAAACATGATTAATTTTCTCTGCTATCCAAATATTTCTGCTACTTCTCCCTTAGAATCAAGAGAATTTAGATGGTTTGTTTAAATCGTTAATTTTTAATTTATACAATTTTTTTTAATTTTAGCTGTTAACTATTGTTTTTTATAGATGAAGAATTTAAAAATTGAACTTAATAAATAAAGACCACTAATTATGTGCTAAAAAAACTTCAGATTTTAATTTATTATAATCAATTAATTTTGAGCTATAAAATAAAAGTAACTAAACATGAAAAACAATTTATCATTTTAAGTTGAAAATAAATATTTGGTTAAGAAATAATCTGGTATCTATATTTAGATACAAGAATTATTGCTACTTTTTAAAATATTCTGTTCGTGTGTAAGTTATTAATATTTAACTTTTTTGCGAAGTTTAACTCATTCAAAACAATTGAAAAAAACAATAGCACGAAAAATTCTTTTCTTCATTTTATCATGCTTCATCGATAATACGATTAAAAAATTTCAATGACAGTAAGAATAAATCAATTCTTTAGCAGTTCTGAAATTAATATCCAATCTTGCTCCTTAGAAAAAGAAAAAAAAAAAAGTAGAACGAGAAAAAGAAGTTCACACAAAAGAATTTTTCAACTCAAAACATCCATAAATTGCCCAAAGAACAAATTAAAGTCATCCATCCGGAGCAAAAAAAATAACAGAATAATTAAAAAAGAAAATAGAAACCGGCAAACGAGAATTATTTTCGAATGAATAAGATTGTGTCATCCACATGAAATGAGAAGCGTGAACAAAGAAGATTTAAAGAAGGAAAAACCGAATTATTTATGTCTGTTCTTGTTCGATCGGAATTTTGACATCACTTCATGTCACGATAATAGAGGAATAGAAGACAAATAGCATAAGTGTTGCCACTAATTTTATTGCAATTCTTTTTCCCGTATACCCATAAGTCAAAGCGAATTCGATACTGCCGTTCGAAATGTTAAAAGAATGAAAACAAATGAATGTATAGCTTTGAGAAAGGTGAGAGTAATTGCAAAGTGAAAGATTTATTCGTTCGTTCTAAGATACTATATTTTATGTATTACGTTGTGTTACAAATATATGACAAAGAACGATTTTATTTCAGTGTTAATCAGTTGCAAAATTTTTGTAATTAATGCTCCAGAATTTTGTTTCTTTAAATGGACATTCATCAATGTAAATATCTTATTAAATCATACATTTTTATATAACATTTTACATTCCTTTTTTTTTTTTTTTTTCTTTGCTACTGAATTGAGAAGGCAGCTTTCGATTTGCTGAGAAAATAATTCAGCATTTTGCATTGTGGAGAGAAAAATTATCTTATAAGAACATAATCAACCGATTTCTATTAACTTCTGTCTACTAATTTTGAAGGATATTTTCGAATATTTCATTCACAATTGATCTAGTAACATTATTTTCTTAGTTTAGTTTCATTGCCACTCAACAGTCATTTTTTATACACGAGGACGAATTAAACTGAGAGATATGTCTTAAGACGGATTCGGAACAACTTCAAACATCCAGACCCAAGGCGAGATTCTATCCCACGAACAGTTGAACCGAAAGCAGGAGTGCTTATCATCGGGTTAACAGCTTGCTTTTTTTTTTTTTTTTTTTTTTTTTTCTTCACATCAATTTTCAAGTCAAATATTCTTCAGTTACTTTAGAAAAACAATCCTGTGACAAATCTTAACTAAAATCTAAATTGGGAGTGCCATTTGATGCATGCAGAAAAAAAAATACTAATTTTGAGAAAGTAAGCTTATATTTTCGTTTAGATCAATATCAATATTACCAATATTATAATTACTAATGAAATAGAAAACAATTTTACACAATCATTTTTATAAATATACATTAATAGTAATAATCTATTTGATTAGTTTCTGTTGACTTTAAAAAATGTCTGGTGTGTAAAATATTGCCCAAACAGTGTTTGGGAAAATCCATAAATATATTTCAGTATTCTTACAACAAAGTTAATTTCGACTTATAAGTTATTTCACATAACTTTAAATTTTCTTTACGAAAAATCCTTGATTAGTTAATTTTCACTTATATGTTTTCATTACTTTGTAGGTTCACTACTAAGCTTCAATGGCTCAGTAGCTTCGCGTTGCAGTGATTGGGAGGGTAACCACATTCTCCATCACTGAGTTGTTGGAGCTCCCGCGTGTTCTCGTTTATCTGTGACGTCCAATACACCTCCGATGACGTGGAGAAGAGGGTGCCATTCACAGGTGAGACCTCGTCATTTGACTATAGTTCAAAATTATGAAATACTTGTTTACGGAGTGTTCAGAAAGATGACTGACCTAGGGAAAAAGAGTTATCTCACTAAGATGTCTCATAGGGCATCATTCATGAAGGAGAGCGCAATTACATGTCTCATACAAGTTGCAATAGTCAAAATACTTAAAATAGTAATAAAAAAAAGGGCACCTCCTAAAAACGTTACTCCTGGGCAACATCCGACCCAAAACAATACAAGCTTATTGAGGATTATCGGAATCTGTTAGAACATTTGGGTATTATAACATTTTAATTTAAAACTCTTAATAGAGATCAATTCTTGACACAGAGAAGATGTGATGTTTCTAATGACAAAAATTGTGCGGATATTTCAACCAAAATAAATCAAACAACTTCTCAAATATAACGAAATTAAGCCCTTATGTTCGTCACTCAATAGTCTCTTTTTTAACACGAGAACAAATTAGGTCGCACCTATAGTTTAAAGAAGATTCCGAACCACTGCACCTCCAAGCCCAAGTTGGGTTTTGAACCAATGAACAAATCAGTCAATTTAAAATATATAAACAAAATAGATCTGAATTTTTTTAAAAAAAATTTTATTTATAATTTTCTTGTACAAGTCTGTTTAATAAATGGAAAATGCTACTGAATATTAACATTTTTGTGTCTACATACCCACTCTATGTATGCATAAGTTCCACATAACAGAATTGAGAAGCTATGAATACTGAGAATTAATCCTCCTCTTATTTAAAATATCTTCTGAATACAAAGAAGTTAGTTCACATTATATTAAAAAAGTTGTAAATGATGAATTGACATCACCAAATAAAAAAATTTTTAATTGATTGCTATGATTTTTTAATGGATAATAAGATATTTTAAAAATGCGTGTCAGAAGCATGTCTGTAATGTAAATGAGAGTATGAAATAATAGCTATATCTCTACCTATATATTTTTTGCACTTGAAAACATTAGGGAATAATTGATACAATTGATGATAATTTGTATCATCAACTAGATGGAATTCCATAATTGATAATTTATACATTGCAATTTAACTGAATTTACCTTAAATTTGAACGTTATTATGATTTTTTTTATCAGCTTGTTATAGCAAATAATCTTCCAAATTTTTATTTTTAGGAAGGACATTACGTAAAAGTTTTGATTTAATGGTCAAAACTATTACATTTCTACATATCTGAATATTGAAACCTTAATCCACTGCTAGACTTATTTGAAACTAAATTTCTTAAAAATAATCATTTCTATTGAAGATCAAGTGCAAGGATTGAAACCAATAGTGACAAAACATTTATTGGCCTGAAATGACCTTAATGATTACTTTCATGACTTCTACTTCTTGTCAAATGACATGCATAATTTTAAACACTTCTGTTGATATCCTGCAATAAATAAAATCCTTTCAATGTTGCAACTGATGCCACATAGATTTCATCATTTTAGTGAAGAGATTAGATCAATGTTGAATAAAAATGACGCATTTTCTAAACCCTCCCATAGCAGGAGGGTTTATTATAAGCTCTATGCTAACTTTTAAGAAATAAGGAATAGATTCACAAGCTGTAATAATTTAGAGGAAAATCTTGAATCATTAAAACTAAATATTTTCAAAGTAGAAAGTAAACAAGTTGATCTGAAGACAGAACTGATTAACCTCCAGCGTAACTCCTGAGAACAGATAAATGTAAAGTTTACAATCAGGGTTGGCAATAGCCTAATTAATCTACTTATGATTCATATGCAGCAAAGCAGAAAATAATTGAAGCACTTCAATTATTGCAGCAATATAATGGATCAAGGATACAGATTTATAGTCTTATATATTAATTATGAATCATTTAAAGGTACTTATAAATAGCAATTACCAAAGATTTAATTTCGAATGTAATGTAAATTGTCACTGAAAATTGCAAGGCATTTTATGAGTTGTAGACGTCTAGTTTACACTATGACATCAGGCATTGCCATTAAGATGACGGAATTGAAAGGGAAAAAGTGATGTGAACTTTTGCATGAATATTAGACACAGACGTGTCTCAGAAATTCATAAAAGTAAATAACAATATATTTCTGCCCTTGAAGTATAGGATGGAGTATCTGAATTTTTTTAAGAATCGCAAGCAATGTTGAAAATACACATAAAATGGGGTGGCAAATACCTTCTGTAGACATTGCAAATTAAAAAGTCTTAAATTAAAAAGATTGTTTTTTTCCTATATGGTTTTAATATAATCAAATACATTTTAAACATTGCTATGATTGGTCTGATAAATAAGATCTTTCCTTTGGTAGATAAATGATTATGTGTACAGAGACCTTAAATGATATAGTACAACGCCTTACGATCTTCCAATACCCAAGGAACTGGATTCTATGTTATTTGCTTATTCACCGGTATTACCCCAAAGTGCAACACACCAACAAAAATTCATTAATTTTCTAATAAAACATGCATTTATGATCAACTTCTAAATACAATTATGGATTGTTTGCGGTCAAGTTAGAGTGATTACAGAAAACAGAATTGATTCTCAAGTGATATTTCTCCCTTAACCCATTTACGACTAGTGTTCCATCTTCAGAACAGCAATCGAATGAAACTTATTCTAATATAATTTTTCAACCTATTATATATGAATTTCATGAAAAAATTCAACACCTTCAACCTCTAGAATAAATGTGTTAATGAAAATTTTTTTTGCACCATTGAAAAAAATTTTAAGGTATGATAAAAAAAAATCACAAAATGACTAACAGGTTTTACCAATTAACAACCATAACGATTTTGATCTAATAATATATATGATATTTTCATCAAAGAATGTTGCTTTTTACTTCATAATGTGCATAGTTTTCTTTTCCATTTGAGAAACTACATAATATGGCGTCAGAAATAATCATTAACTGAAATAAATGATACTGCTATCGCTTTTTATTCCATTGACATAATTGATGTGATATAAGCCCCAGCTGTAGTTCACATAAAATTTTTTAATTGTGTATTTATGACAAACTATTTTTAGACTCCAAATCAAGTGATGAAATAATTTAACTAATTTGAAATATTTCCCCAGTTGAAAATATGCATTACAAATAACAATTAAACTGATTTGCTGCTTATTTAGTTAATTCAAATTTTAAAATTGTGTATATAAAATATTTTAAAAGTCAATTATTAAAAAAAAATTTTAATAAAAAAACTCAATTATAAAATTTTAAATCAATTTTACAAAAAACAAGTATTTAATGAGACAGCAAAATACATAAAAAATGAAAATAAAAAAATACAATTTTCTCATTCCCTTAATAACAAAACAATTAAATTTTAGGTTTGTGTATGCAGAACACAAAAAAAGTAATATTTTCATACCATTCATTTACTATCAACTAAAAAAATAATAACAACAATAACTCACAGTAAAAATGTTACTTTATTTTACATTCTTTTTAGATTTTCCTTTCTTTACAGAATGTTTTTTCTTTGCACTACCTTCTCTTACTTCTGCAAGTTTGTTTACTTTTTTCTTTCTTCGCCTAATAAATTTGGCAGGTTGGCTTTTCAGCATTTCAGTATACTTTTTCTTTTGATACCTGCAGTGCAAAATACTATTAGAAACACTTATGAAAATACAGGAAATGCATTATGTTTATATGAAATAAACAGAAATAATAACTGTGCCGCATGTACAGCATGACAAAACAGTTCTAAATTTATTAATTTTATGAAAAGGAGTAATTTAAGAAATATATTCATTACCAAAGAGGATTAACATTGCATTAAATGTAAATTTTAAAGCAACTATATTATAAATTTTAAATTTGTGAAAAATAAAAATTTATTCATACTGTCTAAATTTTGCATCAGAAAGTAACTCTTCAACAAGAGTTTGTTTCCTCTCCTTCTTTGGAACACGAGCACTATAGAATTCCACTGGTGATTCAACAAAGGTTCCCACCTAAAGAAAAGAAAATGTATTAATAAGTAAGTAATTAAATTGACACAAAAATATTTATTATAGCATAAAACTTCATTCAATAATTCAATTTTGAATATTTCATGTTTTTAACAGTTATTTCTCTAAGCTATTTTTAATGTTAATTTTTTAATAACTTAGAAGTATTAAACTAAAATGTTACAGATGCAAAAATTATATTTCTAAATAAATCAAAAAATAAAAACAAAACTTCACAAACTATGAAAGTTTAGAAAATGTGATTGAATTTGGACAAGTCAACATTTGGATAATCCACTTAATTTTGGAAAATTCATCATTTTTTGTCAATTCAGTGTTGTTGTCATATATAATAATGTAATTTCCTCCTCTTTGGTTAATTTATTGAAATAGAATCCTAGATAAGACATCACTCAAGGGAAAATGTAATGGGATAGATTTGTTAGACTTCATTTGCGATTATCTGAACATTCAAAGAATTTCAAAATGAAACATTAGAGAGAATTCTGATCAGATAGAATTCCAGATAAATATTCAAAATATGTCAAATTTATAAAAACTTAATGCAGAATTTCAAGGTAAAATAAAATTATTTAAAAAATTTTCAATATAACTTTATTACTTATTTTGAATAAAAAATTATAATAATATAATTTAAAATGTTTAATTAAAATGTTATAATTTAAAATTTCTTTTAAGTGGCAAAAATTATTTATTTTTTAAATAAAAATTTTAATAATTTGTAATGGTTTGGGAAAAATAATAAACATTTTTTTTATTCATTCAACATATAATTACACCTTTTTGTGAATTAAAAATAATTACTTGTAATTCTATATATATATATATATATAAAATATATATATAAAAGCTAATATATATATAAATATAAAAGCTATATATATATAGCTTTTAAACTTCTTAAACTATAACTTTATTAATTTGTCTATAGCACCACAAACTAAGCAATTTGAATGAATAAAAATTATCAGTTAAAACAAATATACTAATAAAAAATATAATAGGACATTTTATTCAAAATTGTAAAAAATCAATATAAAATTAATAAGATACATACTTTTTATGTTTAAAACTTATCAAAGTTTCTTTAATTAAAATTATCATGCTAAACATTTATTATTTAATAAATTATCAAATAAACACACACACACATCGATTTTAAACATAAAACAAAAACCATCTGATATACTTGAAAGTAGACAATGAAATATTTACCTGAAAATATTTTGGAGTTCCCTTAATAGCACTGCGCTTGTAAAAATGTTTTGGATCTAAAGCTTGTCTCATTTGAATTACTAACAAATCATTCTTCTTTTCTTCAGTCATTTCAGGAGCTGGCATGTTGTACCAACCAAAACCTTTAGTTTTGTCTCGTTCTTTCTACAAAACAAGACATAAACAATAAAAAAATAATAATTTATATATAAAAGTGCAGCATTCTTATTCTAAAATAATGTTTAAACAATGAGCTATTTTTATAAAAATCTAATTGTTTTGAAAATTTTTTCATTTAGATTAAAATTGATAGAAATTTCTTAATTGTTGGCTAAAAAAATGTACAAATTTTAAAATCCACAGTAAAAATTAATTATCTTATTTAAAACTCTAGAAAGCATTTTTTAAAAATTAAAAGAACAAAACAAATTTAATTATATTGTAAATCCAAAAAGAAAAATATTCAGAATTAACAATCTTAATTTGTTAATTTAGTAAACTAAAAAGTATAGTAATTTGTATAACTCAATATTTTATTCAATTTTTTTACTGTATACTTTATTAATAAGAATATATTTCATTAAAAAATTGGTATGCCTAATTTCAAGACTATTCAATCATTGTTTTAGTTGTTTCATACATCTATATATAGAGAGGTACTATCTGAAATTTTTATTTCTAATTTAATTTAAGCAAAATTGTAAAAGTTTCTCTAGATCTTTTTTTAAAAATCTCATCCTAACATTAGCAGTATCTCTTAAAAATAATTATTGAGTTAACTAAAATTTGTTAAATAATGTAATTCATTAAACTATCATTTTAGTATCTCAAAGTGAACAAATCTTAAATTTATAAAAGGCATAGAAATTTTAGTTACAAGAAGAAAATTAAATTGATTGATGAAAGGGTTCTTCTACAGTATTATAGCCTAATACAAGACAGGGTATATACTTAGTCTGTTTCTTTCAGCTAGTTTGACTTGTCCCCCTCTATTCACAAAAATCTTCAGGTCTTTTTCCACAGTCCAAATAACTTGTAGCATTTCCCTCTTCTTGCACCTTCATCCTTTATTTTATTTTATTTTATTTTTTTTTTTTTTTTTTTTTTTTTTTTTTTTTTTTTTTTTAAGAAAAAAAGCTTGGACTGAATTTTTAGATGAAAAATATGACCTAGACATTTGATTCTGACTTAATAATTCTTAGAATGTTAGGTTGTTTAGATTTATTGTATACTTTATGGTTGCATAAAGTTCATCATGTATTATTTTTCAATGCCTCAAAAATAGACCAAATGGTTTTTCTTTCAAATGTAAATAGCCTATTTTTGTATTCATGGAGATGAAATCAGACTTTAGAAAGAGATTTTTAAATCTATCTAACAGGGTACATAATTATCAGTTTAAAGTCCTTAAAGCAAAAAATAAAAGATAAAATGCAAATAAAATATATAATTTATAATATTGAGATCATATTCAAACTTTATCATTTACTAAAAAACTGTAGAAAACTATGTATAATTTGTGTTATAATGCATATATAGTATCGCTCTATATAGAGTTATAAATTGTACTGTTTACCTATATAGTATACACTAAACTTTTTAAGAGTTTTTTTATATAATACTTGTTTTGTGATTACTATGTATTCTATGAGTAGACATTTTCTTAATTTGTGAAAACCTATAATTTTGCCTTCTAGCAAAGTTATAGGTTTTCCGAATATTTTCAGTCACTCTATTATGACAAAAATTAATGAACTTCAAACATTTCAATGATTGCAAGTGTTTCTTCTTATCCCCTATCTTAAAAACACTTTATGTTTTCATATTAACATATTGTGATTCTAAACAGAACTAAAATTTTTCTTTATAAATATATACCCCTGTATCTTAAAATGTGATTGTTTTTCAATTCGTTGCGCCATCTGCTGAGATACTTAGAAGTTACTCTTGCATCATTTAGTATGATTTTTAAAAATTATTTTCCCAAATAAGTATTAATATTTTTGGAGTGATAAATAAAATAGGGGATAAAATCAATTTAAGAATTAAAATAAATTTGATTAAAGAGATTTAAAAAACCTTTATGAATTTCACAAGTATTCAACAAATACAAAAAAATTTAAATAGCCATTATAGAATAACACATCAGATTTCTTAAGCTTTTCTATTATAAGTGAATATAAAGAAAAGTTTTCTCTGAAAATTTTACTATGTCGGGATGCATAACTGTAGGAAGTTTTTCTTATTATTACAAAAATATAATTATAACTTTTGCAAAGTTCACAGTATAAATACTATAAGTCAAACAAATATCTGAAATTCAAGAATCCTTTTTATTGTATAAAAAATTATAAGTGTGCAAAATGCTGTAGCACATCGTAAATTCAAAGATGAACTATTTTTGATCAATTGCTGTATAATTCTCAGGAGTCTTTTTTTTTTTTTTTTTAGAGAAAAAATAATGTTCTTTATATTTTAGGAATCAATGTACACTTTAAAATTTTTTTATCAAATTATGACATGATTTTGTAGTTTTTAATAACTGAAAATGTTATACATGAATCAGCAATAACAAAAGATAAAACTTTTTTTAAATATAGCTTATTATCAGATAAATATAGAGAAATGTTTAAACAAAAAATACTATAGTGAATCAAAACATCATGAAGCTTGTCCAAATGAACCAAAATTGCGTTTTAAAACACCATGCTTAAATTAAAACAAAGAAAAAAAATTAAAATGTTAAAATTTTTTATTTAAGAAATAATAATTGAAGTTCCACATTTATAAATTGGCTTTTTTGTTGCCTTACGATTCCTTTTTGTACATGAAGATACGCATTTTAAAGCTGATTCTTAATTACTCCAAATATAAACCAATCAAATTGAAGAATTGTGGAGCTGAATATAACAGAGCAATCTATCTAACAACTGCATCGTTTTTTTATGAGAAAATTGTATATATATATATTGTATATAACATTACCACTAACATAATATAAACTAATATTTATACATTAAAACATTGTGAATAAAGGAAAGAGATGCATGGTTGAAAGTGCCCTAAGGCATTAAAAAGAATAAATAGAATTTCATTCATTCAAAATTTTTAATTTCAAGAATTTATTATTAACAACACAATAACTGATAATCTAACAACTGATGGCTGTTGTAGATAATTCACCATATATTGCATTCAGCCTGCTGGAGAGATTATTTCAAGATAGTAGCCATATTCAAATTTATATAGTGCCTGGGCAAAACTCAGAAAATTACCATGTACTCAGGCCGGTCTCTCCAAAATGTGGAAGAACAATAATTCTCTCTCATTATTAAATAGTCACTGATTTTATGCTCAAAACATTCTCCCGCTATTAAGGCACGGTAAACCTAGTATACAGCATATTTGCACAAACACTATCAAGGTGTGAATATCAGCAGCACAACTAAATTTTTTAAAAAACAGTTTTATTGGTCCTAAAGATAAATTTAAAATATACAAGTTGCAACTAAACAAAAAGACCATCTGCTTTTTTTTTTTTTTTTACAACAAATGATTTTGCTGAATAGTTTTTGTGGGCACACAAATATCTACGAAAGCAAAAATTAAAAAGTAGAGCATTTATAACAGGCAGCATGATGAACACTTAATAGGATGTAGATTTTAATACAAACTATCCATTTAAAGGTAATTAAAGACAATTCTGCTGATATTATATCATGAACAAAGTTAATTTGAAGCAAAAACAGATTAATAACATATGTCAGCATTCAAAGTGCATCAATGGATTTTGGTCAGCTGGATATTGGGAAATTTTGTTGTGAACAATTTAAAAAATTAGAGTTTACAATAATTGTGATAAGATTGAAAATGCTCTTCTAAGTGAAAGTCACTATGAGCAGCAGTCAGGATTGTCTATTGAGGATAAACTAACAAGTATTGAGGTGGTGGAATGCAACTGCACTTGATTATTAAAAAACAAAATTATTGTATTTCTCTGCAGTTTTCTTAGTTTTAATGACTTGAAATAGTAAATGCAGAATGTAAGGCTATTAACTAGCATCCACAAAATGCATATAAATCTCATTTTAAAATTGAGTTTGACTTTTTGTGAACAAAATATATTTATATGCAGTACTATAATTTTCCAAGACAAAATGTCTGATTTTTTTTTTTTTTAATTATGCAAAAAAGTATAAATTATTGTTCAAATCTATAATGAGAACTGCTATAATAGGATTTCAAAAGTATTGTTGGGTATACTATTTATAATTATTATTTATTGTTTGTCATAACATAGAATTGACTATTAAAAATAATCATATTTATCATGTAAAAAGCAAGATATTTACAATTTTAAAATATCTAAAAAACAAATTTTATTAAAATGTTTCTAAGAATTTTTTGGAATATTTGGATGTTTTGTAATATTTACAGATTTTGTAATGTTGTTTTCAATTTAATTTTATTAAATTGTTTGTCATAAAATGATTAAATTTATAATTATCAATTACACCTTCATTATTTTACTTTTTCAAAAAGGGAAAAAAGAAACAGTTGATAATTGAGTACTTAAGAAATATTGGGATGTTTGCATAGTTAAACATAACAAGGGAAAAAAAAAACTCCAAATACATGGAATTTAATATGTAAAATATTTCCTCTAAACTAAAAAAAATTTTTTTTTAATTAGATATACAAATGTTTATTCTAGAATACTAATAATATATTTTATGGCAAAGATATTCAATTACAAATTTCCCATAAAATAATCATTTTAGGAAATTTTTAAATTCTAAATGAGTATAACAAAACATAAAATTATAATTTTACATTCTCATGAAGAAGAAGAAAGAAAAAAAAAAACAATTATCTAACAAAAATCCTTAATGTCATGATTTTCAATTTATATATTTTTTAAGTAGCATAATAGAGCAGAAACATTTATATTACCAATCCTTGTTTCTTCATTTGTCTTCTACTTTGAAATACAGGAACTTTTTCTAATTTTTCAAATCCAGGTTGAAGAACTATACTTTTCTCCAAGGTCTAGAGTAAAAATATTAAATGAATGGCTATAACTTATCAAAATGTTACTGTTAAAAATTAAATTTCTGACAGATTAGAAAAATGTAATTTGAAAGCATAAATATAATATCCACAAATATAGCTACACTTATTTTATTAAATTTCATTTCCTCAAAATAATTTCCAACTAACCTAACATAAAATCTATTAATTCTTCTATTTTGAAATATTTTAATGCAGGCAAAAGTTGATAACATTTTTACAAAATTAGTAAACAAACATTGGGCTATTTAAACTAAAAAGAGATAAATAAAATGTCTCTTAATAATACTTATGAGCAATCATAATTAAATGATATTGTAGAACAAAATAAATATATTCTTTCCTAAATGCTAAATATTATTTAAAATATATAATAAATATAACTTTAAGAGATAGCCACTGAGAATTAATTTTTATTGCATTTCATTAATTTATTATTTAAAGTTGCATTACATTTATACAATGGGCTATTGCTTCAATTTGAAACATACACCAGAAAAAAAGCCTAAAACATTTTTCAACATATTCAAAAGCACAGTCTACATAAATGCTTAGGATTGCTCCAGGAGTTATCAGCAAGAATTAGTACAAACATTTTTTCATCCATTTAAATTTACTTGAATCTAAAACATTCCATTTAAATTTACTTGAATAATTTGTCCCATGTAAGCATCTGACATTGACACATTTGTACAAAGCATTTCAGAGAACATGTGTACAGAGCACTGAAATAATTATGTATTTTTAACATATAACTTATCCACAGATTTTTAGTAACAATAATTTACACTAATATTTCACAAAATGCAGCTCACAGGTAAATTTTTTGGTGATAAGCAAACATCTTTTGAATCATTAAAATTTATATACAGGCCGAAAAATAAAAATTTAAATATAATTATGAACAATTTTAACAAAAATATTATGACTTTATAACAGTTGATCTAATAGCAACATGTTTCAATAGCAATCAAATTAGCAATTAAATTTTAATTTAAGTAAAAGATAATTAAGAATTTAATTAAGAAAAGTAAAAGATAGATTTTAATTATGTAACATTTATGTTAAATTATTTTAATACATATGTGCACATAACTTATTATTTTAAATAATTCTATATAATTACTTCCTTTAACTTTATTTACAACAGCTGTGCATTAATTTTGATTTATAATTTTAATATTACTATTATTGTTTTATAATTTTAATAATTAAGAAAGTGAGGCCAATGCAGCCTGGATCGTTAAAGTGTTAGCTCTCAGTAATACAAAAGTAGTCATTTCAAACCCTGATTCAACACAAGTCAGGTCATATTTGCTAATGGTGGCTGAAGCACATACAATAGATTGTGGTTGCAATGTTATTACATGAAAAAATACTTTTGGAAGTGGCAGATCAAGACTAGGGTTCTTCTGCTTGGCCCCTGATTATAAGTTATGAAGGCCCAACCACTTTCAGAGCCAAGATGGCACTCCCACTGTATGTCCCACAACATAAGGTGCCACCACCTCCACCTCTTATATTGCTGAAAAGATGAAATCTTGATAGGCATTGTATAAAAGCCATTTAAAAAAGTTATAATTGCATAGTCACAAATAATAGGTATTTTATATGAAATGCATTAAAAGATTAAAAAAACATAGTTGTCATTTGCTTTAACAAAATCAATTTGAATAATAGTAAACAATTTGAAAAGGAAATTTTTTTTTTCAACATGAGTAGCAACTTGAACTTGTATACTACTGGGATGTTGGTAAAATCACTGACTGGTGTCAATTTTATTTCACTAAACAGAATAGTCTTTGGCATTCATGGAAACATCCAATTACATTTAGTTTCTACAGGAACAGTCTCAAAAGTCATAATAACATTCACACATACTATTGCAATACAAGCTTGGCAAAGCAAAATAATGTACAGAAAGAAACCAATAGGAATTGTAATGTAAAAAAGCCAATTGTAAGAGAAATGATTGCAGAGCTCAATCAGAATCTGGATTCCACAGTGTCCATGATTACAATTAGAAGGCATCTTTATAAACATAACATTTACAGCAGAAAAGTAATTCACAAGCTACTTGCCAAAGATGTTCATGCCAAACACTGTTTATAGTAGTTTTGCACTCATGAAATCTCACTGTTATGGGGGAAAAAATAATATGTTCTGACAAAATATCTTCTATACTTTTTCCAACAACAGATCAGTGCAAACTTGGCAGGCACATACACAAGGTCATGGTTATCTTCTAACTGTCAAACATGGAGGTGGATCCATCATGATATGTTATGATTATATATGTCAGCCATGTTATGATTTTCTACTGGATCAACTGGAAAACTGAAAGAAGAATCATGAAGGAAAAGTATAGTAAAATTTTACTGACCAGCTCTATGCTACGATGCGAACTTGGTTTACAGCTATATGGCAGAACTTGTCTAATCAAAGTTTAATGAACAAAAGTATGAAGTTAAGCATCTACTGTGGCCTACTAACCTCATTATAACTAAACTGCAATGGCCTATTTTAGAGTATTCAGAAGATAATTGATATCTCTAATAACAACTATTAGAATTCACAATATCTCCATGAAAGATGAATATTTTTTCTTAACACTATACAACACTTGTATGAATTGATTCCTAGTTGAATCCAAGATTCCAATTAAATGCCAAAGGCAATCTTGCACCAAATTAATAAAGGATTCTTTATAAATCTAAAGATTTTTTTATTATTTTTATAACCACCTATATAAATATAATAAAGATTTTGTGAAGCAAATTATTCTACCAACCTTCTAACTGATAATTTCTATGTTGTCAATCTTTACTTTATAGAATTTCCGGCAATAAAGAAATATTAATAAGGTTAAAAAAATATAGAGCACATTTTGTTTTGCTTTTAGGAATACAAAAGGTAACAAATAATAAAATTATGAATTCTAATAAGAAAATCAAATAAAAGTTTGGTTTGAAATATACTTTTTTTAAGTCTAAAAAGTCATTTATTTAATTAATATTTATATATTAAAAAAGGCAAATATAATTTTTGTAGCAACTTGCTCTTTATATAAATGAGCAAAAATTACCTACTTTGTATTACCTATTTTAAGAGCTTAAATTATCCATGACACATTTAGAAGTAGGACCTGGCATTCCTTATTAAAACTAATCATGTTAACTAGCAAAAATACTTCTTAAAATCAGCTTTAATTAATTTATCTATTGTGATATAAATATCAAACTAAGTTAATGGTATTTTCTGCATAACATATTTCATTTAGTTCTTAAACCATTCAATAATCAAAATAAAATTAATTGAAAATACAGAAAATAGCAATTATTTTCAATTTCATTTCAAATATAAGTGTGTTGAAAATTAAAATAATTACTTCATCCAATTTCTTTTGCATCATTTCTTTATGCTGAAGTATTTGATCACCAATGTTATTGCATTCAGGATGAAGATTAACATAGTTTGTTTTGTTATATTCTTCACCAGCATTAAGAGTTGAAGATAACTTGATACTGAAATAAAAACCATTTTTTATTAGATACATAATATTTAAAATAGATACATTTACAATAATAAATGCAGTAAAAATATGTTATAAATAATATTAATATACACACACATGTTAAATTAACAATACAATCGCACATACTTTGACATGCAATATTAATCAAAAATAACTATTTTGAAAACTAAGAAAAATAAAATTTTGTAATACAAAAGGAGAGTGATTATCCAATGGAAGTAGCTCATACACTGTAATCCAATAATTCTTAGATAATAGTTTGCAGCAAATTATTTTTATTTCTTTTTCAGAATAAAATTATTGAAGTTGTAGAGATATTTTTATTTTTATTTGACTAATTTCTTTTCAATTTTTCATATTTCAATAACTTTTACTTTTTTAAAATGAGTCCATTAAAACAATCACTATGTTATGAAAATAGGAAATGTTTCATTGTCTTACAAAATCACTTTAATAATATTTTTTTTTTTTTTTTTTTTTTAATACAACATTTGGCATTTTGTTGTTCCAATATTTCAGAACAAGTAGTTATGCAAAAAATTTTAATTGTGAGGAAATATTGCATTCAAATCATATTAATATTACTTAAGATGTAAAGAATTTTATATTTTAACAATATAGAAATTCTATTGAAGATAACATTTCACAATATTTGCCACTTCAAAAACAAATTCATACATTAGAACATGGGTTTTTTAAATATTTTTGGTATAACAGTTTATGATAATCTACATTATGCTAAACAATGTGTTAAATCATCAAAAACTGTTAAACATACAATTTCTTTTCAGATTGGTTGATATTTGTATAATGGTGATAAATAAACATCTAAGAGTAGAGAACTGTACAGAGGGTAAAATGCGTCAAGCATGCGATAGTGAGCTGAATTGTCAATTCAGAATGTGTTTTTAAGACGAGATTTTCGTTTTATGACGTAAGGTGATTATATGACATGTGTGAAATTCATTTTGTGTGCAACCCTTGAAGTGTTTAATTTTATTTGTTTACAATTTGAGAATTTGTTGCATTTATGTTCTTGTTATTGGACATCGAATATTGTTAAAATTATATTATCTCGAATTTTTGAAAACCGTATTGTTTGGAATTTTTAATGTTATATTATTTCAAATTTTTGTTTGGTTGGTCAATAAAAGATATGTACATTGTATTAATCATGTGTTTGGTCAGTTTGATTCATACATTGTAGAATACGCATATGGCAGAGAAACCATAAATAAACAAAGAGGATTTCTTTGAAGCTCTTAAAACCATTTTTTCTCAACCGGGTGAATTATTTTTTCATTAAAATTTCATTCAGAAGGATTATTAGAAATTCTAGTTTTTATTACAATGTATGTTTACATAAGTAAATACATCTTTAAGTAAGCTTTATTGTGTGTTTCACGTTAGTGTTAGATTGTGCTGTACTGAAATTTTTTTAAGGTGGGAGTACGCTGGTTAATTAAAATGTGAATATAAAGTGCAATTTATTAACATTAGAAGTTTAGTTTCATTGCCTAGTTGTCACTGTAGTAGGTAGCGCTAAAATGAGGTTTTTTTTAAGGTGGGCACCTTTGCCTGGTATATTAAACTTCATATTTTAATTTAAAAAATTTTATGGTTAGAATTTTAATACTTCTATGTAGTATGTAATTATAATGAAATATTTGAAATTATGATAATTTGGAATTTAAAATAGTGTGTGATTGCAATGTTGAAGTTTGAACACAATTGCTATTTAGTAAGTGGATATTGTGCTTAGTGGCATAATTTAGGTTGGCAAGATATGAGGGCAGCATTTAGTGCAAAAATTAGAAATCACGCCAACCCTGTATAGTTCTGTTGCCTTTAAACCAAATAATTTTTTTTTGCTAGTTTTACTTCAAAAGATACAACTAATTCAGAGTTCACTAAAAAAATTTAATAATAATTATTAGTTTAAATGCATAGTGGTTTTTGGCAGTTTTCCACTGAAAAAAATTAAAAATAAAATATCAGAAAATATAAAATAAATAACTCTGTAGAAACTTTTACATTGATTAAGATGTTAAATCAATAAAGTTTATCATTAAAAAAGATAGAAACAATGAATATCTAGGGTTAAATTCTTATTTAATTTTTAAATTAAAAAGTTGGTAAAACTTTAATAACTGGTGTGGTTTCAATGCAATTTAAAATTTTTAAGGAACAGTTATCTTGCTCATCTAAATTATGTCACTCCAAACAATGCATAGTTTTCAACATATCAATTACTTTTAATTTCAAACAGACTTTACCCTACAGTGCTCTAGGCACTTGACCTCTTGAAGCTTCATTTTACGCCCTTTTATCCTGACTCGTCAATTTGAAAACTTTGTACATTGTAATCTTATGATATTTTCTATTTCAAATATCAAATATTCCTGTATATTTACTTGCTACAGAAATATCAAAAACTAAAGACTAAAAACTTAATTTCACATATTTTTTAAAACAAATATAAAAAAAACTCTAAGAGAATATATTAATGTACATCACTTATAAGTACTTTAACATACAAGTATTGTTTTTTCATTTAATTGATTAAAATTATTTCTTTCTAAAAATATGTAGTTTTTCTCTCATTTTGCAACATACAATAATTAATTAAAATAGGCTCTTTTTTTAAAAACAAAAATCCAATAAAATGAATTTTTTACTATACAAATGGAATCAGCTGTAATTGATTAGGATAATGGAGTTCTACTGTATATACATCTAACATTTTCTTTACTATACATAATAAATTGCAATTATTAAACACAACAACAATTTTAATTGAATAAAGTAAAAATACTCATCTAATCATCACTTGTAAAATAAATAAATTAAAATTAAGAAAACATAATTTTTTACCATGTATGCCCTTTACTTAATTACACACAAAAACTCAATTTTTTAATTTTATTCAACTCAACAAACCTTTATTTTTCTACATTATAACTTCAAACACAAAGCAGAAAAATAAGGAAAAAATCCTGAGATGGTCACTTTAACTCCAAACAAAAATAGTGTAATAAAAACAGTGATTTTGTAACATAACTTAAAGTGTGCATATTTAAACTCTAAAAATACACACTTTGATGTAAAATCTCAAGAATCTATTCCAGTGAAGTAATCTACAGGTTTGGCATCCATACCAACTTGTAGGATTGAGCCAAGAAGACCATCACACATTCACACAATTTGTTTAAATTTTACTCAAAATTTTTTTAATTAAATACATAACTTTTCACTAATTACACACAAACATAAAAGCTCGAATTCTTTTAATTTTATTTTTTACAAAAACAAGACTTTATTTTTCTATATTACAACTTAAAACACAAATGAAAATGGGGGAAAAAACTCTTCAGTGGTCATTTTAATTCCAAACAAATTTCGTGTGATTCTGTAACATAACCTAATGTGTGCATGTTTTAATTCCAAAAATGCACACATCAGATTATGTTATAAAATCACAAGAATCCCTTCTTGGTGGTCTTAGTCTATAGGTCCTTAATCTATAGGTTTGGCAACTATACCAGTCAGTAGTATTGAAGTAAAATGTCCCTCTGTTTCTTATTCATAAACACTATTTATTTAAATTACAAAAAAAAATTTTAATTAAATTTTTTTACGTATTTAAGTTTTGTTAGAAATTTAAGAATCTATATATAGAATTTACAAAACAAATTTCCTATTATTCAGTATGTTATTTAGAACTAAAAATAAATTGTTGCAAAAACAACTATGTTTCATATATGAGAATTAAATGTTAAAAAATATCTTATTTATATTCTTTTCTCATTTATATGAGTGAAAATATTTAATAAGGATGAAAAAAAATAAATATCCAATTTAGATAAAATTAAATTTATTAGGCAATAAAAATGAAATATAAAACTTACCTTTTATTGTAGAAATTTGAGCTACTTAATTCACCAGCATTTGAAGATGAAAATTTTTTAAATGCAGGAATGTCAAATTTTGGAATTTCAGAATCAGAATCACTGTCTGAAACTACTGGAGCTAAACAAAAACAAATATTGAAATTATATTTTTTATTTGCAACATTAACAGTCATATTTATTTATGATATGTAAAGCTGCATATTAATAAATGCAAGATAATTGCATTTTAACAGAAGAAAATAAATATTCTCAACTATGAAAATGTTTAGAACTTTGTATGACACTCAGAAATTTTTACATAAAAAAATAATTATTTTTTTAAATCCAAAATTTTAAATCTCCTCTTTTTTTTCATATAATAAATAAAAGAAATACATTTTAATAAATTAAAGTAACTCAGTAATTTATGTGTTAGTAAAAGAAACTCAATACATTAAGTTAATGGACTGTAGTAAATTTTAGAGCAGAATTTAATGATTAAATAAATAAATATATAACTATTTAACAAAAACCAAAATTTGTATTTTCTGAATTTTATTTTTATTAACCATAAACATTTTTAAAATATGTCAAAAATACAGTTTTAAAATATTTTCAATATACTTACTAGCAACATCAACCATCATTACTTATTATAATACTTCTCTTCTGGGAGATTCTGAGACGTAATTCAAATTTTGCAGTTCTCTTAGACCTTGCAAAATTATTTGAATATGTGCGTTGATTTCAGCACTTTTTTTAAGAGTTATGTCAACTTTATTTTTCAGAAATTCAATTTTCTTATCTATAAATTTGACAGCTTCTTTTAAAGTGAATTGAACGAAAATATCTAATCCTACTTTTACAAATATGAATTTGGTATCAGTGATATTGGCTTGAGCATAAAAATTGCAACCTAGATCAACTCTAGTTTTGACGGTTTCTTTATTTAATTCAGCCTCTTCAAGACGTTCTATAGCAACCTTTAATTGTTCAAGGTCTAATATTTCTTGGCAAAGATTTTCTCTTTGAGACAGAACTACTTTCAGATCTTCCCTCAAAACCTCATTTAAATAAGTTTCATAACTTAAAATTTTCTTTTCTGTCATTACTTAAAACTGAAAACTTTCAGAAGCCTGAAATAAAAACAATTCAAATTAATTTTCTTAAACAGTTATTTTTCAAAATTTGCAATAAAAATCAGTAATAAGTAAAGTAGAAGCATTCATTCTAATAAAAAAGTGTTTAAAAAAACACGCACAAAATATTACAATTTTTACATAGTTAATGGCATCATATCATAAAAATAAATAAATAACAATATAATATTTGAGTTTAACCTTCAATAGAATGAGTAATGATTATTTATACAAGCATATATTGAAATAACTTTTATGTTTACAAAACATTAACAAAAATGTGTCTGATATCACCAAAAGTGTAACTAGGGTGATATGGAAATACGAATTTTTATCACTTGACCTTTAATCAGGTTGCAATGCACAGAAACACATGTATACAAAGGTACCACTAAAGAACCACATTAATCAGGATTTTCATCTGCCAAAAAATAATAAATTTTTAAAGCATCCATTGTCAAAATTTAGAGTTATATAAAGGAACTATAAAAGATAAATGATTCATAAAAGACTAAAGAATGAGTAAATAACTCTAATGTATGAGCTCCATATATAATTAGAAGTGCAGACAAGCCCTGACAGTAGTTCTTAACCAGTTCAAGATGAACACTGCACAGTTCGGAATGAAATATTTACTACTAGATGTTATTAGTAATCTATGTTCCATTCAAAAGATGGCTCTTGTACATTAGCATTTTGCTCTGAATGGGGTCTAATGAGTGTCAGTAATTTATGGGATTTTTGTGAATGTGAACATAAACAAGTGCTAAGAGAAATGTGGTAAAGGGACTTTTAATTCATTTTTAAATAATTGTTTGTAGTTTTGATTCTATTTTAGAATGGAATTTTATAGGAAAAATTCTAGCATGAGTTTTACTTTTAGATCTACTAAAGTACTTATAATTTTGATAAAATACAATATATTGATATTTTTATTATTGAATAACATTCATAGTAATTAAATTTTTGTAATTGTAATTACGGTATCTTTAACATATTTAAAAATGAATTCCTTTCAACATAAAATGTATATTATTATGTAAAGCATACTTTCCGAAATTGCGAATTAGGCTTGGCAGCAAAAAACACTCCAGCCTATAAGGCAGTATAACAGCTTTTGTCCTGAACTTTTGTCTTCGCAGGTTGCCACCCCAAATGAATTAAAGTTAATAGATTTGGAATACATACCCATCCCTAAGCCCCTAATAATTTTCAACCTTTGTCAGCTGAGGAAACCACACCAAGAATGGAGCCTTTTTCTCCACATTCGTGCCACATCAGAGAAAGGACTTGAATGTAACAGATTAACATGGATGTAACAGATTAACTTGGATGTAACAGATTAACATCCCAACCCAGTGAGGAATAAGTAGTCACCCTCCCAATCACTGCTTGTGGCAAACAATGCTTCTGATCTTAATGAAAGGCAGCGTGAACAACTGGAGTTTAGTATAAGCTACAGGAAATAAACAACATTGTTCACTTCAGATACTAAATATGGAAAATCATCCACTGCATACACATTTATTGTTCAAAAATAAATGCGCACATATAAAATAACTCTTACAAAACAACACTATTTCTGATGAAATTTTTTACGACATTTCTCTTTCTCCTGACAGTTTACACTGTTAACGGTTATAGAAAGATCCAGATTTTAGCAACCCTACTGTTTTTTCATTTGGAAGCAACTGAGCTGGTAATCAAATTGTTCACAGTACTGGCTTTCAGTTCAACAGTTTTAAGTTCGATTTTGATTTTCTACACCTTTGTTTATAATGGCTCAGTTTCTTGCGCATTCTTTTGATGTTATTTTTTTCATAAGTGGGCAATTAAGACTAAGATCTGTAAACTAGATTGCAAACCACTAAAAATATTCCAAAAAAAGTTTTTGCAAGCATACTTAATTGACAATGAAAAGCTTAAAATACACCAATCTTAACTTAATAACTTTATTTTAAACATTTTAAATAACTTTTCACTATAAATAACTTAAAAGAATCCATTAAAACTACCATTAGTAAAGAGTGAATTCTTGAATATGCAGTGTTAGAAGGAAAATTTATACAAACAAAATCAATTCCTTAAGTAACGAACAATAACTTACATGATATTAAATCAAACAAAAATCTCTCAAAAACAATAAAAAAATATATAACTAAACTTACCAAGCATATTTTACATTTTATTCAACGAAAAAAAAATAATATAAAAAGACTTGCACAATTTTAACACGCCAAGCTTGTTTACAAAACATTAATCGTGTAACGATAATCATTTCAGATCAGTTACAAGATTGCAAAACCTGTTGCCAAATCCATTATTAAAATATTTTTCGAAGAAAGTATAAATTATTATCATTATTGATAAGTTTTTTAACTTTCCCAAAAATTTCGTCAATACACATTGAAATTTAAAAATAATATTGAGAAAAATGAAATTCAAAAACTAGTAAATGATCACTAATTACTCTTCCGTTAATGGTTTTTCGACTACTAATTTTTCTATTTTGTTCTAAAAGTTCAAAACCTGTTATTTTACATACTAATGTAAAAAAATTTAATATGAAAGTACCTCTAAATTAATTATCGTAAACTATATATGAGCAAAGGATTTCCTTTGTTAACAATAATTATATTAATAGTATTATATATATATATATATATATATATATATATATATATATATATATATATATATATATATATATATATATATATATATATATATATATATATATATATATATATATATATATATATATATATATAGAAATCTTTGCTCATATATAGTTTACAATAATTAATTTAGAGGTATACTTTATATTATATTTATATATATATATATATATATGTATATATATATATATATATATATATATATATATATATATATATATATATATATATATATATATATATATATATATATATATATATATATATATATATATATATATATATATATATATATATATATATATATATATATGCTCATATGCTCAATAAAGATTATTTCAACTGTTTCCTTTCCAATGAAGTAATTTTATAATACTAAGAGATTTTCTCCGAAATACCATACAAAAACTTTTTAACTACATAATAGAAAGGTAATTCAGTGAAGAATATTTAAATTCATTAATATTTAAATATGATCAATATTAAAAATATTTAAATTAAACTTACTCTAATTTTAACGTAATGCAAAATTTTAATATTGCAGCATTATTTTTATTAGTGCATTTTAATGCTTTTTATTGATACAATAGTTCAAAATATACCATTTTGCAGTTTGTAAAATATTTTTTATTGTAAAACAAAAAAATAGTTTAAAGATTACGGTAGGTCCTCAGATAAAAATTAAAATCGTTTACATTTACGATCTTTTACATTTCTTTCTTACGCAATAAGAAATCCAACATATTGAAGTGCTTGCGCAAATCTGTTTCATTAGTAAGGGATTTGCCATGAAGATGATTTGCTAGGGAATGGAAGAGGTGGTTATCTGTTGATGTAAAAACATTGAGCAAGGAGGATGACACAAAGTCTCCCGACCATGTCGCGATATGATATTCCTGGCCACCCGCATGACATGCCGCTTCTCATTATCGGTTAAGAACAGTAAGTACATCCTTGCTATTTTATAGTGCTGGCTTCTTCTGTTGCAATGCCTAGTTTCACACGTTCCAATTGCTGCGAATCAGGTCCCCAAGGACCACCTGACTATTTGGTAGTAACTCATTGTGAACCACTTAACAATTTGTTCGCAAGACATCAATTTCATCATAGAGAAACAGATCTCCCGACCTGTAGTCGTAAAACCAATGCCTTATACCATGTCAATTCATAGCACCATTGATATATTTGACAACTTGATGCAGCAGATGATAAGCTCACCTTGAAATCGTAAAGCAAACAACACCGAACGAGCTCCTTCGTCACGTCTATATTTCTTCGTTACTGTACATTACGATTGATGAATATGTGCGGTAGACCTGCTTTTATAATGACTGATATTCCTACTCTCGACTGACTAATGTCTCAAGTACGCCATACACTAATAAGCATACTTATTCTCTCTTTATTCGATGGCAACGTGAAAACGGCAAGAGCTTTCTTGTTTACGTTGTACAATATAATTTCAGTTTCTGAATAAAAAATTGTTCCTATTTCTACTGGTAAAGGAGAAGAGAGCACGTAATTGTCATGATATTAAACTGAAATGAAAAGTGTAATTTTATTTTATGAAAACGAAAATAAAGAATTTTGTTGAGAAATATTTTAGTGATAATGTGACAAACTCTACCATTTCTCATATTATTTTCTAGGTTGATTTATATCTTATTTAAGTTAGATCAATGGTAAAAATATTTTGATGAATGAAAAGATTAACGATTGATCCTCGTTCATCTAGGAATCCGTGTTTTAAAAAGTACAAAAATTTCTTATACAAACTCTTTTGAATCCTGGGTTTTATTGATATATTGTTTTGATTGATGTATTTATTAAAATAATATATTAATAATATATTCTTTTGATGACATATTATTAATATATTGTTTTATATTAATAATATATTATCAAAACACAATGTATTATCACATTATATTATCAAAACACACTCTTTTAAATTTATAGAAACAGTCTATTTTTCTACGATAGTATTATAAATATTTCTATATATTATCATATATTTCTATGCATTATTATATATTCCTTTATAATAAATAATATTATTATCATGTTTTAAAATGTTTATTAGTTTTAATCAATTTATTTCGTAGTGTTAGGTTACCTATTACATATTTTAGATACTAATGATATTCAATGCTATCAATGTATTTTGTAATAAAATTTTCGATGATTGGTTTATTCATTTGTCTTGTATTAGCTTCGTAATTATAATTTTGTACTTGACGTCTTTATTTCGTAGTTCAGTTGTAGATAAAGGATTTTTGTTCCTTGAAAAAGCAAAAGATGGCAGCACTATAGCTAGAAATTTATTCCTGTGCAAAAATTTGTGTGTGTTTCGTAAGTACTTCTAAAAAATTAAATTATTTCGAATCGATTTGCTATTTTTAAAGTGACAAATATTGATTTCATGATTCTAATCCTTAAATATCTTTTAACTGTAAAATTATTCATGTTTTGAACTGTGAGGTATGCTCTTAAAATGCTCCAGTATCCAATGTAGAATTGAAATTTTATTTTATAAAAGTAATTGAGATATTATATTTTTTTTACGGAAAGATTTCTGAATTATGACACTTAGAACAATTTATTTCTTGTTTTAACTTAATTTTTTATTTTATTCAAGAACTAAGTTTTTTCCTTGAATGAAGTTTGAAAACTGAAGAGGCTGGGTTGTTCTAAAAAGTTATTACTAAATACATTAGCTCTTCTCGATTTGGGGGAATCTTGGTTCCACGACTGAATCCACATTTACACAAATCCTCTTATGTAAAAAAAGAAAAAGTGTTTTTTTCGAGAAACATCACTAAGTTTTACATAAAGGTAAAGTAATATACTTCAGTGCAAGTATTGTTCCCGTAATGCATTGAATAAAATTATATATTATAGGTATTCAAATTACTTATGAAGAAAATTGTATATTATAGGTACTCAAATTACTTATGAATAAAATTGTTTTTTATGGAACTGTTAAAATAAAAGAGTCGTGAATTTAAAATATTTTCTCAAAATATGGATTTATAACGTATATTTTCCTTAATATTTTTTTCATTTTAATTTCTTGATTCAACTTCAGTTTTAAATACTCTTTTGTAAAAACTCAGCTATGTATGAATAATAAGAATATATGTAATTATGTAATTAAGCTTATACAGCTGAAATTTTTATTTTCGAGTTGTTATTGGATAGAAAAGTTGTAAAATAGGAAACAAGAAAGTATTTGTATATAATATATATATATATATAGTATATATATATATATATATATATATATATATATATATATATATATATATATATATATATATATATATATATATATATATATATATATATATATATATGAATATGATAATGTAGAATGGAAAAAAAATTTTCGAATATATAAGCCAAAAGTTTACGGGATGGTGAGTTACCGGGATCCAACTGGAGACAATATTAAAGTTAATTTGACTTCTTAAGAGTAAAAAAAAATTAACAAATACTATTATGCAAAAAAAGTAAATAAACTAAAATATAAAGGGTAACACAAATCATAATTAAAATATGTTACTTTTCTCATCTACATTGCATGAGAATTGATGTTTAGGAAAACATTAATGCAAAATAAATGAATACTTTTAAAAAGTAGGAAACATTTTTTCTGTGCACAACACACACAATAAATAACCCTAAAAATAATTAAAATATATACCTCTTAAGCAGATTATAGTTTGACTAATTTAATCATTAATGCTTAAGTGAGAATAATATTTTACTGATAATCACTTCTTTATGATTAACAATATTTTATATTTATTCATCTAGAGCTTATCGCTATTATCATAACATAAAATAATAATTATTATTAAATAATTGAGAAGAAATACAACCAAATTTTCTTGTGATTATAATAGTATTCAGTTGATATCATCCTCTTCGTGATATCCTGCTGAAATTTATGATAATTAGCAAGGTAGAAAAGTGCATTTTCAAATTTTATTCATATGAACTAAAAATATGTAAATGAAATTACGAATTTATACACTATTCATCATTGTCTCTGTTATAAAAAGTAAGAACCGTCAATGGTTAAAGTCTATATTTTGGAATGTATACTGATACATGGGACAAACAGGATCCCAAAAGTAAATAAATCCCTCAACTGATTACTGATGACATAAGAGTAATTAGGTATGACGACGAAAATATTAGAAATCTGTCGAGTATCATTTAGTTACGATCGTAAGTTAGAGACAAACATTTAAGGCATGCAATTTTTTATATGAAGTTTCAAATGAAATCCTAATATATTAATTTATATATTTATAAGAAAAATATCATTAATAAATATTTTAGGTATTTTTCAAAAGTTAAACAGATAGGTGTTTAAGGGTTTCGTAAATTATATATATATATGTATTTTTATACTATTGTTAAATTATATTATATGTATTTTTATACTATATGAAAAATAATGAGATATAATGAACCAGCTATTTTAAACATTTGTAAATTATAGATAAATTATTTTAGAGTTTGAAATAATTTACTCAGACTTGTAAAAAATGTCAAATTATGGAATAGTTGGATAAGTGATTCATGGTTTCTAAATTTAGCATCTGAATTATTCCTTATTTACCATGGTCATCAAACCTGGTTTTATGGAGTTGAGTGAAATGCATGGTACAATCAATATTTACAGAATAATTCATAAGGTTCAGTAATATATGAGATTCACCAATTATTCATAGAATAATGATATATATCCCATATTGAAACTAGCCTCCTGTTGCCATGACAGAGCTCTCAACTTGCTGATCGTTATTTAATTCGATAATATCTCGTTAGAACAGTAATTGTGTCATAGAAAAGTCTCAAAATTTTAAAAATTTAACTATCATCAATAAAAATTTCTAGAAGTGTGTAAAGTGTTAACGTTTTCACAATTTGAAAAAAGGATGAAAATTTTACATCCGCATATTAAAAATTCCTATTTTTATTCGCAGAATTATGACTCCAAAAACTTTAAAATATATTTTGGAGTATAAAAATACAAGCCCATATTTACCAATAAGTCAAACTCCGGAATCAATTTTAAAAGCCAATTGTTCAGAGTATAATTTGGCAAAAAAATAAATAATGCATGAATCTAATATTTTGAAAATTACAAAAAACTTACTTAATAAAAAAAATGAATGATTCCCTGAATCTACTAAATTTTTCTTATCTAAAACACAGTTTCCTGTAGGAAAGAACAATTATAAATTTCAGCAACGTGAAAGCATGAAATTTCACATATTATGAACTGCGAAAGAGAATCAAAGACTGGAATGTGTTCTAGGTGAAAACAATATAGCTTCCAGCCTGTTATGAGTGTTAGTAGGCGGTAGTTATTATACTGCATATTATAGGCTGCAGATTATGGATGTAATTTCATTCTTTGAAACTCCAGAAGGTCGTAAATTTTTCTTAAATAACAACAATATTACAGAAGATTGTAAGAAGAGTATCATCTACACGATATCATAAAGTTATGGGGGTTGAACAGCTCTCCCAAATATTCTCCATTGAGACCGAAGTAAAAAATAAGCTCATGAATGATTAGATAAAAAGGATTTCTCTTTAAGTAACCAGTGAGTTGTATTAACCTTATGTAATCTCTTAAGATTACAGTGCTGTCGTGAGCACCCCTTACAGACACGAGAAGAAGTATCCTTTTTTATGTGTCTATTGTCCATTGATTATGAGTCATTATTTTATTATTTTCGATGAGTCGAGATTCAGCTGATACAGTGATTTTTCATTTAGACAGAACTGAGAAGAAATAGTGTTTATAACTACTGTATTTTACTTTAAATACTCTTAATATCTATCGGCATAATGATTCACAAAATTATAAAATGAAATTTTCGAGCCTTATGTACGACTTTTCAAAGAAAAACTGGAATACAACTCATTTTTTTCTATAAAGAAATGACATCATACACAGAACTGTATTTGTTGATAATTATCTTGAGCATAGTTCGGCAAATAATTTTAAGCTGAATCCGGAAAAATTTGAAATTTTTTTTATCGAGATCCAGAAAAAAACTCATATACTTTATTAATTTTTATTTTAATGTTCATTCATAAAACAATATGAAATTCAGCAGATATTTGTATTCAAAAATCCATCAATGAAGTTTAAGTTATGTAATCAATTTCTTAAATCTAAATTAATGAGAAGAATATCTTTTGCGAGGGACTATAAATTTTGACAATATTTTTGTCAAAAAATTGCTTTTGAAAATGAAGTTTCACAAATATATGGGGAACCAGAATAGTTAAGCAGAGTTTTTTATATTTTCCATGTTTTCCCATGGTGTGAGACAGACCTACAATTCTTTTTCCCGAGCTCGTCAGAATTTAAGTTTTAATACAGTTAATTTTTCTTAAAAATGAAGGCTCAATATTAATCTTTTATCAATTATGTCAATCTTTACTTTTTGTAAATATTTCATAGACAATTACAATTTATTTGGTTCTCCTAACATCAATTTACTGTCCCTAATTTAGAGCTGGAAGTGAGATAGTTATGAATTAATCAATTAGAAGACATTATGTCGTAGTTCAATGTTACTCTTCCAAATGAGAATTCTGATAGAAGTTAATTTAACAGAAGCGAAAACTAATTCAAGGATATATGTTACCCACTTGGCAACATTAATCTATTATTCGATCGCAAAAGTAGTGTATTTTCCCAGCAACACCACAATTTAATGAATCCTCAAATGTATTTTATATAATATTCTCATTTATATTTTCATAAACTCTTATTGATTTCTGAAAATCTTGCAATTTATATGAAATTTGCTGCCATAAAAATTATTTTAACTCAAATATAATAAAGAAATTAATTTTATATAATAAAGAAATCAAGTATAATAAAGAATTTAAACTTTGGTTGTTTTTTTTTATTGTATTTGAATTTTTATCTTCTTTTTAGAATTGTTTAAAAATTAATTTTATTACTCTTCAAAAAATAAAAAAAAATTGAAGCTCTTCATATGCCAAAATAGCTATTTATTGCAATAACAAAAAAAATGTGAGAACTCAGAATTACAAAATCAAGACATATTAACGGTCAAATTGAAAGTCATATTTAACGGAAAGATTGTTATTCTTGAATTTCGGAAGTTCCTCCTAAACAATTGTCTGAAAAAAATTGAAAGCTTTCTGTATTTTTATCTGCATTAAGCAATGATAAATTTTTTAAACGAAATCGTATTCAAATATTTATAATAAAATCAAATTTGCTTTCGTAATTTAAAATTAGTCATTATAAACTACTTTTTCACAGGTCTTCTGTTTGCTCAAATCTTTGAGTTAATGATGCATTGTAAATATTGGCAGCGATATCACATGCTCTTTCTTCGTTCAGAAATATATAATTTACTAAGAATTAATCTTAGTTTTGGGACAAACCTTACTAAAATATTTATTTATCCATATATACGAGAGTCACTCTGAAATTTTCGAGATACAGCTAGGTTTTTAAAGTTATAGTTACAAAATTTTAGGTGTGTTCAAAGTAGTTTCCTCAAGTATCAATGCACTTTTGTAGATGCTGGGGGAAACTACTTTGAACACACCTATTTATTAGTTGAATTTTATTTAGATTAAATGCCTCAAGCAATTCATTTCTTGGAATAGGTGAAAAAATACATTTATAGCCACATCAATCTCTTCTTCTGAATGAAAACGACGTCCACGTAAGTTCTTTTTTAGATTAAAGAATAACCAAAAGTCGCACATAGCTAATTCAGCAGAATATGGCGGATGTTCGATCACTTTAATTTGTTTTTGTTTAAGAAACTCAACTGTTAATCCGGCTGTATGTGAAGATGCATTGTCATTTTGAAGCATTAGTCCCCTAACATTCAGTTCTTGTAGAATTTCTAGAAGACATTTAGTGGTATACCAGTTTGCTGTTACTGTCTTCTGTCCTTCCAACTTGATGGCTTTGACCAATCCCGTACTTCTGAAGAAAACGGCATACATCACTTTTTTCAGTGCGCGTTGTTTTTTTACCACTGTCGGCGTCGGATCATCTTCAAAGAACATACTTTGCTTTCTTGACGTGTTGGAACGTCAAAGAACGGTATGTACGTTTCATCACCTGTTACATTTTAGAAATGATGCGGTGGATACCATCATTTAACAATTTAAGAGTTTCTTTACTGATTCTGACACGCTCCTCTTTTTTGGTGCTCAGTTAACTTATGGGGAACCCAACGGCAAACTTCTTTTTTCATATGTAATTTTTCATGAGAATGATTTTGAGTATGGCTGCGGATCCAATGTTAAGTTCCTTCTGTATCATTTGATAGGTACAGCGATTATCATTTATTAACATTCTTCGTATGGCAGCCACATTATCCGCGATTACTGCCGATAGCGGCCTTCCTGTGTGTTCTTCATCTTGAAGAAAATTGCGACCTCTTCTGAATTCTCTAAACCATCTGAATACAGCAGCACGAACTCAACGGTTGCATCACCAAATGCTAATTGCAACCGTTTAATGCATTCTTCTTTATTTAATCCTGCTTTAAAATCGTAGAAAATCATAGCGTGAAAATGTTCTCGCGTCAACTCCATTTTCTCTTCTGTTTAAAATTTATCCTACTCTAAACAAGTTGAAGTAAGTCAGCAAAAAATCATCTTCTGTGTTAAAATACTTTGTATTTTAAAATTAAGCCGTAATTTTCATTTTGTATACTTTCGTCTGAGTGTATCTCAAAAATTTCAGAGTAACCCTTGTATATATATATATATATATATATACACACACACACACAACTATTATCTATCCATATACATACATATATATATATATATATATATATATATATATATATATATATATATATATGTATATATATATATATATTACTCTAAGGCCTAAAATATATTAAAATAATGAATACTCAATACTGAAAATACAATATAATAAAATATGAACTACAATACATTACAGGAAATCTAGCCAGCGCAAAAGCAACTAAAGAAAGATTTGCCAATATGAATAAGATAAAACAAGAATATATATATATATACACATTCGGAAATTTTGAACCAAAAAGTAATTCTCCAAATTTACAGACTTTTTCTGTTATCTATTGTTGTAGATTTGGATCGACAGATGTTTGTGAATAAATGTTTTATGTTATGAACAAAATAAAACCAGTTCAAAAAATTTTTCATAATATATTATGAACAAAAAATTGTTTAATATTAAATGACATACAGTTAAAATATCTTAAGAACTAAATATTAATAAAAATTATTTATATATATAAATATTGCAATTTTTTTTTATTTTATATATAACCTAATTGACTAAACGTTTGAAAACGGTCATTAAGTTTAGAAACTGAATTTGTACTTTTATTTTTTTTTATATTATTTTTTTCAAATTTCCATTAATCTAGACTAACAAGAAGAAAATTGTTCTATTTGCTAAAAAAAAGATCTCATAATAAGCTTATAACGTTTCTTGTTTTTTACATTTCTTAACATGTTTAAAAAATTATATCGTAGCACACATAATTCTACCGTTTAGATTATGGCAATTTTATCAAAAAGTTTGCCATCCCCTCTCTCTTCTCACATACACACACATATAGTAAATAGCATATATATATATATATATATATATATATATATATATATATATATATATATATATATATATATATATATATATATATATATATATATATATATGAATCAAGTTTGTTCGTGTGAGTAAAAGCATTAAAAAGGAGTGAGAATTTGATACTCAAAATATAGCAGCAAATATGTTTTTTTATTTAAAAAAGGAGAAATGGAACAAAAATTCTGTTCAAATAAATCCGTACAAAGACTTGTATCATTGGCGAAATTATGTTAAAACGAAAAAGAGTATAATGTGATTCCCAATTTTTTCAGTAGTTGACCATGACTCTCTTCAAAGTGTCTAATCAGAGAAGAGGATAGAGTGCTGTTCTTCAATTAGAGACCGGCTGGTAGAAATGAAGTCAAGGGGATGATTTCCAAGGTTATTTGAAGCTTTGTAAGTGGGATTTCGGTTCGGAGAGTACCTTATCCACTCTACATTTTAATTGCAGTTGATTTTGATTATTTTCATAAGCGGTTCTTAAATTTAACGATGAATATCTGTTTTTAGAAGTTTAAATATGGCATCAATTTTTTTTATTTTAATCAATAAAGTTCACATATAAAAGCATTTTTTTTCCCAAAAAAAATATCCCGTACAAAATATCTTTTTGCATACTTTTCTTAAAATTATATTTAAACATATATTTCAAATAATAGTTTTTTAATCTAATAATTTTCCTCACCTTATTTTAAGTTGATTTTCTTATCAATCGAAACATTTTTTTAAACATCTCAACTCTTTCTATTTTATACTAAATCATTACTTTTAAAATTTACAATTATATTTATATCATATATATAAAGTAGTTTTATAATCTGGTTTAACGACAAAATAATTGTGTTTCTTCTTCTAAAAGGAAAATGGAAATGTCTTTTTCCTTAAGAGAAAATGTCAAAACAAAATAATTAATATATGGGGTGTGCCTATGTTCATAACACAGGAAATAAGTTTCCTTTTTTTAAAAGCTTTTTTTGAAAATCTTACCAGTCCAGCTCGGTTATTATATATCCCATAATACATATGATGAAATTCAAGAGCTTCTTAAGTTTTCTGTTTTACTAAATTTATCATTAAATGCTTCGCAATTTAGTTCAGACATTTCATTTTTTCTTTATTCTTTTCAACACCAAATGTTGACATTTTAAGTATATTAAAAATTAAATTAAAAAAAACAGTAATTAACGCTAAAAATATTATAAGGAGACTTATGGCACTATTCAAGTCCATGCTAAAAGCATTTATATATATATATATATATATATATATATATATATATATATATATATATATATATATATATATATATATATATATATAAAGATTTTAAACTATAAAAATATGGGATTAAAAATATTACGTTTATTACAGGCACTATTTCTTATATTGCTTTAGGAAAATTTTCGAATCTTTATTGAATGAGATTTTAAAATAATCTGTGGCTACCCAATTGATGTGTTAAAATAACGATTTTTAATTTTTTTAAAGACATTTAATTCTTTACTATTTTAATTATCGATTTTTTTTACCCCAATTTACTGTTTCTTGAGTAACTATGGGTTTCCACCTAAACTTAACTTACTTGCAAGACAGTTCATAAGGGGACCAAGTCCAAATGTTTTCTTTTCTTGACTGCGGCCCTGGGGTACAAATCACATGTCCCAGTCAAATGGCAATCCTAACATGAAACTTCCAGTATTTAGTTCCAAAACATGCTTGGTATGTAGCTTTATGGATCCCTGAAGGGATGAAAGGCTGAGTCGGCCTTGCCCGGTCTGAGGATAGCTTTTTACCATTCCATTTAGTCATAAAATGTATGTAGTAAAATAGAGCCAACTGATGTTTCATAAAAATAAGATAGAAGCATAAATTAGTTTTGTCTTTCTAGATTAAGCTGTTAGAGCTTTTCAGCACATGGTAACTAAGTCCGTAGTACTTGCCATGTAGGTTTGCAACTTTCTATATTGATAGAATTATCTAATCAAAGGATGCAACCACGTGGTAATAGCTGCGGAGTCATTTATATTATTTCACTGATTTGCGCTTGACTATTGCAGCAATGAATCTAACATGAGAAGAGCTGTCAATCTTGGACAGAAGTACACTATTATTCATTGAGAAATTATTTGATATGTTGGGGAAATTGTTGAATCATCTCGAAATTCTTGAATGATCAATAATAGAAGAAAAATAACATCTTTGATTGACTTTCAACATCGATGCCGATCTTCAGTTTTAAAAAATGTGCAAAATCGTCTCTTTCTTCATCAAGGATATTAATATTTTTTCAGTATCCACTTCAGTTAATCTGTGAGTTGAAAAAGAAGCCGTACACCAACAAATAAAATAAAATTACCTTGATATGTATTCTTAACAAGCTAACAATCTCCATCTATTAATCGTATTATTTCAGATATACAAATGCAAATGTAATCAAAAGTAACTGCGAAACACTCTGTGGCATTTTCTCTAATGCCCTACAAGTTTACACAGATGGCAGTAAAAATGAACATCGGAATTGCGATTGGAGTCACTTTCTTGTAGTTTTACTACCAAGATGAGAAATCCAGATCACTCTTATGTTTCTCGTTCAGAACTATTAAGATTTAAAGAGGTCTTAAGGCTGCTGTTTTCTGCACAGACTTTAAAGATATCTAGATTATGACAGTCATAGTTCGATCCAACACCTACAAGACTGGTCTCTTATTGGTGACAGAACTTCGATCTCTGTTCTAGCCTTAAAGCAAAGGCTCTCATCTTGCCCCATAATGTACATTTACAATTCATTCCTACACACGATGGCCTAGTGGAAATAAAGTGACTGATACCTTTGGAAAGGAGGAAATCTTTAATGGCCTAAATATCTAGTTTTTTTTTAGAGATATGCTCAAAAATTAAATCCACCATTTGCTTCACCTTGCTGTTCTTTCCTGACTCATGATTGGTATGCTGGCAGGCAACCAGGTGGTGCTGCCACTTTTAAGGTACTAATTTCAAATCCTGGCTTAAACAAAGATTCGCTGTGTTTGCTAAAGACGGCTAAGACACGTTAAAACTGGGCGTAATTGCAATGTCACCGAAGTGAAATGAAACCTCTGTAGATGGCAGGGCAAATATTGAGTGTCTTTTGCTTGGTGTTTGTTTCAAATCGCAAAAACTCCATTCAGTTGCTTCTATTTAGCTGGTAGAGCCCAACTCAGGCTTAAGTACAAGAAAGGTGCAACAACAATTAAGGCTCATACGTGGACAGCTGAAACGTCTTAGAATTAACCAAGGAAACAAGACTCCCCCCACATGTAGGAAATGCAGTATGACGCGTTTTATCCTTGTTTATCTATTTTCCTGATTCAAACATGAAAAAGAGGACTTGTTTTAAAGTCCTCTTCTAGCTGTGGGCTTTTTATTAATTCCTGGTTTCATGAACCTGGCTTACCCTAATGGCAAATCATATACGATAAGAAATAACAACAACAAAAATAACTGCACGAAAGTTATCTGTACTTCATAAAAATAAATTTCTTGCAAGTTCTTCGGAAAAAATTCTGAAGTATTCAAAGAATGTCTAACTAGTATTTATTTAATTATTGTATAGTGAATGCATAACTAGTATAAGTCAATCAGGATGGCCTTAACAAATGATGTTTGTGCATTTTGATCAACATTTGTCGTATTTTTTAGCCATTAAAATTCAAATATTTTAAGACGCAGACTAACAAAACCAAGGATTAACTTCTTGAAACTAGTGGATGAGAAAATATCAATTGTCAAAATAATTTTCGTAATTCAACCAATTATAGACTACGAACTACTTCTTAAACTTGCTGTTCTGGTATCTCGAAGTTACTGTAGATATGTTTGGAAAATAAAACATATCTCTTTAGAAGAAAGTTTTTTTTAATTTTTTCATATTATATTTATATAACATAAACAAATTGAAAACTATTAATTCTTCATTTAAATTTATTATGCATAGCTTCAAAGACGATTCCATTGATTTAAAAATAAGAGTTAATCCCATAGCTGTGTTTAAAATTTATTCTGTTGCTTTATAAATTACTTCTTTATCCTAAAATCAAACTTTTATGCTCGGTAAAACTAAATGATATTCCTAAAACGCAAGCAAATTTCATTATTTCTACCATCGCTTTCGTTTTCATTTCACATTTTCTTAAAGAAGCATCATTAGTATCATTCATGGAATTCATACAGCTATTTATAATTTATATTAAAATATGTTCATCAAATCGAGAAAGCTATGTAAGAAAAAATTAAAAAGAAAAAGTATTGCTCACATATATCAATCAATATGAAATCCGTCATTCTGAGTGTGAAAGACTAATTTCTTTCTCTTTCACCATAAAGAATTCCGAATTATGTGATGGAGAGTTGCCAACTTTCTGAAACTTAGAATTATATTTGCCTGTAGAACACTGGAGAAATTTCTTTTCAATGTTTTACTTAAAAATTTTTTTATTATTTTGGTAATAAATAATGAAAAATTGCTTATAAGTGTTGAAAATAAAAAAAATTCTATAATTTGAGATTCTAAATTATTAAAAAATTCTATATGTATATAAAAGTATTATTTTTAATCATATTTCTGCTTAAAATTTATCTTTAACTTAATAATAAAATTTCAAAAGTATTAACAATTTTTTCAATATTTTAAGTACCTATCAAGAACAAATAAAATATGTTCAGTTAGCTAGAATCTGAATATTATGTCCAATTTTTCTTTACATATCATAATTTGAAATATAATTCAAAGTATTAAAATCAGAATTAAAAAAACCAAAAGCTAATGTAAAACTTAATCACCATTATAATTGTTTGGCTATATCACATGACCACTGTTATATTACCATAATGAATCATTTAAACACTAACCTCTAGTTTTATGGAACACATTTTATACGTTTATTTTCTATTTTCTTCCATTATGTATTGAATCAAGCTGAATTTACTTAACTTCAATTTATGTGGGAAAAATTATTCTGTAGGGAGCAAAAGTAAAAAAAAAAAAAAAAAAAAAGTGCAGTTCTCATTCATTAAGGCAAAGCTTCCAATTAACGTATGAATATTTGTTCACAAAAAATGTTCAACTGCAAATTTAGCATAAAGGAACAAATCTTTATAAATGTGAAAACCTGAATTATATATATATATATTATTCAATTCACCAAGAGAGGGAATTTAAAATATTCTTTATTTTTATGAATAAAAATATGGTTAAATTAATTATTATTTGCGAATACAAAAATTTATTAAAAGCCATGTAATTATAATCGTGAATTGTATTAAAGACATAATATGAACAACTGTAAAATGCACTGAAATCCAAACAATTTATAAATTTATATCTAAAAGTAATATCATATTTCATAAATAATTAAATAAAATATAATTATTGGCTTACAAGCATTTGATCATTATTTAAGCTCAACACATTATACTCACGTTATCATAGACTCTTATCTCAATTTTATTTGACAGTGAAATTTTTCATTAATTTAATTTTATTTTTTTATAAAACTTAATATTCCTCTGAAATTCTATTCCATTAGATTCTTTCAATCAATCATCCTTTTTTGTCATTTTGATCTTTATTTTTTTACTAGAATTATTCTAAATATTATTTTTTTAAATTGTCATACTAAAATTCTCTTTCAAGCAATTTCTTTTGAAATTCTGTTTAACTAGAATTCTTTGAAATATTTTTTCTGAAATTCTGATTTATTAGAATTATTTGAAACAATTTTGTTGTTTTTTACAAAAATTCTATCAAAAAGTTATGTTTTGACATTCTGTTTTACTAAAATTTTAATTTTATAAAAACTTTTACTATTTTTCTTAAATCTTTTTTACTTGAATTCTTTCAAAGATTTTCTTCTGAAACTCTGTTTTATTAGAGTCTCTTCAAAGATTTTCTTTTGAAACTCTGTTTTATTAGAATCTTTTCAAAGATTTTCTTTTGAAACTCTGTTTTATTAGAATCTTTTCAAAGATTTTCTTCTGAAACTCTCTTTTATTAGAATCTTTTCAAAGATTTTCTTCTGAAACTCTGTTTTATTAGAGTCGTTTCAAAAATTTTATTCTAAAACTCTGTTTTATTCGAGTCTTTTCAAACATTTTCTTCTGAAACTCTGTTTTATTAGAGTCTTTTCAAGCATTTTTTTCCAAATTTCTATTTTACTTGAATTATTTCAAACATTTTATCTTAAAATTTTATTTTACAAAAAATCTTTCAAACATTTTCCTCGGGTATCAATCGTAGATCTACTTGTGTTGTTCTGTCCAGTTTTTTCATTGGCGTATGTCCAGTATTCCGTTTGTATACATAATGACTCTGTGAGGATAAAATTATCATTTATGAAAATGCGACTGAGGAAAAATGAATTATGCGGAATAATTGTTTATGGAATAGAGGCTATACTAAAGTTTTATTGAATTCTTAATATTTACTATTGTATAATATTCTATTTATAATTTATAGTAAACAATATTCATATTGAATATGTATTTAAAAAGCATTAAATATTTTTCTGTAAAACAATTTTCTTTCATAACCAATCTAGAAAACAAAATTATAAAACAACATATTTGAGTGATAATATTTAAATTGCACTTCAGTTAAAATATCTTTTAAAAATTCAGTGGCTTATAATCTATGTACACATTTAATAATATAAAATATTTAATAAATAATATTTCATAACTCAAAATATTTAAAAGAATATTTGTGTATGTGTGTAAATTATGCTCAATTCATATATTTATTAACTAATGATTTTCAAATTTGAAACATTGATCGAAAAAAGTTGAAGAATGCAAACAATAAATAAAATGATCGGTGGCATTATTCCAAAATCAGTCAATAATTTGTGTTAAGGGGGGAAACGGAAAATGATCATAAGTCAGAAACGTCTTGATGCAATCAGCTGGGCTGCCATGCAACACATCTTTAGATGGAAATTTTTTTTGCTATCTCGTATTAAAGAAGAACAATTTTTTCCTCAGCAGGATGAATGAGAAGAAAGTGTTTGAAAACTCTCTTATAATTTGTTCCAATAATTAAATTGACCTTTAATATTCTAAAAAATTCGAATGACTTTTGAGGTACACTAAAGAAGAACAATATCTTATTCAATCAGTTATGGCTAATGTATACTTTTAACTAATTGAATAATATACTGTATTTAGCATGCAGATCGAATTATTTCTAGATAAAATCCATGAAATTATGATAACATTGTAAATGCTCATGACTACAAGTAATATTGGTAAAGAAGATTTCAATGTGCAAATGGCAAGTGTCAGAGATAATCTATTTATATGATAATGATCGCATGCTTACAAAAAAAAAATTCTGACGATTAACTATTAATGAATAAATCAAATCATCCAATATGACGGAGTCAATTTATTATTATTATTATTATTATTTTATTTTTTTTTTTAAAAAAAGAAGTTCAGTTCTAATTTTTCAAGTAAAATTCTGATTTTGTTCGTCCACGGAAATTTTGTCTTGGGGTTCAAATGAAAATGGCTATATGAAATAAATGAAATGAAATGAAATTTAAATCAAAAGCTTGATATTTGGCAAGTTAAGACTTTGTTTCATCTTAAAACATAGATTATAGTGTTTAATGGAGATTGGATCACTTAATTCGACTGAAACTAGAAAAATTTATTCGTGAAATCTTATTTCGTATTAGGTAACAGCGTTTCGGAAGGCTGAAGAAATATAAATATCATTTGAAAGTAGTATAAATATCGTATTTTTCTGAATAGCATTTTTATACCATAAAGTTTTGAATCAAAATTCACTTATTTAATTTCTTGTTATTAAATTCATTGGCATGATAGTCTAAGTGAGACCAAAGTCGACAGTGACCATATCTGTTTTTGTGTCCGATGACCCTGGGATGTGAAAGCATATGTCTCGGTTAGTCTAACCCAAGACCTCCAGTGTTTAATCTGATAACATACTTGGTACTAAGTTTTATCAAGCAACTGAAGGGAATTTAATTTCTTTAAGAAAACCATACATGAACATAAATTTTGCAGAAATGTATGTGTCATATTCAACTGGAAAAAATGGGAAAACAAAAAATATTGCATTAAAGTCAATCAACGCATTTCATAACTTTTGTGTTTCAATTAGCCAAACAAATTTTTGCGATATTCAAACTGAAATTATTTTTTAAATGATAGCTAAATTATCATTATAGATTATTTTAAATGTATTCATATTCGACGAAGACATATGAAATAATAATGGATATAAGGAAATTTCGCGATTTTAAAATGTTTCTGATTGTTTGTAAAATCCAAACAAATAGAAAGAGAAACAATTCTACTGTGGAATATTTATTTTCATAAATATAGCATCTTACATTTACGAGGAAATAGAAGAAATACACTGACGCGATATGTTATTAATGAAGGATTATATTAACTAACCGCTGATCAATTTTGAAATAGTCGTTACCATAAATTGACTCCATCATTATAGGACTGTACTTCCTAAAGGGATATATAAATGGGAGAAATATACTATATGTACAAGAATGAAAATATGACACTATTAATCCCAATATATTGTAAGTTCAGGCCACAATGGCTTGGTTGATTAATGAATTCGTTATCAGAAAGTAGTATTGTTCGAATCTCGACCCAACCCAAGATTCCTCGTGTTTGATGATGGCGGCTTGGGCACATAAAATAGAGAGGTTTCAATTTCCCCCTGTGAAACGATACCTCTGGGGAGGGGGGTTAACAGGCAAAACCTTTGGCATTTTCTGCTTGGTTCCTGCTTCTAAATTATGAAGACCCAATTTCAGAGCTACGATGGCAAATCTACTGGCCACACCAGTATATAACTATACTGGTACCATCACTTCCATAATGGTACATTCACTGGTACATATATACTCTGGGTCATCACTTCCGCCTCTCGTAGTCATTAACGATGAAAATCCTGGGAGTCGAGCATTGATCAACATTAAAAAAATATTTTCAGCTTCTTATATGAATAGGAGGTAATACAGTCTTTTATATTTCTTTTGTTTCTTATTTTTCGGTCGCAGAGAAATTATTTGACTCTTTTAAGTAAAATAATTAAGGGATTCAAATTAATTGAAAATGGATTTGCCTCATTACAGTTTACATTATTATTTAATATAATACTTTCAATTTTCCTTTTTTTAGCACATAACTAGTGATTTTTATTTATTAGGTTCAATTTTTAAATTCTTCATCCATAAAGAAACAATAATTAACAGCTAAAATTAAAAAATATTGTATAAATTTAAAATTAATGATTTAAACAAATAATCTAAATTCTCTCTAGTCTAAAAGAAAAGTAGCAGAAATATGGAGTTTGCAGCAAAAATTAATCATGTTTATTACATCCTTTATTTATTGTGTAAATAATTTTAATAATTATTCTTTCGCAGAATTTATTGTGTGCGTGTGTGTGAGATATATATATATATATATATATATATATATATATATATATATATATATATATATATATATATGTTGACCACATTTGCGCCAATGGGGTCAACACCCCCTGATAATCCTGCCTCTTCGTTCCATTTTCCTTTATTCTATTTTCTTTGAAATTTCAAAATATATATTGAACATTTTTCCAACTGTTTACTATATTTCGCATTTTCAATGTATTTTTCTCCATCTATTATTTGATTATTATTATTCTCAATTTCGTTTTTGACTAATTTTATAAATATATTATTATTCTGCATTTGGTATTTTCAATGTATTATTCTCCCTCTAGTATTTATTATTAATTTTATAAAAATGCACTATTATATATGTATACATATAATTAGACCTGTAATTTTTTTTTCGGTGACATCCTTCACGTAAAGAGGAAATATCTTAACAATACAATCTTTATAAGAAAACGTCACTTAAGGAAAATGAGTGCCAATTAGAAAGTGAAACTGCTCGAAATTAGCTAAATGAGCTTTGAGAGCAGTGAAGATGGAAGATCGTGCACATGACGCCCTACGCTGACAAAGCGCACTTGTCGATCTCCAGTGACTACGTGCCATGTGACGAATGGCAGCAAGGAAGCTGAGAGTCCATGCCACGATCACGTGAATGCCAGGTTTTTACTCAAGGATCACAAAAAGACAATTCATAGTTTTTTTTTACTGAAGTGCTGAGGGAAGTCACATGACTGCGAATCCAAAGACGTTTGGAATCTATTGAGAATAACCATTGTAGTACATCCCTAATAATTCTGTTTCTTTTTTTTTTCTTTTTTTTTTTTATTGTAAGTATAATACTGTCTTTGACAAAAAATGAAGAATTAAAGAAATGTCTCTTTATGCTTTTCTCTAAGCAAATATGAAATAAACTCTCAAATGACCATTTTTTATATAATTATAAAATGTGTTTCAGAACGTCTTGAGAACTAGGGAGTAACCATAGGAACTGATGAATGGTTTATTTTTTAATAATTTGAAACGTGGTATGCTTATACCTAATTTAATCTAAGTAGTGAGGAGTAAAGTTTGCAAATGTATTTAAAACAAGCTAATAAAATATATAAATATATACCATTAAAAGCAAATGAAAAACAGTGTTAAATATGCATTTAAAATAACTAAAATGTTTAATAAAAGATTGTCCTATAATATTTATTAAATTTTAATCAAAAATACACTATTACTGATTTTTTTTATATTGACATTCTGTAAGACGGATGTTTTGTATCAGACCTGAATGTGCTTTAGTTAAAATTTTAGATAAAATATATGTATTTAAAATAAAAAATCTTTTGTATTAGAAATATCCATTTTACAATAATATTCCTCCTATTTATTATAAAAATATTATGCATTATTTATTATTAAATTTAAAGCAAAAATAACAGGAAATAGACTAAGTATTTTAAAATCGGAGATACGTTTCTATTACTCATTACACTGACTTTTAAAATGGTTTAATCGAAATATCCATTTTAAAACTCAATGTAATTTCAGTTCAGTATTTTATATAGATTATAATCTATAGCACAGGCAGTAACATCGACAACAAAATATCACCCGCATAACTGAGTAACCTACATAACTATGGCAGGATTAAAAATAATAGGTTATTAAACGTTTTTTACAAATCGACACACCCGGTATTACTATGTTATATTGCTCAATAGCATGTGTTAGAATGGAACTGATATCCCTGTCTACATGTTACTAGCTATGAGGAAAAAATCGAGATTTGTCGAAGAATTCCGTTAACCAGAATTGGCTTGCTAACTTGCTTGAAATGGATAATAATCCGGAAGATTTAATTGCAATTCCCTTAAGGGACCCTGTTTCCTTCTTTAAGATTGCAATTCTTTTAAGACATAAACCAAAAGTATCCAAGTTTTTTGCAGATGATATAATTAGATATCACTGGATCTAAGCTAATCAAGAATATATTATAGGATTAGTTGTGACTGTGCTTCCCATATTGCTCATTACCCTATTACGTTTATAGCCTGAGCTACTGCGGTGTCTTAGAGACGTAGACTTCTTTGGTCTATTACTGCCAAGAAACCATTCACTATATATTCCTTAAGACAAAATATTAAAGGAGAAATTTGTTCACTATTACTTGAAAGCTTATGATGTGACCACTTCCAAAATCGGAGAAATACCATTGCGTCTTTAAGCTCTTTTTTAAGACATCTTTCTTTAAACTATATATATATATATATATATATAATAAGAAGACGTGCAGTTTTAATTATTTATTAAATCTGTGCAGGTAATACTGAATGCTACCTCCTATGCAGTTTAAATTCGCTTAGCACAGGTCTTGATTTGGCATTAATGCAAAAGGGTTAACCCTTTAAAGAATTCATCAAATTTTATCAAAATATCATGTTTCCCAGTTCTGATTGAATTTTTTCTATTTTCTTGAAACAGTTTCATAAAAGTGTGTGTTGTTGTTACTTATGACACTTGAACAAGCCAAGTTCGCTCTGTTGACGGCTGTGCGAATTGAAGTAAGTAGGGTGGGTCTTTCCTTTAACCAAAGCACCACGAAGGTGAGAGTATGAATTTGCTCTAAATACTCCTCAGATAGATGGCACCACCAGAGGAATCACTCTCTCAATTTTGACATTGATCTGGAGGGGGAAGAAATTTTCCTCTATAACCATTACACCCATAGTAACTTCTAAGCAACCAATTACAGGACTTTTGATTCCACAGATTTAATGAATATGTATATTGCATGTACTTAGTGAGTCTTTAGCGGCACTGGTAATCGAACCCCACCCTACCGGATAAAAGGCCGATATCCTAACCACTAGGCTACCATGGCCCCGTATCAAAGTGTAATAATTATTAACTGGATTTTCAAAAAATATGATTCCTTATTAAAAATAAAAAATAGGCTGTTATTGAAGTTCCTGGTTATGGAAAATGTTGCCAATACGCAGAGGTTAGCAATTAATTATCGAATTACACAGTGCAAAGTAAAAAAGAAAAGTCAAGCGGCTTAATCTTCCTTTGCCATTGACAAAACAAATCACTCATTTTGATGTTTATATTATATAACAGTCACAGACTACGGTTTTCAAATTTTAAAACTATTTTTTCTGTGTAATTGCTAATGTAAATTTTTACAATTAGCAACTACACAAAAAATATATTTTAATCTATTTTTTCCCTTTAGTTGCTAAAGAGAAAACATGAGGAATTATTTCAAAATAGCAGTAATTGGAAACTTCCACTTATAAATTTATGTAAGATTGTAAAAAATATAGCAACCATCTGTACGCTAATATTACAAACAAAATTCAGGTCTATGGCACAAGATAAACAGAGTAATGCCTATTAGTAATGTGACTCATAATAATAACTTGTAAATTAATAATTTACCTTATTATTTCATGATGGAAAGTATAGTCAGAGAATATAGCTATTCCATACACATACGGTTTGTTTGTAGTTCGTTTCCGATTGCATATTTCTGCCTCTTGAAAAAAGCTTCTAATCCGAATTCAGTAATTTTCAATCATTGTTAATTAACGTTTAACAGTGAACTTGTGTCCTCTTCTCCACGCTACACTAGTTAAGAAACATTGCAATTACAACCTACTTCACGTGGCTCAATCGCCTTTAGTGAACACGATGAATCTTCCACTGGGTGATGTATGCAGCCCATCACCGCCTAGTTATGAGAACAGCGCCTTTTCTGCTACCGCGGCCACACACATTTGATATTTTATCGAATTATGTTGCTAAATATAAGTGTTGTAGTTAATTGTGGCTTAATGGTTGAACTAAGATCTTCAGAACAGACAATCCCGTGTTCAAATCCAAGCACCATTTAAATGTGGTGATGGGTGTTGGAAGTGTACATTCGTTAAAATGCGTAAGTGATAGTTTACTGTATTTCTTCTCTTATGACCAGTGCATATTTCTTGCTGCAAAAAAATATCATTACAGGTAACTAAAAGCTACAGCTACTATAAAAAATATTACAACAAATAATTGTCCTTATCTGATATCAGATTTAAAAGATTCGGAAAATATTATGACGTTTCGAATACTAAGAATTACTGAACCATCGATCGGCAATAGTAAATTATTTTCAATCTCCTTTACTGCCAAAGAAATTTATGAGAAAATTAACATACATGCAAATTGAAAGCTTATTGAAGCGTTTTCAAATGAAATAAATTCTTTCATTTTGTATAATAATTTACGAATACTATGGTTTTAAAATGATATACATGCACAAGTGCAACGTATTTAATTAAATAATCTGTTGATTATACAAGACAAAATGTTACGCAGAGATTCAGAGAGGTAATGGTGCGGAATCCACTTAAAACTTGGTTGAATTATGTCCTTTTCGAATAACTCCTGATTGAGTTATGTCCTTTTTAGAATAACTCCTGGTTGAATTATGCCCTTTTCGAATAACTTCTGGTTGAATTATATGCCATGATCATATAGGCTCTGGTCGCATTAAGATGTAAAAGTGACATTGTAAATAACCACAAGTATATAAGATAGAAGAAAGAAGTACCAACTCACGTACGATAAAAATTCACTGTAAGAATAAAGTATCGTTAGAAAAAAGAGTCACTTGGTCATAATTTTAAATTTATATGGTGGTTTTCTGTTTCTATTGCCTTCATATGATAAAAAAAATGTTCGTAAGAAGAGTAACACAACGGTTCAATGCAACAATATTCAAGGTATTTTAGATATTTTTCTCATTTGAATTTATTTTTTGCCAATTTAAAAAAAGAATTTTATAAGCCAACAAAGAGCAATCTACACAATATTGCATTTATTTATATTTTTTATAAGCAGATTGACTAAGGGTAATAAAAGAAGAAGTAATCGCTTCAAAAAATATATAAGCAAATCCATTAGAAGCATAAATATTAAAGAAGATTATGTTTTTTAAGCAAAAAATAAATGAGCATTAACACAACTATTAAAGTGATAAATCTGCGAAATTTTATCGCTCATGGTTAATATGCGCTATAGAAATATTATTTTTCTTTAGTGTACATTGATTTCAAAAATGCACATGACTTAATTTAGAGAGAAATTTCTGGATATTGATATTAATGGTCTAATGTTTCATTGGATGAAATGTTTCCTTAATCAGCGATTCTGCAAGGTGAAATATGGTAACAAGTTTTCTAGATGTCGTTTGAGATCTCCTGACAGTTTTACTCCAAGGTTTGTTTGGTAGCTGTGTTATGTCCAATATGTATATTAATGATTTGGTTTCTTGCCTGAAGTCTGTAGAGGGTATAAAATGTTTACTTTTTGCAAATGACTTGATTATATAGACACAAGCACTAAAAAAGAATGCAAAGCCACAGATAAAGAGTAGGTTAAATAAGGCGTTAGAAGTCCTTTCATCTTGTTGTACCGATAATAATATGATCTCGTTTACTTTGATAAAACTGCTACCAAATCTTTCCGTTAACCCAACATGTTACCTAACTCTAGTTTATCGAGACACCACAATTAAAATTACAAACGAATTAAAATACCCAGGGGATAATTTTTTACAATAAACTAAACTGAAAACTCCATATTGAGGCATTATCCAAGTGAGTACTCAGCAGAATCCGTATTCTGAATCGCTTGGCAGGATCACTCCGGAGATGTATCAAATCGATTCTTAATTTAATCAACTTTCACCCTGCCCTTGATTACCCATTGTTGTGAATCAAACATGCAGTGAGAACCCTCTTAAAAAATTAGAACAATGCAAAATAAGGCACTGAGAATTATGACTGATGTGGTCTAGTCAACCCCAATTAAGGTCATGTTATTATTAACACATAATAGAGACCTGTTCAAGCCATCATTGAAGAAAGAGCTTTGCTCTTGTTTGAAAAATTTATACGAAGTAAAAATTCTTTTTGGATCAACTATCAACCAAAAATAAGCAACTTAAAAACACCAACTCGGTTTTATCCAAATGGTTCTGCGTATAGGAAAAATTTAGAAATTTTTCGATGTGGGTCAAAAAAATTTAAAATCATAAAACTCTATTTAGCTAAAAGGGATGGAAACAAATCTTAAAAATGGCATCATAAAGAAGCTTCAAGACAGCTCTTGAAGTCCGGAAATCCCTTGCATGGAAACCATTCATATTGAGTACCCAGAAGATCATTGGCTACATGTTTATACTGATGGTTCCTATTCTGAATCGCACATGACAGCAGGTTTTGAAGTCTTTTCTAATTTGATTTTATTCTATGAATCTACAGGGAAATACAGAATTGCTTTTGATGACGAAGTTTAAACTCTATTTATTGCATTGAAACAACTATCGACTATTCACTATAAGTTTGAAAAAGTTGTTTTATTCTCCTATTTCCAGGCTGCAATCCAAGCAATTAGTTCACAAGGAAACACCCTATTGGATAGTCGACTCCAGTGCTGGGAGCTCATCTGATTTCTAATAGAGAAGAACAAAACTGTCACCATCCAGTGCCATTTTCGACAACAAGCAGACTGATTTTTTTGCTCGCACTTCGATGATTCAGCCAAATTGCTCTGGTCTGTCCTACCACTCCATGAATTATACATGAAACAATTAATGAAAATTAATAACTTTTCTTGGCTATAAGAAAGGATAAAAAAAACTGAAGTAAGGACGATACTAGGCAAACCATACTGAGATTCTGTAGCTCTCTTTCGTCTCATAGCTTAGGTCACGATTGACTGGTTGAACACTTACAACGCCTTCGGATCTGAGACCATCCTGACTGACGATTATGGGGTTCCAATGAACTCATTAATCGTAACCATCTCCATAGATGTAGTTCTCTCCATGGACATGACTCCGAAACTGCTAAATATTGGCTTGCGAGAGAGTTTCTGGGAAAATTACTTTCTTTCTTTTACTTTTTCTGTCTCTTTTTGATGTTTACCTTTCATTCTTCTTGGTTGTTATTTGCTTTCCCCGCCACTGGAAATAAAAAATTAAAAATCACCATGGTTGATTGGTTCTTTCTTCTATTACTCCCTTTTCCATTGTAAAGGCAGGGAAAAGCTTAGGGAAATTGAATTCTGGAGCAGAAATACCTGTTACAAGAACAATTTTTTCTAAATTTGATGATGTTGTAAGTATAAATTTCAAAGTGGGAAAGAGAGAACAAATGAATGGGTATAGATTGCTTTATTAAATATTATAAGTGAAATTTAAAAATATTTTTAAATAAAAATAAAAATGTGTGGTAAAAGAGTCAAAATAAATACAAAAAAAATTTTGTCATTTTTTGTTTAAAAAATAAATTTTAAAAATAAAAAGCATTGCACTTCAAATTTTTCAAGATTTTTTTAAAAAATTAATTATTTGTTTTAAGTATTTATAAAAAGCCAAATTTTGTATACGAAATTAATAAATAATGAAAATGATAACATTTTCATGAAATTTGCATTGCTTTAAATTTTGCACTCAGAATATTTTCTAGGTGTAAATGTTTAACTTTATCTGTGTATAGTTTTCCTATTATTTTAAAATTTAAATTGTTCAAACACACAACGGTAGTTAAGCTGTTAACTTAATTATATTACCAAAAAAGAATTTCTCTTTTTTTAACAAAATTATAATAGTTATATGGCAAATAGTTTGCCAATAATTTTAAGTTGCTTAGCAATTGTTATTACATTTAATAACAAATAATTTAAAAATTCAAAATTTTTATTTTTTAACAAGAAAACTAACAAAAATACACTTTCCTTTAAAACTATTTTAATATTGTCGTGTTTCAAAATTCATAATCTAAGTTATTTATGACAATTATAATTTACACAGAATAAATTTATCGGTTTACAAATCCTTACTTTCTTTTAAATTAAATGTAAATGAGTTTTAAATTAATGCTTGTTTACCAAAAGAATTTATTGTTTATTTTGCATAATTATTGATATAAATTTATAAATAATTTCATTAATTACTCAATAAAACTCACACAATTAAGGATCTTAATCATAAATTTCATTTCAATAATGAAATAGTAACAAAAATTATTTATAGATAATATTCTAAACTTAATACTTAAGAATCTATTACATTGTTAAATATAATATGCATCATCATTATTAATACTATTTTATTCATATCATTTTCTCTTTTCCTGAAAAAAAGAAAAAAAAGTGAAAATAAGTATCGTGTTTTCCAATAACTCAGCTAAATGCTTTCGAAGCGAATGGAACCCTAATAATCATTTACATAAGTGGCACTGGTGAAATTGATTAAGCTGTTGGCTGTGGTTAGTAATTACAAGCCATTACGGCAGTTGAGCAGAGTTTTATCTTGGTCACTAAAGAATTTCCCTTCCGTTGGCGAGGGTCATAATAATAAACTATCATTTAGAGATTATCTAAGTAGGCATATAAAGACTGTACTGTAGTCATACATGTTTTAATACTAATGTTGGCTAATTTCGAAAATTAATTCACTGTCACTCCATTTCAATCATTCCTATTTTGTTGCCATCCATTCAACTTTCTGGAATTCGCTTCATAATTGACTCGGAGAAAAAAAGAGAGAAAATTAGAAAGTGACGGATAACTTGGAGAAATAATGATACAGTTAGCCTGTAATATTCTTCAAGTTTTTGCATATTTTTCAGGGGGAAAACTGGGTTCAGCACATGTCAAATACTTGCAAAATGTGCCGATAAAAATTCTGGATAAATAGTTGTATTAAAAAACACATTTTGTCTGCGTATATTTGATTTGAATAGTTTCTTTTTCAATATTTTCATTTACATAATGCCCTATAAAAGCAGTTACATCCTAATTGTATTTAAGTAATCTGTATGTTTGGTTTTGTGGGTCATTTCTTTCGCTTTTCAGCACTGTAGGTTGATTCGATTGGGACATACAGTTTAAAAAATCCAACCATAGCATGAAACAAATGCATGAATTTATTGTACTGAAAGTTATAAAACAGAGAACTAACTACTTAGAGTAGCTTATAGATTTCTGGTAAACATGATTAAATGTAAAATCACACATCGATATATACATAAATCTCAGGTATTACAAAATCAAGCGGAAGAGATTGAAGTTGAGATTAACTGTTAATTTCATACTTAAAAGAGCTAATTAGTTTTGGGAAATAATAAAGAACGATGCTAATGGAGTTACTTTAAAACTATTAACAAACTTTTTCCTTATTCCTTGCATTTTTATTCATTATTAATGTCTTGAAATTTACCGAAACAACTATGCTCAAGATTTAAGTGATTAAAACTTAGTCACTAAATGAAGTAAATGATACGCAAAATTGGGAGAGCAAATTAAGATCAAATTGATGTTTTGGATCCAATCCAGAAATTGCTTGACAAAGTTACGCAACTTGTGAAGGCAATGATTTTTTATTATCATTTTTATATCATCTATGAAATTTATTTTCTTATATATAAAAATTATTTTTATTATTGTTGATGTCGAAATGTCGAACTTTAGCATGATTTTTAATACTTGTTTCCTTTCCCAATAGTGTAATTTCTTCAGTAGATAGAAACCAAAATAAAACTAAATATAATCGCACCACACAATCAGTTGTTTCAACATAATTCCTCGATAGATTCTGTGTGATCTTGCATTCTAGCGCATAGATATTTATACAAATTGATTCAAGTACATGATCGACTTTAAAATGATAGCAAAACATTGTAACTATTGACACATGCATTTTGTTATACTATAGTTACTTTCTAATCATTATGACAAATATATTTTTGTGACTGCATTCAGTATACAGTTGTTCATATGCGCTGCAACATTAGGAAGAAGAAAATTAAGGTAGGTTTTAAATATTTTACATATGCAGTACTATAAGAGAAATAGTTGATCTTACAAACATTTTAGAGAAGCCAGTACACAGAAAGAGCTTTTCATAGTTTTGTAAACTTATAGGTGTACAAGACGTATAATTCAATACGCACAGCTGTTACCCGAAGATGCAGGAAGAGTTAAAATTCAGAGATGCCTTAGATTAAATAGAGTTTGAATAATAGATTCTTGTATCAACATACCCTGCTATACCTTTCATCTATATACTGTTAGCGAATTTTATGTCATTCAATCAGTTGCTTATAATATACATCGACAATGAGTGAAGGATTTTAAGAATTTGTTACCAAGGCCAACAATCTCTACACATAGAAAAAGGTAATTTAATTTACATATAGCAATTAATGAAAGGCGATTAGGTGATCACAGTTGCTAGTTTGTTATTTTTTCATCATCAATCATGTTATTTTCTAAACTAGTAAACTATTGTTATTTTAGCGTATGTCCTGTTTTAATATCGGTTGTCGGCTGATGAAACTTTGGATTTTGGACAGATAGCAGGATCGCTGACCAGTAGTTAAGAAACACTGCAATAGGATGTTAAATGCATGCAGATTCTCGAATGTAGTTCTTCCCACGCAAATTAAATAGTTATTGCTAGTAGCTCTTTCGGTGCATTACTTTTAATGGCTAAAAGTATAATTATTCTGTATTAATGTGTAAAAAAGAAATCAAATTTATTACAAATTTATAATTTATATTTTATTTTTGAAGTAAAATTGAATGAATCCTGTTTTCAATTCTTATCTACTTTTGAAATTTGAAAAACACATTTTAAAGTAGATATTAATTATTAGTAAATACAAACTTAACTTCAGCAAGAAAGAGGTCCATACCTATTTTCATGACGGTGTGCACGGAGAGGCACAGTATGTGTCCCGGTTAGGTGGCCAGCCTAACACGAAACTCCTAATGTTTCGTTACCAAGAATACTGCGTACTTAGTTTTATCAAACCAATGAAGGGATGAAAGGCTGAAGAGACCTTGTCCAGCCCAAGGATTGAACTTCAGGCCTGTATTCTGAGATCGCAAGTACTGAAATCAAAATTCTTTTCATTATTTTTCCAATACATTTCCAACAGGCGACATACTTAGAAAGCCGAAATCGCATTCGTTTCATACGACAAAAACAATTTTTTCACTAAATAAAGAAAAAAAATTTTTTTAGAAATAACAGAAAAAGAACAGATGCGCTGTAAAACAAAAAAATGCAAAAAAGAGACGTATGGCATAAATATAATACAATACAATGGCATTATTATTTCTTCTGTTTCCAATGGTCACGCAGAGAGGACTTTTCTAAAACGAGAAAAACACCAACAAGCTTCTTTCTTGAAACGAGAGAAGTTACGGAATGGAAAGATAAACTGTTTAACTTAATTACATTGTGTCATAAGCAACTTTACATGAAATTAAAAAAAAATGTTTAATTATATTTTAAATAAATTATAAACACTATAAGCAAATTTTCTAAAAGAAACACAGTTTTTGTTTCAAATTAGGGAGATTGATACCCAGATATAAATAATTTCTCTCAATTCCAAGCTCCATTAATTTTAACCTCGAGTGAAAATTAGCTGATAAATAGAAAAATGATTTTATTATTAAAAAACTCTTAATATATTCACAAAAATTTACTGTCATTTCTATTATGAAAGCTTAAGTAAGTCAAGTATTTTCGCAATTTGCGTTTTTTTGATAATATTGTTCTAACATAAATGTATCAAAATTTGTCTTTTCTTTTCAGATACTATTATATTCTTCTGTTTAAGCAAAGAATGTTATTATTATATTTTAAAACCATGTTTATAATGAACCTTTTTAATAAATGCTATGCTACAAGGATTAAGGAATCAATATTTTACTGTACAAACTAAATACAGTGCAACAAATTTTATGCAATACAAAGTTTTATTATAAATAATATATGGATGCGGGTTGTCAATGGAGTTTTGAATATCACATCCTGACTTATGTCTTCACACGTGATTTTTCCCTGTGATTACTACTACCGAGCTTTCAAATCAAATAAAACATATTTAAATTTACAAACTTCAGTAACAGAACTTCACAAAGTCGAAGTAAAAGCATTCATTTTCTGCTGTTAAGGTAGTGGAAGGGAAGGATTACGTATCGAAAACCAACTGTGTAGTTTTTCTCCTTCTCTACATTTTAACAATTCTTAACTTCTGAAACTAGTTACCAATGACCTTTCATTTATCGGTGTCATGTAGATAACAGTGTGACTAAAATCATGTACTACTGGTACAAAACTGTTATGATAATTCTGCATATGATGCAATACACATTTGAAAATTCAAGTCACTGCCTTGTAAGGCATATATTCAGGTAAGTGGCCACAATATTACGATCAATGTTTAGAGAACAAGTTCGATAAAAACATCGGAATTATTTTATTGGCACAGTTGCCATAAAATTATCATGAGAAATTTTGAACTTTTTTGGCGACAAATTTTTATTGCTAAGCTGAAGTAATAATGGCGTAATAAATTCTTTTCTGTAAAATGCTTATGTATTCTAAATTTTATATCTAAATCTGATAAAGAAAAAACGTAAATATATGTATTTTTAAAATATTAAGCTTTTAGAAAATAAAGCATGAAAACATTAATTTCATAAATATAAATACAAATGAGGAAAACATAGGAAGAATAGTTTCGAAAATGTAAGTAAGAATTCTAAGAAAAACAGCAACATGAATTTTAATGTAAACACATACAAAAACAAATAAATAAATAAATAAACATAAATTATACAATTTAAATGTTACCCAATAATTTAAAAAAAAGAAAATATAGGAATAGTATTTCTTTAAATATAAATGTAAATTATAAAATATTCATTAGATTAACGATTAATTAAAAGAGTTTTATTTTAATAATACTAACAAAAACTGTTATACACAAACTAAAAAAGGATATGTTGAGATAATTTTAAAAAGTAACTTTAAGCAATACAGAATAAAAAAAAAATTATTTTAAAATAATGAAAAAGAACAACACAACCTGGAATTTAAGTACTGAAATGGTCAAGAAATCTGTAGAACACACTAAAAAAATTCACAGACGAACTATTCTCGCAAAAATTCTTATAATAAAATCTATAATAACGTAAAAATACTACTGTCGCCGATTTAGTATTTTCTTCACGACTTCTATTTTTTATCTCTATGACGTAATGAAAATCCAGGTTGCCAGATAAACAAGGATATCCTCCAGAAAATCATCAAATTCAGAAATTGACACGATATATGGCAGATGTATTAGTTTATTTAAATTATCTGCATAATTTATATTTTTATTCAAATTAAAATTATTCCATATAAATATCTCTTGATGTTTCACTAAGAATACACACACACAGTAGTTTTTGAGTATCATCAGTAGAACAATAAATATAACAACAATTTAAATTACTTATTTTCTCGGCTAAAACATGCAACCAAAATAAGGATTCTAAAATATTAAATAAATATGTTTGTGCCTATTGTTTTCGGTTTGTTTTTAAACTATTCATATATATATATATATATATATATATATATATATATATATATATATATATATATATATATATATATATATATATATATATATATATATATATATATAAAGCAAGATTAGAAGTATCATAGGCCAAATTAAAGGATACAAGAATAGATATAAAATTGTGAAAAGTACAAAAATAGATATATATAACTTATATTTAGCAATACATTCAGCGCAAAAGAAGCTGAAATAGAATTCATAAAATAAAATCAATAGTGCATTTTTATAAAATTAATCAAAAACCATATTAAGAATATTATTTTCAATTTTGTTTTTGATTAATTTTATAAAAATATACTATTATATATATATATATATATATATATATATATAAATATATATATATATATATATATATATATATATATATATATATATATATATATATATATATATATATATATATATATATATATATATATATATATATATATATATATATATATATATATATATATATATATATATTTACTTTCCTTGTGCTTTAGGAAGTAAAATTAAAACAATGGATCTTTTTGCAGCTATATAACCTGACTTTTGCTTTAATAACATTATAATCCTAAAATTGTATTTTTACAATATGCTACTATAAAATCATGGCTATAAACATAAAAGATTCTTATTCGAAATCTATTGTTTTAATTTTTATCATTCGATTATTTGAAATTTTTTATTGTTGTTCTCCAAAATAAATTAAAATAATTGTGCCTTGTTTATTTCCCAATTTTTATTTATAAATATAAGAAGTATTATCCTGATTTTTCTAAAACTACACACTCTTGCAAAGCATTGTGGGGGAATTCTCCGATAATCTTTTGTATGGTACTAATTAACCATTTCTAATAACAGATTCCGGGTTCATTCTTTGAATCGAGTTATTGTTTGCTCATAGTGCATGACAGTACAAATTGTTTTGCATTCCGTATGAAAATTATTGCAGATTTTAATTTGTAATGGAAAACGCCGGTGTTTTTCTGGAAATAGTTATACCCACAATTTCAATTAATACATACAATTCATTCATTTCTAATGAATGTTTTTCCTAATATTCCTAGAAAAGTTAAAATCCAAAGAAAACAAGACAAGTGACAAGAGATAGTAAGAAGTCCAGAAGATAAAGAATAACAGGAAGTTAGATAGCTTTGTATTTTGGTTGTCCACTCCTTTGACGCCATCCTCAGATAAGGCTCTCGTGGTACAGCTAGGGGGGGGGAGACTAAATTCTCCGAAAATCTACAATTCCAACCATCTTCTTCCTATATTTTGAAGAAAATATTATTTACTGGATATATATTCACATTATATTGTTTTGCTGACTGCAATATTAGTTAAACAGTGAATTTAATAATCATCAAATATTGACAGTTCTAGTCTTTTAAATCGAATAAAAAGCTTAATAATTACAAATTAATATAATCTCAAATGATATTTTTATTTAAAACAGAAATTAAATTTATTATAGTTAATAATAATAGAATCATGTTTAATCATTCCATTTGTGCTAATCGTGAAGCAAATATAAGAAATGTAAATATTCATAAGAAATGTTGTTATGTAACAAACATACAAGAAGACGAATCTAAAATCATTGCAAATAAATGAGCTTAGAAATATTAAGAAACTGATTTAAACGTACTAAACAATTTTTATTTTTCATTAGCTATCATTTAATAAAACAATATACAGCAATTATTCGCTGAATTAGTTTACAATTATTATTATTATTATTATTATTATTTTCTGATATTAACAAATAAAATCAGTAAAACTGGACAAGCCTCGCAATGAACAGAACCTGGAGGTAACGACTGCTAATGACGACCTTAACACGTGATACCTTAGAAGATAAAATCAATATAAACAGGCAATAAAATATTATAAAAAATATGAATAAAAATTATATTTTATACCCTATAAGCTATATAAAAATTCTTTCCTTATGTATATGATCTAAAAGATTTCAATGTTTCTTATCAAGTTTAATAAATATTTTTTGTGTACTTTTAACGTTTTTATTAATTTCCGACAGGAAAGGAATCAAAAGTTAGATCAGAAAATATCTGTATGAACTAATGAAATCACTAAGATGGTGGGAGCCGCATAACGCAGGAAAAACAACACCATTTTTGTCATAATCATAGGATTTCCTATAAAAATAGTGACTTTAATAGAATTGTAATAGATTTTTTTTAAGGGAAAATTATATGTAAAATTTAATTCAAGAAAAATATTCAAGAGTTAAAATTTTTTGGATTGGTATATAAAATAATTAGAAGAAGTTCTATAATTATATTATAAACATGTAAAAAAAGATGCTATGAACTAAAATTATCATTCTTTTTTTTAAGAAAAATTGCCTAAACAGGGTAATAACAGATGAATTTAATTACTTCTAGACAATTTATAAGTAATTTAAAAGCAAATATAAATAATTGCTTTAATTAATTTTGATTTTATTACCTATATTGTGTATTCAAACACTAAAAGTTATATATAAATTTATTTCAAGTAGGCTTTGACTCAATACAAAATTCATAAAATAAATATGTAAGTTTAGTAAAGATTCTTCCAGAAATGCAATTTAAAATAATTTTTAAAATTTGCGAAAACAAGGGGAAAAAATATTTTATTGAAAAATAGAGTGTCCTAAATACCAATTTTCCAGATATAATCAAATGTTTTATAAAATCTTTTCACTTTTTTGTAAACAGGAAAGAGACGTTATTACTTATTTTATTGTAAAATACAGTTTTAAGAAAAATTTACCAAAGTTAAAAAAAAAATTATATCGACTTTATTTTTAATTGAATCATTTATTTCAATAAGTCGAAATATATATTTAATTTTGAAGAATAAATTAATTATAAGCGCATGAAATTTACTATAAATTCGTCGAACTCTAAGAATTCAACAATTTTCAGTAATTTCATTTTTTTTTAATGTGCAAAATACGTAATTGACAAAATTAAATTAAGTCATTTACTTTATAATATTCAAAATATCTCAATCAGTCATAAAAATTATCGCAATGAAAACATGATAATATGCATGTTTGAAACATAATACTTACCTGAAAAATATCTGGTATTTATTGGAAATATATAATAATATATTATATAAATAATTGTGTATCGACATTAATATATACATACCTACATAGAACGCGAAAACATTTTTTATGTATTCCAGATGGAATCAAATAAATGTTTTGTATTTAATTTTTACTGCATTTAGGAATTCCTATTATATTTTGTATATTAAATGTTTGTAATTTCTTTCTCTAAAAGTAAAGCAAGATGCTATAGGAATGCTAGCTAGTACATAGGAATCTGAAGCAGTTTGGGACGGGCATTCATGTTTATATAATACCCATTTCATAATTTTCATTGTTATATTGAAATATTGCAGAAATTTATAAACAAAAGTTATAGCTATATTAATATACATATTTATTCAAAAGACTTGAATCGGACTTAAGAATTTGCAGGCCGTTTACACGAAGCATTTAAACGTGACTACTTATATGTGAATGTTTTCTATATAAATAATGTTTTTTATGTTTTTCAGAGTTTACAATAAAACAAATGGAACATTATTTGAAATATAAACGTCCTGCCAAATTGTATTACTGCAAATTAAAATCTTATTAAATGTGCATATTCCAAAATATTTATTTGTGTTGACAATAAATTCTTAAACAGTAAACATCTTTTTTAAAAATATGCTGATTTATAAATTGAATTAATTTTATGCAAATTTCATCGTTTTTATATCATTTAAAAAATGTTAGCTTCATGAAGAAGACTGCGCATAGCTTATGCAAAAAAACACTTTTATTACGATCCCCTCTCCCTTTACAACGCAACGTTTTTTATCAATTGCATCAGATGAATAGAACAAAAAAAAAAAAGATGTAATTTGTTTTCGGCCCCCCGGCTTTTCTCGTGACCGTTCTAAAAAGGAACTCGAGAAAAAAAACGCTCCATCTTCTTTAAACGGCGCGGCAATTCAGTTTTCTTTCATCATTTTCTCTTTAGCGTTTTTCTTCTAGAGGAACTTCCTTTCCCACTATTATTGATGTCTATCATTCTCATAGGTTAAACTGGATGAATGCGGCAACCAATAGGAGCCACTCTGATAACACGTGAACACCTCGTGCGGGCACGAGTTTTAAAAACCCAAAACGCGGAGCTTTTATTCAATTCTCCTACCTCACTTTTCCTCTCAATTGATTTCGTCTTGGAAAGACAGTTTAAACGAGGTGGTGATTATATATTTATGGATAAATCCAGAACGCTACGATTTATCAACAAATATACCTCCTACCGCAAACCTAAAGAACCGGCTGAGCAGAGGCGCGAAGAAGATTCTATAGACTCTATTCTTTAACCCACGATTTCCATATTTCCTGAGGAAAAAGAATAATTATATCGATCGACGATCATGAAGCTCGTTATTTCATCTCTCGTTTTTATCTTCGTGATCCCGGTGGAACTTTATGGAAGGATGGTTTTTGAATGCCCACCCCCAGAGCAAATACATCCTTGCAAGTGCTCCACGTTTCCGAGGAAAATAGTCCAGTGCGACGACGTGAAAAATTTGGCTATCGTCCGAAGCGCTCTGCAGAATCGCTTCCTGACACCTTTGCCCACCTTGCAGGTGACCAATGTCCACACTTTCCAGCTTCCTCATCATGCCTTCAGCAATATCTCGGCCAAAAAGCTGGTGCTGAAGAGTAGTAGCTTCCGCCAAATCGATGATGAGGCCTTCGATGGTCAAGTAGGCCTGGGATTGCTGATTCTCTCTGAAGACAGGTTGACAGAATTCCCTACCGAAGCTCTGAAGCGACTCCCTGGTCTGCGTTCTCTGAGTTTGGCTGGAAATTTTATCATGAAAATCGAGGAAGATTCAGTAGATAATCTACCAAACCTGAAATACCTGGTACTTGCCAACAACAGGTTGACGACAATCGAAAGAGACTCTTTTCCCAACTCTTTAGAATATCTCTCACTTACCCAGAATCTGATTACCACTCTGAATGGAACACTGGAGAAATTGCACAAGCTGGAGATGTTCTCGGCGTCCAACAACAGGCTCACGTCAGTGGAAGGTGAATTTGATGGTCTTTCTCAACTGTGGCATCTCTCTTTGGAAAGGAACAACATCAGAGATATCACCGGCAGTTTCGATGATCTGAAAGCCCTCAGAACCCTAAATTTAGCTTACAACAACTTGGAAGACGTTACAGAGGGTTTGTTTCCTTTGTCCAAACTTCGGTATTTAAATCTTTCTTACAACTACATCACAGAACTAGATGATCTTTTCAGAGATGTCAACAGCATCGAAACTCTAGATCTCTCAGGAAACTACATCCAGAATATTTGCCAAGGATTGAAGCCTTTAAGAAATCTCAGAGAGTTGTTTCTGTCCAACACCAATCTCAACGGCCTGGACTACAATTGTTTCAATGAAATGAGGAATCTTCGCATCTTGGATCTCTCCCAAAATGAGCTGATGAATATCGATGCCATTACCAGCCACTCTTTCCCAAGTTTGATGTTCTTATATTTACAGCACAATAAACTCCAAAATTTCCGTCATGGACTTAAAAACCTCAAATTTTTGTATGAGTTGGACATCAGTGATAACAACTTCAGCAGTATTAAAAGTCATCATCTCATGCATAACACTGAACTCAGAGTATTCAAAATTGAAGGTAATTTACATTTGCTTACCTTAAATTCCGAAATTTATAATTTGTAGGAATATTTCCCTTATAAATCATTATTACATTTTAATGTGTTTATATTACATTATGTAGTATGACATATTTCATAATGACATTAAATACATATATAATATTTTAACCTTCCCAGAACTCACAGCCGCAATAATAAAAAACAGCTAAAATTATTTTTAAGATATATTCCAACAAAATTTATGAGAAATAAAAAATTTCAGTATAAATTTTTTAGTTACTAAGTACGTTAAAAACTTAGTTTAAGATTTTATTCAAACAAAATTAATAATAACTATATATTTATTTATTGAATGCTTTTTAAAGAGAAATCTTTACTCTCAAACTTTTCAATTTAACTGTATAATTAATGAAATTAGTAAGTAGATTATACTTTATAATTTTAAAATAATTTCAATGCTCTCTTTTTTCTGAAAAATTAATATTTCCCGGAAAATATTATTTTTTAAAATTCATTATTATGCATTACTTTCATTTTTTCTCTTGATATATTGCAATGGAATTTAAAGACTAAAGTAACAAACATTATTATATCAAAAGTAAAAGCTTAAAAACAGACATTTCAATCGATCTGAAAACAGTAATATTTATGAATTTAAACTACAAAAATGTATTCAGAAAATAATAGTTAATTCCTTCGTTCATTATAATATGTCTATAAAAATTATAAATGCTGATTTTAGCTGTTTTTATAAAATTTAATTTGGATAGAGATTTTCAGATTGTAAATGTATATTTTCAGTTTCTTAAATGTATCAAAACTGCATAGTCATAATATTTTTTCTGAGATAAGTTAACCACTTCAATTTGAAAAATTTCTAAAATTAGAGCTTTTATATAATAAACGCGTTAAAAAAAATTATAATCATGGCATGTGCAATAGAATAAATAATTAAAGAAAATTTTAAATAACTTTTTTAACATTTTCTGGAAACATTAAGCTTCCATTTCTAAGCATAAATACATACTTTCTTCATTAAAAAATTTTATGCCAAAAACATTTCAATTTAAGTTGAAAGAATTTGTATTTATGTTCCATTAGTTTCTGTGGTGAAAATAAATGTCGATATTTGTGTACCATTCACTATTTTAGAATGCTATGATAACAATCATAATAATATATACATAGATATAAATTTTTAGAAGGAATGAATAAATTCACGTAGTGAAACACAAACACATCGAAATATAAATGAAATAAATGATGCAAATATAAATAAAAGTAAAAAAAAAAAAAATACATTGTCATCTGTACGAAGTAAAAATTAAGCAATAAGGAAAATTTTAAAAATAAGTTTTGAGTTTAATTTATATTTTTAATATTATAGGTATAACGTCCTTATTATAATTATCAAAATTTTTGATTGATTATCCTTATAATAATGATTTTAAGAAATATTTTCTGAATCATTTTTATATCACTAACAGATAAAAAAATCGAATTATTCAATTATTCAGTTTATTTACTAAAAAAAAGTAAGTCATTCCAGAAAATAAATAATGTAGACAGTAAAATAATTAGAAACTAACTGCAATTCTCTTCACTTTATTTAGTTTGTATTTCCTCTTTATTAATATTTACTTACTTACAGGCATATTTTTAAAAGATAAATAAGAAATTAGAAAATTTAAATTAAATTCAGACAAAGTTAAGAAAGAGTGACAAGTGATGATGTTAAATAAAAAAAATTTAATTTTAAAATTTAAAAAAGTATGTTCTAAGTAATTTTTCATTTCAATTAAATGTACGATTAAAAACACTTAGAAAGTAAACTTTAATTACTTAATTATATTTTTTAATGTATATATATATATAAAAATCACTTAACCTTCATTTTGCCAAGTTTCTCCTAAAATTTTTAATGTACGTCGAATTAGTTTTATTTACTAATTACTTCTCAATGCAGTAAATTGATCATTACCACGTGGATAAGTGCGTAATAATCATTCATTACCTTTACACAATTTTAAAAAACCTCGTAAAGCAAATTTATGAAAGTCATCTTGAATTATAATTAACAATATTATAGTAAATTAAATTAAAAGATTACGTTAATAATTTGTAATATTTAAGTTATACACATGTTTGAAATAAAATTTAAAGCTATTAGAATGATATATGTTGTAAATATTAAACATTGAAATATATGCAACAGTAAACTAAATTTATTAACGTTTCATTAAAGCTTCAGAGTAATTAATTAATAAAAATTTAAAATTTTTATTAACTACACATATAAGTACTATAAATTCAAATAAAATCAAGTGTAGCGTATAACATTAATAGAATGGAATATTTTAAATTATTTTCAGTTTTGTTAAAACGACAAAAAATTTTGATTTAGTTCTTACCTCTAAATTAAGGGCACAGTATTTTTTATTTTATTTTATTTATTTATTTTTTTAATTATGTACTCTCAATTTTGAATTTATTCATTTTATGTAAAAAATTCTTTGGGAATAAGCGGAAAAATTAAGAACAAAAATTTTGGAAAAATATTAATTCGTGAGGAAATAAATATTTTTTTTTTTTTTTTTTTTTTTTTTTTTTTTTTTTTTTTAAATTTGCCAGCAATAATCGAATTTTCGTGCCATTCAATATTTCAGATTATCGTACCACTCTTTGTGTGGTATTATGCAGTTTTATAATTTTTGTAATCTTTCTCATTCCGCGCAGGTAATCCTTGGGATTGCACAGAATATTTGTCGGGAGTTTTCCATGATTTGGAGGGGAAGCTGGTCAACATCACTGGAGTCCCAGTGTGCCCTATCTCTGAAGGCACGCGATGACCTTTGGCCACCTGCGAGAGCAACCTGTTACGACGCATTTTACGACATCTGATACTACAGCACGGTCACGTGAGGAGATCGAAGAAATGCGAACTTTAGAGCCTAGTTTCCTTACGAACTTTCAATTGTCATCCATTTCATGCAATGTTCGAAATGTTATCGCTTTACGAACTCAAGTTACGTAAAGGTAAATAGAGTTAAAGAGGATAAAGTAATCATGTTTCCATGTGTGCCTGCCTAAAACACGAATTTGAACGTTGATAATTAGTTCATTTTTAATCACTTCTGATAATCATAAAATCACAATTCAAGTTATTCATTTTCATTACTATTTAATGAATTAAATACGTTGCATGCTCTAATTATTAATAATTTTTTCACAATAATTAAAATTTTTATTTGAAAAAAATTTTAATTAGAAGTTTTTATTTAATTATTATTCAATTTTTAATAATTATAAATTAATGAGTTTAACAATAATAATTTTATTTATAAATTTTTTTAAATAATTCTGAATTATTTTCTTCATTTGCTTAGAAAAAAGAAAATAAAAGTAGATAAATAAAAAGTACGTATTGCACATATACACACACATACATACCTGCATATATATATAATTACTATTTATACACTCAATCACAAACACTATTTATATCTATCTCTGTAATTAAGATTAACTCGACGACATATAGTATAATGAATATTAAAATATTTTTTATGTGTAGAAGACCTAATCTTTTTAAAATAGCATATTTAAAATGTTTTCATGTTTACTCATTAATTATTAATTTTAATAATTAACTATCACTTTAAGAAAATAACCTAAATTGGTAAATATGTATGTGATTAATTGAATTTCAGCTGTATAAGAGTTCATTATAGACAAATTATTATTAATAAAACTTGAATATAATCTGATAACATTTCGAACATGAAATACAAATTTAGTCCAAGAAACAATGCAAATGTTAAGGAATGAAATTATTATATTTTATGATTGTTATGTAGTTTTTAAATAAAGATATATTACTTTTGGTTATCTTTTCGATGTCTGTAAAATCATTAAAGTAGTACATATTCAAATACTGTCAATTTAATATTAAAATGTTAATAGCAAATATACGGAAAAAATCGGTTACATTCATTTAATATATATGTTTCGTTAAAAGGGATAAATCCCGAGAAATTATTAAAACCTTTAAAACTCATTTTATAATTTATGTAAACTAAAATTTAATATATTAAATATACGCAGATATAGATACATATTAGTTTTAAATAGAGTATAACTTAAATAAATAAAAAAAGTTAATTTGAAATATTTATGAAAAAGTAAAAGGAATTCTTAAGACTCATATTTATTTTAAACTACATTTTTATATTCCATTACATCTCATAATTCAAATTACACTTTAAAAAACCTGGAATCACTTATTATTATAATAATTATCATGTAATTACCAAGTATTATAACGTAATTATTATAAAAATGATGACAAATTTTGAATATCAAATATTTTTTGTTAAATTTAATATCTCCTCTGTAACATTTTTATTAATATGTGATTTGTTAATAACTGAAAGTTGAATACATCCTTAAATATTTATTCAACTTTGACTCCGGTTTATTTGGAAATTTTTAATGTTTTCATTAAAATATTTTTAAAAATTTTTAAAATGCATTTACCTTTGAGTAAATTAATTTAAATTGAAAAATTGTAATAAATAAGAGAGCACTATGTGTTCCATTAGAACTGATCTCCTCAATAATTATTTAATTTTTATTTAAAATTAAATTTTAGATAAATTAGATCAAATACTTACTGTAATTTATATAATAGGTAAATATAAAAAAAAATAAAAATATAGGAAAACTCATATTAATATATTATATAATTGTTTTTATTAAAGTTGCAGTAAAAAAGTCAGTAATTTGCATCAAAATTAAAAGGAAAATGGGGAATTTTCTGAATGGAACCGATACATCTTTCAGTAGTCAAACTAAATAAATCAAAATTAGAAAAATTTATTATTCATTCATTAAAAGAATTCCTTGCTTTTTAATAATAGAATAAATTATTAATTCTTTTAATTTCATTACTTTGTAGAAAAATAAAATTAAAAAATTCACGTTTTCAAAAAATAATAATAATAATAATTAAAAACTAATAAAACCATTCTTTCTTGAAATTTCTTTTTATATTTTTTTAAAAAAACTATGCAGAATAAAATAAGTAACATTGTATAATACGAAATAATAGTTTAAAAGGTGAGTTTTAAAACTAAAACACTCTTTTACTAAATCGTAATGTTTTAATGACTTCAAGTTAAATTTTATTATAAATTTCTATTTGTTATTAATGTAAAAAAAGAAATATTCTTCTAGTAAATCGCAATATTTTAGTAATATCAAAGCTTAATTTTTTATCAAGAAACGTATATTTTGAACATTTAAAAAACTATCTTTGTAAGGATATAATTTTTTCATTTATTCAACTTATAATTTGCATCAGATATAAAAGCTTCAATTTTTATAAATTCAGTACAGAATAAGAACTGTCACTTCTTATCCATTCGGTTAAGAGAAATTCTATGATGAGTGTAAACTTCTTCATAACGTAATAATAAAATATTAATAAAACCAATAAAACATTAAAAAATCATACAGTAAAATAAACGATAGCAGGATAGACTTTATTTTGAAATTTTCTAAATTCATTTACCATAACTAAATATTAAAATCATATATTGTATAATTCTAACATTTCATATAAATATTGTATCATTATATTAACTAAATATTAGAATGAGCCATGACACATATTTAGTGATCTTTACATCAAAGTAAATTTTAGATTTTGTTTTCTATGTTCCTTGTATGATAATTATAAGCAATAAAAATGAAAATTCAAATAAATAATTAAAATAATTCGATAAAAATTTGAAAGAGCAGCTTTCTATTTCAAATCTGTCCTTTCCTTGGTTTGGAGTTACGGGACAACGATTGATCTCTTAAGAAATTGCTATGCAACTTAAATACTCATTGTACCTTTGTTGATATCACATAATAGGAAAGTAGACTCAGGTGTTGTCTTCGTCTCTTGAATATATTTTATTTCGTTTGCTTCAGTTTGCAGTCATTTTCTGTAAAAATGTTTTCGAAAGCTTTGGCGTTAAGTCCCTGGACCGGGCTTTGAATTTACGAGATATTTACTGATGCAAATACTTATTTATTAACTTTTATGAGCAGCCATACAGTTATGCATATATGTTTGTTAACTGTGAATTCAGCTTTGTTTTTACAATTCTAAAACATTTTCTATACTTTTTCACATCATGGAACTTGAACCGTTGTGGTCTAGTTGGTGAGGAAGTTCGTCCTCATTATTAAAAAATGGTAAGAATAAGAAACATGCAACAACACGCAACAACAACAACATGGAAGCTTTATATCCAAAGTTTACTTGCTGAAAAATATTTCACCTGAATTTCTAGAATTTTTTATATGAAAATTTTATATAATAACTAAAAGTAATTAAAATTTCAGTATCCAAAATAAATAACTAAGTTTCATACCAGGAGTTACATCATAGCTTTATATAAAGGTTATTGCTGTATAAAATCATTTAGGAAACTGGATATTATGTTATTCAAAATAACATAATTTATTCAGTTATATCTTTGAGTAAATGCTCAATTATAAATTCTCTTATTACACTTTCAGGTAACCGTTTATAATATAAAGTTAGATTTATTCTGAATAACTTATAATGAATAATATTGAGTCAACTATATTTATTTTTTCAGGTTCTTGTTTGTACACTCTCTAAAGGAAAGAAAACAGCATAACACTATCTTTCTAAAAATTTGAAAAAGAAGATGAAATTTTAAGAAAATCTTGTCTCCTTTAGTGAACACGACGGATCTTTAGTCAATCCAAGATTCGAACTCATTATCCCCCGATAACAACAACAACGCCTTAACCAACCAGGTTCCCGTTGCTATACAAGTCAGATGTATATGCAGAAAGCACGAAGTCAACACGTATCTCCCATTCTGCAACAATGGCTGGGATCGAACTCTGGACCTTACATTCTTAAGAAAGCGATTCTAAAATAAGACCAAAGTTACAATCAGTCTTAAAACTTAGTTTTAAGCAATCTTAATGTTTATGCTGGTTAAATTTTCCAGGCTGTTAGATGACTAAGGAATAGATAAGTTCAAGAAATCATGTTGGATTTCGACTACTTACTTCCGAAAAGACAAACATATTGACATTTTGGTTTTTATGAAGTCGTAAAATCACACCTCGTATTCTTTGCGTATGAACAAAATGGACATATGCACCAATAGATAGTCAACATTGATATTGCTTCTATTAACGCTGCAGCGCTTTTATATACATAACGAAAAAAGTGCGGTATTGAAAAAGAAGGTATATTCCTTCCTTTAGTGATGAACGTGGCATGTATTTTCATATTACGGTATTATAGAAACACTCGTGCTTGTGTGTGGATGATTAAATAGTACCAGAAAACTATTGTTGTTGCTCCAGGATACTTCCCTGTATCTAGTCCAGGGTTGGTCTCTACCAGGGACAGAATTAGCAGGGTGGGAGTCTTCGTCATTAAGAAGCACGAATCAAGCAGAAGACCCTCTAATACTTGATCTGACCCCTCAAAAGTATCATTTACCTTAGAGGACATTGCAGCTACTGTCTATTCAATATGCACTAGTCACTTCCAGCTTAACCGCAGATTCATCTTCGGTTAAACTGGAATTATAATCCACTAGCTAGTACCAAACAATACAGTACAACAGAAAAATCATTATTTTGTATTACTATAAAGATAAGAATTCTATTATCAGTTTACGAAATAAATCGCTCTCACCAGTCTGGTTAGTAGCGGTTGTTATAGTAACAAGAGTTGTCCATTTCAAATGGGGTTAATAGTGTCGTGAATGGGAGTTATTTTTAGGATGTTATACCTCATGTTATTCTAAAAGCGCTTAGTAAGCCAAAGTGGGTACTTTCCATTGATTCCTCCATATGTGGTTTCCACGGCAACAGACAGCTATCTAAGCTATCTTCGCGGTAAACAGTTTCAGTGATTGATTAGTAAGGGTTATTTTACGCCGAATTCCTAATCCAAAAGAATAAAAAAGTGCTTCTTTGGCTACTTTTTGATATCACCTGAGTTGAGTTAATTCTTTTTGATTTCTTGAGTTATCTGACAACAACCGGAATACGGTAGCTTGTATAGTTTTAACAATCTCGACCGGCACGCGTGCGATCCGCTGGAATGATAAGCCTACGTCACTCATTCCAAACCATTTCCGCTAGGATGGATGATAACAAATACATTCTCGAAAACGCTATGTGTGATACAAATTAATCACAAAGCCGATTCTCTTGTTGGTTTTTACACATATTAAGTCGTTCCCTATAGTTAGACACTTGAAAATTTAATTACACATATTTACATATCTACTGATTTAATGAATTAATTAAACATATCTCTAAACTCATTAAAACAAGATTAAGATTTAATTTCGCCCTTAATAACATGTGTATTCCAAGAATTTACTTGATTATTTTAATTTTAATAGAATGCATCTTCACAATCTAGCATTCATTAAAACCACTGATAAAAAATATTAAATAATATTAATAAGGCTACATAAATATTACTAATATTTTAATTAATTTAACTGCATATTTCTTTCATTGTCAAATTTAGAATATAACAGAATGTAAATTTTTTTATATAAATTTTTAATATAGAATAGAAATTTTTTTCTCGAACAGAATTTAAATTTTTCTTATAGAGTATAAATTTTTTTCTTGAATAATCATTCAATAAAGAAATAAAGGTTATATGTGTTATAAGAAAACTATCATTAGTTTACTAGAAGTGTGGTGTAGAATTTATAATATTGATATAAAGAACCACGTATGCCCTCGTGGCCCAATGGATAAGGCATCGGTCTCCTAAACCGGGGATTGCGGGTTCGAGTCCCGCCGAGGGTATTAGTATGTTGTTTTTGCTTTGGAAATTCTTATGATACAAGAATTTTGGATAATATTTTGCTTAAATAATAAAAAGTAACGAGATATGAATACAGTAAAAAACATTAGAACTAAAAATTATAATCCAATTCCTTGGAAACATTAATATATATATATATAGAGAGAGAGATTGATAGATAGATAGATTAAATTGTGGGGGCGTTTAATGAAAATAACTCCTTATTACAAGTAGTACTACGAAATAAAATTCCTAGCTTAATTCTGTGATTAACATTTTTCTATATTCAGATAGAATCATTAATTTCATGGTATGCCACAGATCTCATAGTATCTTCTTTATTATTTTTTTTTCTCCAATACAAGGTGATGATTGTAACAAGCAGCCCAGTCATAGCAAATAATATTCGCTCTTATGGAGGATTTATTGAAAATTCAATACGTTTAAAACAATGTTTCAATGAAAGATGTAATAATTAATTCGGATAATTCCTTAAATTTCCAAATTATATAGCAAAAGTTTTTTTTTTAAACCGTCACTGACATTCGAATCAACAAAGTCGAAAGAAATATGAAATTTTAGAAATAGATAGAATTTTTTTCTTTTTAAGAAAAGCATGCAATATTACTTTTATATTGCATTTTGTAGTAATTAATAAAATCGTTTCTAAATTATCGTTAAAATCTCGTGTTAAATATGGCAAAATCGACTTGTAGGAGCTTATTGAAAATAAGAATTTCAATATTTATTATATAGCAATATATTAACTGAATGCGGCTATTTATTGTTGAAAGAATAAGGCTATTCTTTCCCTATGTTTGAAATAAACACACAATTCAAAATTTTTGGAAAATACCTAAATGTGAAAAAAATTGAACAATATTTATATAATGTGCTACACTTTCTCTTTGCAGTCATTTAAACAAAAAAATTACGTGACACAATATTTTTAAAATCGTACATGTTTTGTGCAGTTAGAAATAAGGGAAATGTAGAAGCCTGTGAAACAGTCACAAATTGCAAACTAAAGGATAATAGCTTGATAAATATTCCACAATCCATACTAAAAATAATCAAATTCATCTAATCTACCAAATGTTTATTGGAAAGATCACTAAATTAAAAAAAAATAAATTCAAATATATGCATTGTTATTTCAAAATTGTTCCTATATTTAACAAAATTGCTAAAAATGTAAATTTATTATATTTTAACATGAAAGTACATGAACTGGTTTAATTAAAGAAATAATTTTACATACTTTTAAAAATCTTATTTCTTGAATGAAGTTTTAAATTTTTTCCCTGAAAAATAAATTTATTTTCCTGAAAAATCACTTGCTGACCAATATAATTTTATTAAATTCTCTATTACACGTTGTCATTTATTTAATTTATTAATAAAAAAATATTGCATATATATATATATATATGTGTGTGTGTGTGTATGTGTGTGTGTGTGTGTGTATGTGTGTGTGTGTGTGTGTGTGTGTGTGTGTGTGTGTGTGTGTGTGTGTGTGTGTGTGTGTGTGTGTGTGTGTGTGTGTAAATGTAGCGCTTTATCGTTACACATAATTAACAGTAATTTCTATTTATGAATAGTACTGATTTAATTATTCAGAATAAAAAATATTGTCAGAAAAGAATTTAAGATTTTATAAATGTTTTCTATGAATTCTTGCTGTTAATTCATTAAAATTGCATCCATGTAATGCCTTATGAAATGTTCCTTATAAATGTTAGTAAGTTTAGTTTTGACTATGAGTATGTAGCCCTCGTGGCCTAATGGATAAGGCATCGGTCTCCTAAACCGGGTATTGCGGGTTCGAGTCCCGCCGATGGTAGAGCCTTAATATTTTAAGTATTTAAAATGATCCAATTATTCTCATTCGCAATATTTTAAATCTATCAAGATATAGCAGCCAAAAAAAAGTAATAACCATATGAAAACAATAATTAGTGAATGATTCATCGTAGCATAATTCAAGTGACAATCAATAGGAAAATCCTTCTCGTTTGTGGAAATTTTTTTTTAATTTAACAAACACTAAGGAAAGGAGCAAAAACACTTAAACGAAGTAATTATTAAGCTTTAAATTTTGCCTTAACACATTTCATCTCCAGCTGTTTGAAATATAGAATTCTGCTATCTTTATCTACTGAAAAATAAACGAGTTTTTAATATTATATATATATTTATTTTAAGTTTATTATATCTATTCATTCATTTATTTACTTCTTTTTTATTTTTATTTTTTTTAGCTTTACAAAAAATCTGTTTGTGTTAAAAAAATCTAGTATTCAATATAAAGGACACATAGCGAAACAAAATAGTTAAATTTTAAGTGAATAAATTGCTGCTAATAGTAGACGAGTAAAACATTAGTTTAATTCAAATGAGCATTTTTCAAACCCATGTATTATTATGAATAAAATGGCAGATTCACACAATTTAGGTGATTTGAAGAAAGATGAGCAACTACTGTGTAGTCTGGCATTAATATGCTTAGGAATACATAACTCTGCAGCAATAACACTTTCTAAAAACACCTAGATGTCTGGAAACATCTTCAACTAATCTCATCATAAAATCCTGCACGTGACTATATGATAATAACTTCATTGAGTAAATTTTAAAAGGCTATATATATATAATGAATCTTAAACTACATTTTATAACTTTAAATAATATTCATATACCAGAAAGTATAATAAACTCTCAAACAGCGATTTATATGTTAATGAAAATCATAATAATGTTAATGAAAGTTTTAAAATATTGTTGTCATACTTATGGACACTTGGGCAAGCCCAGCTCGCTCTGCTGACGGCTATGCGAATTTAAGTCAGTAGAGTAAGTTTTTCGTTTAACCAGAACACAACAAAAATGCAAAAAAAAAAAAAAAAAAAAAAAAAAAACACCTTTGAACTAAGAGTTTACCGGTAGATGGCGCCATCAGAGGATCCACTCGCAAAACTTTGACATTGATCTAGAGGGGAGGGGGGACCTTTTCTCCAGACCATTATACCCGTAGTAATTGCTCAAAGACCGACTACAGGATTTTCATTCCACTGATTTAACGAGGGCTTATATCGTAAAGTTTAAAAGTAAAATTAATATCGACTAGTAAGAACTTATTGATTTTTTCTGGAATTATAACCGCATACAAAATTAAATAATTTTGGGGAAAATGTAATATAATATAATACAAACAGAATGAACCAGTACAACACTCTATCAAAAAAAAAATTTCATTAAAGCTATGGCATATCAATGTTTCCGATCACTTTCGATTTCTTCATGTTTTCAATTTGGTAAAATTTCGTTAGTTCAAATTTCAACTTGAGACGTAAGATAAAAAAAAATATGAGACAAGTTAAAATTAAATAAGGTAAAATCTTTAATAGGTATTTTTCTTGATAAAAATCAGGTAGAACATTCATACTAATCTAATCGTTAGTTAAAGCAAACACTGAAATGAGATTGCGAATATATTGTGAAAATGTTAAGAGAATCCATGTATAATATACGTAAATGTTAATAAAAGTTCAAATTTATGTGCATAAAAATCATCAAAGGTGCCTTATATGCATTCTTATATATAAATTAATATACTACATTCATAATGATTTATTCATAATGATTTATTCATTATTAACATATAATCAAAATGACTGAATTATTGTTAAGGGGAAATTTTAAACACAATATATAGGTATGATATTTTTTATATAATTTTACTAATATATACTATAGCTACAATAATTATTTATATATAAACTAAGTATTTTAGAAATAAAGGGCCAATAGAAGTTCAGGGTAGAAATAATTGTATTTTCAACCTACCCACAGCACAGATTAGCATTAAAACAAATATAACAGTCACTTTCGAAGAGGTGGGGCGTTTGCTGCCGAAGTGCATGAAGTCTTGGCCCTCACTGGTAAGTTCCATTGCAGAGAGGTAGAGGGCGCTCATTGGATGTAGAGAGAGGAGTGCTACATATTTTATTTACTTAAATTAAAAAATATTTAAAAACATATATTAAATAGTGAATTCCTTTTCAGCTTTTGTTAATTTATGTATCTCCTTGTATTTATTTAATATCTCTCTCTATTCATTTATCTATATTATTATTTCCCTCTCTAAAAGCGTATATTCAAACATATAGTATTCAATTGACTAAAAACTTGCTGTATATATCGAAACGTTATTATAGCACAGTTTCCAAACGAGAAATGGTGTTTTCCTTTTCATTTATACTCCATGATTTAGTTTCTTTTTTAATTTATTTATTATTATTATTATTAAATTAATTTATGTTAAATTTTAAGACATATATGTAATTATATATAGATATTTGTTTACTCATGTATTATATAATGTCAACATTTATCAATATAAAAAAGGAATACACCACCAAAAATGTAATGTGAAAATTCTCGTAGTTCTGGGAATTCCGAAAATTTTTATTAGCACTCCGTTTGTCGAGATCTGGTAATCCCGCGCGAGAATTGTGATTTTCTGTTCTTACAAAAAATGTTTTAGATTGGGAAAACATTATTTTCATATCAAAATGTAAAAATGATTCGAATTTTTTTTTTTTTTTTTTAAAGAAAAATAGCTCAAAATTTGAAGCGCGTTCATTCCTACTACTCAAAATATATGTATATAATTAAAAAAATTTAAATTTAATTTTAAAATTAACTAAATAAATTTTAAAAAAAATCGTTACCAGAAAAATTACTTTTTTAAATGACCCAATAAATATTTTTTAAATAAATAGCGACTTTTATTGAAATTTATATGATTATTTTCAACTGTCCACAAAAATTAAGTTTTGAATTATGTTCTGTCTTTCTTACACAATAAATTTTTATATAAAGATTTATAGCACATGCAAATTTTAAAATAAGTTTTGGAATTTTAGAAAGAAATGCAAATGATTTATGAAAATAAAAATGGCGCAAAAGTTTTAAATTGGACTTTTTAGATTTAAAAACACTTCCCATGTGCTAGACTACGTAGACTTTTTTCTCTTAATAAAAATCAATCGATTTGTGCTGTGTTTTCGAATTTGAGTTTGATGAAGTTATTTGAATTCTGCCCACACCTGAAAAATAATATGAAAATTCTGAAGTAAATTGTAACTAAGTATTATGAATTTCAAGATACATATTTCTATTCTTACTAAGAGAAAAATCAACTTTATTCAATGATTCTTTAATAAATGATTAGAAATAGAACAAAAGTAACATTTTAAAATTTTTGCAATAAATATTAACTATTTCTAAAGGTTTGGAATATGCGAGTATAAGCATAAAAATACAAGAATTCATTAAATTAATCAAGCCTATATACTTCTAAAATTTTTATTTCATGGATTAAAGTTTTAAATTTTGCCTGATAAATAAATTTACTTTCTGAAAAACCATTTGATTATAAATATATTTTTCATAAAATATATTATGATGGTTTGTATACATCTTTTTTTTTTTTTTTACATTATATATAAAATATGTTGGATAACATTATTTTGATAATTTATTCCAAATTGTTATTATTTTTACTACTTTAATTATTTTGAATGAAAAAATGTATATTGAAACATCGTTAAATAAGGAAATGAAGATTGAATTCTTTTTTCAAGTAACTATAGCAATTAACTCTTGGGAGTTATAAGCATGTAATATTTTACAGTATTGTTGATAATTATAATTTTTATATTCTTTAAAACTTTTCTTCAAGAGCCCTCGTGGTGTAATGGATAAGGCATCGGTCTCCTAAACCGGGGATCGCGTGTTCTAGTCCTGCCGAGGGTAACGAGTGTTATTTTATTCACCAAAGTATTCTAAAAAATAATTTCTATGAATTATGCGCACTTTTTTGAAACTCTAGTATACTTGCTTCTTTTAAAATGTTTAAAAATACACTTCTTTCTGCAGGTGCCTTCTTTTTGTTTCTTAAAAAGTCATTAATGAGAGTAACAATGTTACTCCCTGGAATGATCCTATTGTTATATGTGATCTTTCCTTCAGGAGTCCATTTTAAGGAATTTTGCTGCTTGAGGAATTGAAAAATTTCTTTTACAATTTTCTTATACCGAATCGGAGCTACAGTAATCGCTTTTTCTTCTAAATCATTAAATTCTTCTTTTACTGGAAATGCTGTCACCGGTGAATCTTCTATTGAAGATTCTTCTGGGATTACATGATTACCTTCTGATGGTAAAGATTTTTCAACTGAAATATTTGTATATTTTTGCAAAATTTGTAAATATAATATTGCTTTCTCACTATCAGATAAATATTTTTGTAGCAGAATGGCTTTCATTTGTTCATCAAGATCAGACATGTAGTCCAATTCTTGATAGCGTTCTTCTGGAACTAACACAAATTTTTTACTGTGTTCCATGAATGAGACTACTAATGACCGATATAGCAGCAGGTAATAATAGTGAGAGAAATCCGTCACCACGTTGAACTAATAACTGTCTTTTTCTATAAAGCGGAGTTTTTCTGTCAGAAAGTTTTCGCAAACTTTGTCTGTAAGAAGATAAGCGATTTTTTTTATTCTTTGTCAGTGGTATGTTACCCTGTAACACATTAATGGCGCACTCACACAATGTTTTAATAACTTTGTTTGAACACTTTTTCAAAATAGGCTTTGGATTTTTACTTTTAGAAATTAATTTCAAGAGCTCTAATGTTTGCTCTGTACATACTGACATCTTGAAACATTATGAAAAAAATCAGCACAGGTTTTCTATTTATAGATCTGTGAAAAAGATAAAAAATTAGCGGGGTTGATAAATCCAGTGTTTATCCCCGGGAAACATTCCCGCACGCATTCGCATAGAATCGTCAGTATCAGTTTTCAAATCAACAAGTAAATAGCTGAAAGGTTTTGATGTAGCATCCTCGTAACTTTCCTGGAAAAATTTGGTTTTTGACGGATACAGCTGTCTTCCCACTTGGGACCGGTCTCTAGGGTTTTTAAATAATACGAGATAATGTGAATTTAAAGAAATTTCTCTCATTTCTTTCCCTTTATGAAAAATATTTTGCACAAGGAAAACGACGCTTACGTTTCGGTGATGAGAACCCTTTGTGAATAATTTTGTCAGTTTGGAATCATTTCCCAATTCACTCATCAAATCGTCGATGACAATCAAAGCGTTGGAATACTGATTTAAATTAGGAGCTATGCCTTCATAAAATTCTATGCCTGGCATTTCTTCGTAAAGTTTTTGATATGCTCCGTAACACCATAGTAAAGTTTTTGGAAAAGGGTGAATCATTCTATGTTTGATTAATTTCTTTACAAAATGTGTTTTTCCACTACCTGTAGGTCCAGCCACTATCATAGTAAAAGGATGTTTCATCTTTAAAATCTCCATAGTGAATGACAGAATTATCGTCATGGGGGCTTTATTATTCATACAGTGGTGGAAACGTTATTGATGCCAACTATGAAATATTTATTTAACATTGAAATTTATTATTTTACCTATGTTTTTTATTTCAAACTAATTATTATTTTTTATTATTAATAGAATTATTTTTAATTACTTAATAATTTTGCAAATTTGTAAAAGCAGAAAAAAAAAGAATTTTAAAAATATTTGCAAGATATTTTTTCAAAAATATATTTAAGGCTTGGATATATTAAAATAAATACATGACACTTTTTTACTTCAATAATTTTTATTTTACTTTTTGAAAATCATTTTTATAGCATACTTTTTTTTGACAAATTGAAACATTTGAAAATCATTGCTTTTATTTACAGATAATTTTTGCACAATAGAATGCATAGAAATTCCTTGACAACGTTTGAATATAAAGTAAATACAATATGCTCCACATACATTAGAAGTAATACTTTGGAATGTAACAGAATTCCATGAAACATTTAAGTATTGAGATACATAATCTGTAAAATTTTTTCCATAAAAATAAGGGGTTTGTCCATATGAATCAAAAAATTCCAAGTTCTTATCTTCATCCACAAACAGAGCTATCCAATGAGATCCTGGTTGAGATGAGTCATCTTGATTTACGATAGCAGCTGATCCTTCAGAGAGGTATGGAATGAAATCCGATGGAAATACTCCTCGAAATATCGGTGCTGTAGTCTTATCACGGGATAGGGCATTAAATATTTGATGATTATTCATTTTTTTTTAATTCCCAAAGTCAAAAGATATATTTCTGGATTTATTAATCTCAATCAAATTTTCAAATTCAGCAAATACAATAATACTTATTGTTTGTTGTAATGCCTTAATAAATTTTACCTCCAAACGTAAATTACTATGTCTGATAAGATTTAGATGTTCCCCGTCACACAAATCGGGAGATAAATCAAATGTATATAAAGTGTTACCCATCTTATATTCATCTCTTGATATAAATAAACCTCGGTCTTGTCCTAGTTTTTCTGTACCTAAGAAGAGACTTTGATAGGCTCGTATAAAGTTATTTTTATCAAAATCTGGTTGTAGAGGATTATGAGGCATAGGCTGGCTATCTACATATATTCCAATGAAATTCAGATTAAAATGTTGAAAATTGTACGGGGATTTCTTCAAAGACCCATGAAAGGCTTCATTATCAACACATCCTATGATAATTCTTTTAGGCATCTGTCCTGTAAATACATTATCTTGAACAAAAGACATGTTTCCTTTTGGAACAGAGTATACTTTATTTAATACTCGATTGATGGGGTATTTTGCCATTTTTGATTGTAAAGCTTTAGCATGTCCTAATATGACCCCAGGACTTACACGAACTTTTCGTATAAATAGAGAAATATGTTCCAAAACTACTTTAAATCCTTCACTGCCTATCAAATAAAATTCTGGGTTGCTTCGAATAAGTTTTATTTTTAGGTCCACTAAATTCAATAAAAGTCTTTCTTGATGAAATATATCACTGTGAATACCGCCAATCATATCCACAGTAGCACTGTCTTTAAAAAAAGCTGCTCTTTTGTTGAATCCATCATCCGAGTCCTTGTAAAACAATTCAGCAGTAAGCTGGGACGTTTTACTATCATATCCGTGATTTAATAATGTTTCAATATAGGCTCGATAAGGGTATGTGTTATTAGAATCAGATACAATGCGATCATTTAATGTAACATCTACTTGTGAAAACAGAGAATGCAATAACAAGTTCACAGGTCCTATGTTATCCTTATTTCCAATGGGTAAGTTTTTTTTTTTTCATTATTTTTGCTTTAACATAAAGTTGAGTTTGGCTGAGATCTAAATATTCTTCACCTGAGCCACTAACGTAAAATTCGACGGGGCCACCATCAAAAACATTAGACAATGGATGAAATTCCACCCATTGTCCACTTTGAATAACAGTTTGAGTACTGGGTAAATGAAAAAGTTCAAGCTCTGATTTCACACATTCTGGTGAGTCTTTTAAAAGAAATGCCATTACGAGTCGAAAATATCACGTCCTGTCACTTTCCGTACTTTGGATGAAATGATTCGCTTCTGCTTCTTACGTTTTCTTTTATACTTTCCTCTGCCCACCATGGACTGTACTTTATCGAGAGCTTTTTGGGCTAAGTTCCTCCCACTCTCTTTAGCTCTTGCTTTTACTGCTTCTTTAAAATCTTGACCAGATAAAACATCAGACGCAACACGAGATCCAGTGAGAAGAGCTTCCTTACCAATCGTTTTGCCACTTTTTAATAGAAAAGGAAAAGCAGCTCTAAATAACCGACGAAATATTCCCCCGAGACCATATCCCTTTTGGAAAGAAATGCCTCGATAATGTGATAAACCAGAACCTATCTGTCCAGCATAATGCTCTTCGAATTTTTTTGAATGAAGACATGATGTTTGTAAAAAGTCAAAGGAGTGCAACTTGAAATCCCGTTCAATAAATCGAACCTTTCGAAAGCTTGTATTACAGGCGAAATGAAACATTTAGACAGAAACTAGAATTATTTTCCAAATCAACAGCAAGAAAGCATTGTGATTGGTTCAGACATTGTATTCATCCGCGCAGCGTAAGCATATTGCAGTTAACAGGTTTTTTCCTTGATTGAACATGGTTCATCACACTGAAACATGTTTATTCTCATCTTATGACGTCACAACACCAGATAACAAAACTACTCCCGCCGTTTCCATGAACACCCCTCCTGAAATAATTTTTAAAAGCAGTAGAAACCCCACAACTAAACTCAACTCTAAAAAATAACCTCGTGGTCTAACACGAGAAAACCAAAAATCACGTGATCTAATAAGTCACGTGACCCACTGCCACGCCCCTCCTGAAATAATTTTTTAAAAGCAGTAGGAACCCAACAACTAAACTCAACTCTAAAAAATAACCTCGTGCTCTTACACGAGAAAACCGAAAGTCACGTGATCTTACAGATCACGTGACCCCCCTGCCACGCCCCCAAAAGGGGGCGTTGCCTTTTTGCCTACTATAAACCTAGGTATACTACTACACGTCTTCTTAATACGATCTGACGTCATGGATATTTTAAACCAATCAGAATCATAATAAAAAGCCGTACTCCGGATCTCAACTGTAAAGAAAGAAACAACTATTATAAGGTTAATAAATAGAAATGCCTTTCTTTTAATCGCACTAATTAGATTAGATCGAAGTTTCGTGCAAAATTAAAAATGGTTGTGGTTACTTGGAATGGAATGAAACTTATATCTGAATAGGTCTCAAAACATAGGCTATGTGTTAGTTTGAAACTTTAATTACATTAATTTAAACTAATTAATACCAATGCATTTAGTTTAAATGATATAGCCTAAATTCTGGAAGTGTGCTCGTTTCAAGAAAGAGAAGCTGAATGGTTCTTGGCCCTTTTTCTTTTATAGTATCATCGAATAACAGCTTGGAGTAGACAAAAAATGTTTCGTTTTTTTTTTTTTTTTTTTTTTTTTTTTTACTTATAGATAAGTAAGATCTCATTCTATGATGGATTCTTGCATTTTGACCAAAGCTAAGTAAATAGAAAGTACAATAAGCCCTCATTAATCCCCACCCTGTTAAGCCGGATTTTGCTTAATCTTAACCATTTAGATGTGCATGCATACTGTATAAATAAAGGGTTGGTTTAAGTTTTTTTTCCAATCGCAGATTGTAGACAGTTACAACTGCAACAGAGTCCATTAGTCTATTGTTGCGTGATACCCAAGGAACCGGCCAGAAACAGCGACCTCTTAGCCGCCGAGACGTTGCCCCGAGTGCACCATAGGGGGTGGGTCCCCATCGCATCCTCAAACATGCCATAGGCACCCGTTTATAGGGTAGGCAACCATTTGCACCTCATTCACACACACAAGGAAAGGATAAAGACAGGATAGAGGGAGAGGAAGTACATCCATGCCTGAACCGGGATTCGAATCCCGGGCCTTCCTACCCGTAGTCAGGCACGCTAACCACTAGACAAGTTGGCTGGCAAGTTGGTTAGAGTGATAATGTCTTTATGAGGTTCCTCCTTCAATTAATTGTTTAAGAAATAACCATTAAAGTAAGACAAGAGAAGATCAGTAATTTCTTCCCACCAGTGTGCGTCTCAAGTGTGGTTAGTGAAGATGAACTTGGATCATCACATTTATAGGCTTTCATCTCATGTTTACTATATGTAAAACAGTGTAGGTGTATACTATACTTAACTTTCTCTTATGCAATTCTATATTTCATTCTCTTTAAGTACAATTTTTACTTTGTGCAGTAGTTTATGTGTGTGCATCATGGGTCAATTTATACGTTATTTTGCTTAATCCTTTCATTAATTCGGACGGCTTGGATCCGCTATTAGTTTAGTTTAACTCTATTTCTTTTCCCAAATGTGATTTATCCTGATACACGCTTACCACTGGAAATTATGGCCATCGGAAGGTATTTGGTCTTAATAAGTATTAAATACAAAGATGTGCAAGTTTAATAATCATACATGCATGCAGTTAACAATATATGGACAAATTTTCCAAAATCTAAACACTGTGAAGATGTAAATTTCTTCATTATAGCTGATATGATTTTTAGATCACTCTACAATTAATATTTGAATAGAGGATTAAAAAGACCAGATTCCATTGCTTAAGATTAATTTACTCTCAAATACTACGAACATTCATATCTCTGAAGTAGGAATCGAACTCATGAATAGTTCAATTGTAATTTAAAGGGCTAACTTGGCAACTGATACAGCAAAGTGAATATTTTTGTATTGAATGTCTACAAGTGTATACTTCATTGGAATGGAAATAAATACTAATTTTACAAAGTTCTTAAGCAATGGAATCTGGTCTTCTTAATCCTCTATTCAAATATTAATTGTAGAGTGATCTAAAGATCATATCAGCTATAATGAAGAAATTTACATCTTACAAAAAAAGATTACCATAATGTAAATAAATACATCTACATACTGCAAATAGTAAAAAATAATAGCATGAATGGGTGCATGAAGTTTTATTTTATTGGATAACTATTAATGCAATAAAATTTATGAAAATAAAATAAATTAAAATTTAATACTAGAATATAGAAAATAAAATTAAAAAGTTAATATAATGTAATTTATATACTTTATTACATAAATTTATCATTGAATATAGTTTGACTGTTTTGAAAGTAATAAATAATGTAAGGAAATGATTTGTACTGGCATCCGCACCTCTTTCAATTTATACATTTTTTATAATTTTTAGAAGAAAAAACACGGCCCTACGTTGAATAAAACTATTTTTCAGATATATTATTCGTTTATTTAACGTTTCATTTATCGTGTGAAACAAAGTTACTTTAAAAATTATAAGTGAGATGATATGAATACCTTAACAAATGCGAGGTGTTTCTGCGCATCTTTCATGGTTAAGATTATTTGCCGCTAAAAGCATCACTATTATCAACCATTTAATTGGAATTTACCGCAATTTAATAATATGATTCCATAGATTAAATTCTGTAATAGTTAAAATAGTTAATTTCTCCCAATTTCAATATTTGTTTCGTTCAAACTTTTCATGAGATTTCACTTTTCATGAGAAAACACACAGCTATTTAACTTTTATGCTGCTCTCAACACTTTATAATTGAAATTTTCTTTCATCAAATATAATTCTATCATAGCAATAAATTAAAGTTTTTTAAAAAATTTAAACAAAATCGAATGATTTTTTTTTTAGTTTGAAAGATGGATAGTTTAATATAGTACAAAAAACTAAATATTAATTTTTTTTTTTTTTTTTTTTTTTTTTTTTTTTTTGTTAAAATCAAAGCTTTAAAAGTGGAATACTTTTGTTTTTAACGAATGCTGGCTTTCATTCCGAAAAAATCACTATCCTCCTTTTATAGATTAGGTTGAGATAACGCATTAAGCAAAAAACTTAAGAGTCAACAAAAGAAAATTAATACGAAAAAATGGAGTTTTATGATGGTCCTCACATATTATATACTTTGTAATCTGTAATAATCCATTTATAAATATTCACACATTAAGGAACATTATTTTATTTTCCATTTTCATTTAGATCTATTTTATTTTCTATTTATATGTTTCATTTTTCTGTTTTTGCTATTACAATTTTCCCACTTAGTTTCAATGTATGCATTCATTAGGAAATTCTTTCTGTCCTAAAACACACACACAAGTGGAATATAGATTTACTTATGTATATTCCTGAAATATGTGGGAAAATCATATTTTAATGTAGTTTCTACCATTTTAAATTCTCTGAATTCAAGACTGGGATCTATATACAGTGTATAAAAATAGTTTCCGTACGGTCATTAAATTTAAGAATATATTATTTGCAATATCTAAGGTAAATTGAAAATTGCAGTGCAAAAAAAGTTTCTGTACGCGTTACGCAAATTCTTTCTGACGTGTTTAAGACAGGCCCGCAGTAAATATTTGACTTAATAAAGTGAATCACTGATAAGAAAACAACATATCGACAGTTGTTGAGTAAAAGTTTGCTATTGATCGTCTCAAAATGGAAGTTCCCAAAACTACTCGGGAATGAGTGATTAAATTGCGAAAATGTGGATTATCCATGAAAAGGATAAGTGAAGTGACTAAATAATCCAAGTCTACAGTGCAATATATAATTGACCCATATCGTAAACTTCATTCACTTGAGGATAGAACGCGATCCGGGAGCCGCCAAAATTAAATCGCGTTCTTAAAAGAAACATCATACGCCAAGTTCAAGAAAATCCACGAATTAGTGCACCGCAGTTGGCAGCTGATTTAATGGTAATAATAATATTAATAATAATTAAAAAAAAAAAAAAACGGTTATCATGTACGTGTGACCCGGAAGAAGCCCTACGTAAGTTTATGCAACAGGAAAAAGCGCCTAAAGGTTTGCAAAGAAGATTGTAAGCAAACCATTATGATTTTGGGAATCCATTCTTTTTAGCGATGAATCAAAATTTAACATTCATGGGTCAGATGGCCGAGTTATGGTGTGGAGAAAACCAAACGAACAAGTGCTAACTAAGAATTTATGCGGAACTGTGAAAGACAGTGATGGCAGTGTTATGGTGTGGGGGTGTATGAGTGCTTCTGGAGTAGGAAATTTGCAATTAATCGAGATTATTAAATGTATTTTTGTTAAATGTTTTTTGCATTTTTGTAAACTTTTTTTGTGTGTTAGGGTATCGTACGGAGACTTTTTGTTCCATGTTTACGGCATTTTTTGAGTTTTTAAGATTTATTATTTAATTTAGTCAGTATTATCATTCTTTTAATATGAATAAATATTAATAATATTAGTTTTAACTCATTTTTAAGTTTTCATTTTTATCATTATGAATTTTGTGTGACAAATTAAACTTTGATTTGGATTCGTATCTGCGTACGGAGACTTTTTTTACCCACTGTACATTGTGTTTTTCTTTCTATGCCCGCTTCCCCCCCCCCCCTCAAGTAAAGATTCTAAGCAGAACAAAAATTGATGAAAGACATGAAAGACTTATACTAACAAAGAGAAATCGACAAAATATGAAAGAGCTCTAAAAAGAATATAAGAAGTGGTACTGACGAAATAACATTTAGGAATGTTAATGAATGAAAATAAAAACGAATTTATTTAAAAAAACAGAGACAGAGATGGAATGATCACTCAATATTTATATTCATTTTCAGTAAAAATTCTAAATGTCATTGGGTGCTCACAATGAAAGATTAAAATTTGTTAATTCTAGATGTTAAGTATGTCTGGAAAAACTGATAATTTAAAGCCCATTTTAAAGTGAATCTTAAAACAATAATCAAACCAAGTTATTAATTTGCATCTTTAAAATATTGTTACAAAGTGAAATAATTGATGAAATCTGTCTCAGAATTTTTAACCGTCATAAAGATGATCCGACAATACTTTTAGAGAAACTCCAACTTGCCTTGTTTGCTATCGTTCGAAGAATGCGATTTGAAAGCAGACTGCAAATTCGTGGACAATTCGGATTAGCGATGCCGTCCCAATACGATATGACGTATATGAAACGTTTATCTGACGCCATGGATATTTTAAATCAATGAGAATCGTTATGTTGTCATAATCTCAACTGGAACGAAAGAAACAACCACTTCATGGTTAAAAAAATTTCTGTTAATTCCAAAGTAGAAAAATGTATTTAGCAATTTATGCATCAACTTCCTCGAAACGAAAACAAGAACTTGTCGCCGTATTCCGCATAGTTCACAAGAAGCTTAAATAAACACATGTTTGCACCATTTAGGGAAATTTTAGAGTTCTCAATATTATATTGGAATTTAAAAAAGCAATTTCTTCCATTATTCCTTCAGCGTTGGCAAATATCCACAACATCATATCTCCGATTAGAAATCTAACACTCATTGTCATCAGAAACATTCATTGATTAATATGAAGTTAAAAAATGAAAACGAAATGCGAAGATTTAAACAAAATAGCCATAGAAGTTTACGCTCTGTAAGTTTTCAAGCAAAAGAAAAGTTTGAATTCACCAGCTTTCTTTTCGAAGACATTCAATTAAAAAGAAATTGAAGTATGGTGATAACATATCCTAGATTTAAGAAATAATAAAAAGAATAATAATTTTTGAAAACAGAGTTAGCAACTCTTTATATAAAAGAAATCCATTTAGAGCTTTAAATCTTCATCTTCAGCAATGCATTTTTTTTTTTTTTTCTTATCAGATAATAACATAAGTATATTTTAGTATATTAGAAAGATTGAATCAACTTTTTAAGCAGCACCGTAGGTAATTAAGATTAAAAAAACACCACAATTCTAGTTGGAAAACATGAATTTATTTGAACTTAAACAATACGCTTGCCGAATCCACAAAAATAAATGTTCAAATGTGCGGAATTTTTTTTTTCAGATTTACTTTAATCAAAACACGGGTAAATGAATTAAATACTATACTATGTTAGTACTCTGTATTATTTCTAAAAACCAATATTATTTTTCGTTATGTATATGTTCATTTGTTTAGAAATGAAACATTTAATAATTAAAAAACTAAATTATAGCAGCTAAATCTTATTAATTATAATGGTTTTAAGTCATGCATTTATGAGGCAATAAGTTTGGTCAAATATTTGTTTATACTAACAAATGCCTTAGTACCATAATCAGATAAAAGATTGAGGCGAAATCTTGTTCGGAAAAACTTTAAGAAATCTTATCTGTAAAATTCTCTAAAATCCAGCGCCAATTCTAATTGTGGAAGATGTGATGGTAAATCTGAGATTTTCAGATATGAATTTAATCCAAACCTTTAAGTAACGATAAATGGATATGATATTTCAACACGATTTCTACACATATTTCTCGATTGGAGACAGCGCTTCAAAAGTCGTACATTTTATAATTTGATATTTAAAATATTGTCAACCAAAAGTCTAAGCAATTTAGCACAAATCAATTTTACTTATGAATCTTGAAAAGCCATTTTAATTAAATTTTTAAATGTCAATTGATGTTTTGTTTTTCCAAAAGTTCCCAAAACCAAATCTAGAAGACAGTAATTTGTATTTTTACAGAATCCATATGAAATATATCTTTTCTAAATATCAGAAATTTTTGCGATTTAGTTAATTGAACTATAAAATTTTTTTTAAACTAATAATTAAATTTAATACAAAATACTTCAATAAGGTTATATTGACAGAGAAAATTCAGAAATGCTTATTGTTAACATTCTCATTACTAATTAAAATTTATAACGCAAGACATTTGCAAGCAATATTTAATATTTCGAATTTAATTCTCAGTAAATGGAAAGCAGACTGATGAATATCACAGATTATATTTTCTGTTCTTCAATTATTTAACTCCAATAGTTCTTGTGAATTGCTATTTACAGCATGCAGAAACAAAACATTTTTAGATTACATTTCATTGTGAAAGAAAATTGATTTTTATAAATTAAATTACCAACAATATAATTTAAGAAAAAAAATTATTTTAATACTGAGTTTAAATTTGAAAACATTCAGTATGCAGATTTAGTAAATTATTTAAGTTTAAATAATTAAATGTAATATACTCCAGTAGATGGCAGCACTATCGAATAATAGAAGAATTTAAAGATTTGACACACACACAATATGTTATAGAACATAAGTTTTGAATTCAGGACTTGAACATGAACTCACATTAACTTCAAAAATATTTACTCAAAATAAACAATTCAAATAAGCTATGAAAATAAATTAATTTTTTCACAGAAATATTCTTCATAACCACTGTATTTTATAATAGATGTTTCAATAGTTCTCTTGTAGTGTACATGAAACATTGAAGATTTTGTGCTTTGTTTAATAATCAAAAAGCAATTTTACTTTTTGATTAACTTTTTTGTTGTGTTAATAAAGTCAACATAGTACAAGAATAAATATGGGTTCTAAGAATTTTTTAAGTTATTGTTAATAATTTTATGATTTCCAAAAGGCCTTTTAAAGAAAACATAAAAAATAGAAAAAAAAGTAAATTTTAATGGTTAAGGAAGAACATGTTAAGTCAATATTTTACAATGAAGAATGCCTTATAAACAAACTAATATAAGGAAATTCAAGTTTTATAGGATCTTTTTTAAGAATATCCCTGGATCCACAGCCTACATTATAGGAAATTTCTCATATTTATCATTCTTAAATAAGCTGATGAGAAACAATAAAATTTAACAGAACTATAGCTAATAAAATTAATCATAAAGAATTTTTAAAATTTTTTGCAAGAAATAAATTTATTAGTTTAGCTGCATTAGTAAATATATATAAATAAGACAATTCAAACATATGCAAACATAGCTTAATTACATTTTACATAATATATGGTATTTTAATTCCTGTAATTTGTAATTTATAAGCAACAAAGGAAATTATTAACATGTTTATAATTAGATATTATAAGCTACCAAAGTGTTACAGAGAACAGCTGTCACTAAATACAATTTTTACAATAAGACTTTTTTGTGCTATGTTTTTATTATATTGATTGCCTGCAAAATAAGATATTTTAACATTACTTTCCTCTGATTTTAAAAACTCCATTAAATAAATTTTTGTAAATATTTTAACAGTGACTACTTTTGAGTAACCTAACACAAATATTTGTTTATAGAAAATATTTGTTTGGTGGTGAATATGTTTTGATTTTGTGAAATTAATAACAAAACACATTTGTTATAAAAATTATATTTAAAAAAATTGACATACAAATAAAAAAAAAAACCATTTAATCTTACTAAATATAAGATCATAGATAGTAAAATTGATTAATTTCTAAATAAAATGATATAGAGAATAATTTTAGAACTACAAATAAAGTTCATAATTTTTCTAAGGAGAATATCATAGCAAACATAATTGTTTACATCTGTATGATTTAATTAAAAGAATACTTTTATTTTAAATTAGACTAATTTCTTGACTAAAAAACAAGTAAAATAATTAATCACACATTATGGAAATTCTTAAAAATGTAAAATCAGGGACAAATTTTAAATCTTATAAATTTCTGTATTCAAGTAAATACATTACTTTTTATTGTTTGTTTGTTGCCCAATGGTAATTTTTTTACACATGAGAGCTTATTAGACTGAGATCTACAGTTAAAAGTGGATTTAAGACCAATACAAACACCTATGACCAAAGATGGGACTCATACCAATGAGCTGTTGAAGCAAAAGCAAGAGTGGACACCATTTGGCTACAAGATCAGCAACATCAGTTTTTAGAATTGCGAAATATTATAATATTATTACATGCTATTATTTTCATTTGAAAATTTTACATACTATTAGAAATATTAAAAACAAGTTTCATTTTTAATGTAAAAATATATAGAATTCATTTAAAAGTTAGTGGTCTTCCACTAGAAAAAATGAATAAAAGCACGAAGGTTGAACAATTTTATTTACATTTGATATATATGTACAATTTTTCTTCAGTTTCCTACATCAAATCGAATTCATCCAACTGTAAAATAAAAAAAATTTTGTTAACATATGAAAATTAAATATATTATTAAATATACTATTTTTGTTAAATATATGAAAATTAAATACAAAATCATACATATTATTTTGCTCTTATCTAACTATGGTATTCTTTATACAAAACTTAAATATAGCAGATCAACAGTAAAAGCATTAAAGATTTTAGAAAAGTAAATTTTATGTTTTTGATTGTTTGTTGTTATATGTATTTAAAATGTATGATTTTTGATCAAATAGAAAAATGTGAAAATCTTTTGTCTATAGGAATGCATAACCAAGTCCGATAATATTGTATTTATAAAAGCAAAATCATAAGAATATATCCCAACAGTATATAAAGTAAAAAAATTTTGGATAGTAAATTTATAATATATATATTTAATATAAAGAATATTTAAAAGTGATATAAATGTTTACAGTAATATGAATGCTGAAAATATGTTAATAAAGATGCATTTTATTGCTTTCAAGATTGGAAAATTAAAATACATGTCCCAAGAAATAATACTTTTTATTGATATTACTATACATGCATTCCAGAAAAATAATATCATTTCTTTTATTCATTCACAAAATATTACTATTAAATATTTTCAACATATGGAGATGAATTAATAATAAAGAATATAAACAATTTTATAAAACAGTTTGTTATGGTTTCAAATCATCTAAAAATAGTAACTATCTGCCTGATCAGCAAATTAGGAAATTATTAGAACATTTAATTAAATTAGGATTAAATAATCTAATCTAATTCCAAAGATTTCTTACTTTTTTTCACCTTGTGATACAGATGAATTAATATTAAATGCAATCAATAAAATAAAATTCGTAATTAAATGAGAAAATAAGAATCACAGATGACTTAAATAGGCAAAGTAAAAAAGAAAACTCTCAAATTTTTAAATAATACTGTTTTAGACACATATCAGAATGAATATTTAAATTCGTCAAATATTCAAGTGATTCTAGTTTCAAAAGTATAATATACAAATATAATTACTTCTTCATTATATTTAGCAATATGCTTTTTAATAGCTGATCTATCCACCCATGTGATAAAGTCTTCCATGTTTCTTGTGACTAAAAAAGCGGGGTCCATCACAACATTTGGACCAATACGAACATCTGTTCCAATAAGTTAAGGAAAAACTTCAATAATAAAAAATGAGTTTGTAATTATTTGCAAAGCATTTTATGGATTTTATAGAAATGTTAATATAACAACATATGCTTTAATTATCCATATCTTATAACGTTGAATACTTTCCTTGCAATTTATTAGATATATTAATAATAATATATATTAGAAAAAAAAACGCCATTATTTATACAAAGTTCAAATTCCTAAAACAGAATATTTTCCTATTATTCTAGAGGATTCGAGAAAAAAATTTGTGATCATATTTTCATTTGTACATTAACAGTGTAATATATAAATATTTTAATCCATGTATTGAACACATGATAAATATCAATAAATATAATTTAACTTATTTTCAAGATAAAATGATTAACTTTTAAGTATATAAATAAAAATTTTACAAACAGAAATGAATTTTAAAATAACTACTAATTTTTCTCAACATTGTAGATTACCACTATTAATACAAGTATACTCACAATAATTTCTAAAATATGACAAGAGCTAATACTTCTCTAAAATCTCTTAATTCTTTCTGAATTTAAATAATCATAAAAAATATATAAAATAACACTTAATAGAATATTTAGTTTACAATTTTTAAATGACTACCCACACTGTGAAATGTGCAAAAGTTAGGATAAAATACTTAAGCCTATTTTTAAATGCATATTTTTTTATACTTAATAATATCTTGTTAGTTGACTTTTATAGCCAACCATAAAAATCTGAATTATTTTAGCCAACATTAATTACTTTTTATATAAAAAAAATCATAAAATTATTAATAAATTAAAGTGTTTCTAAATTTAATTCAAAAATTATAGTCAATATATTTTATAGTTAACAGAAGCAGAGAATACTATTAATATCAAAAATATATTGAAACTTCTGAATTTCCTGGTTTGTGATTTATAATAATTCATGATAGAATGCTATAAAACCTCTGCTGCAATTTCAATTCAGTTTTAATATTAACTTTCATTTAATTATGTATGAAATTTAATTAAATAGAACAATTAATTGCTTTGTATTAAGTTTTTACATGTGTATCTAAAAATCAAAAGTCTGTGAAAGAAACTAAAAATTTAATTATTTTAAAATAGTTTTACAATTTTTTTTCTTAAAAGAAATGTAGATAAATAAATAAATAAAGGCTAATAAAGATATGATGATAAAACATTAAAATGACAGTTAGAACTTTTCATTATTTTCAGAACTTCCCATTATTTTCAGTAAATAAATAATTTTGTTGAGGAAAATTATGACAAATCTTATTCAAACAAAGAAAACATCCTATTGTACTTTATAATTTTTTTTCACTTTATTTTAATACAGCTTCCACAAAATTTAAAATTTATAAATTATTTTCAAATAAGAAATTAATATTCATAAAGCAGTAATAGTAATTAAAAGCCAATTCAGCATAGAAAAAGACTTACCAAATACAATTCCTGATGTTACATGATATTTAAATTATATAAAAATATAGTAACTATAACTATATATATAGTTTTTTTTAATTGGGAATAATTTTTATAGACCGATTCTCATTTCTAGAGTGCAAATTCTGTCACAATCTTTTTTTTTTATTGCATTGGGTAATTTGTCACATATTAAACAAATAAAAATTATAAAATATTGAAGGAAGCAAAGTAATTCCAATTTAAATTTCTTTGTTTAAAATCTATTTTTCAACATTATCAATAAAAATCTTATAGGAAATTATTGAATTTCACACTGCTCAATAAATGAAAAAATAAAGGAATTAACTTCTCATTTCATTCTAGAAAAATTACATCTAAATTTTATTATTTATCCATTTTTAAAGGAATGTAAATTGGAATTCATTTAAAAATTATTCATGACTTAAGCTTCATATTTTTCTCATGAAATTTTAAGATAAATATTTTTTTAGCATAATTATTCTCTCGCTTCTTCCAGTTTAAATATGAAAAGATATTGATAGTAATAAACGCCTTTAAACAAAGTAGTTTTAAATGGGGCAGTTCTACATAATACAATATTAAATAAATATCAATTTTTGAAAAATGTAAAAGAGTAAAATGTGTATAAAAAAACGCAATAAGTGTGACAGATATAAAAAGGAAAAAAGTATTCCTTTTTATAAATCCCAGTTATTGCGGGCATTGATGAATTTTATATAAAATTGTCTGAGAAAAAGTAGATGATTATTTAACAAAAAAATATAAGGTTATTTTCTATTATCATACAAGAAATATAAAGGATACGTCCTTGTTCTATAAATTTTGTGGCGATTTTTAAAGAAGGTGCCATTTTGCTTCTCACCATCAGCACAGGCAGCCGTCTTCTACAAAAAGTTTTTTTTTTATTTTAATAACATCAAGACACAAGTTTAAAATTTTATATATGGCTGAAAACTTTTCATTATCAAATTCTAAAGCCAAGATTTATCTGTGTATAAATTTTTACCTGCAAAAAGATGATGCCGTAACTTTATCACACAATTCTAATCGTTCATTTTTTCCAATTAGACCCATAGAATACCTGTAAAATATAAAAATCGTATGTCATTATTTTCGGAATGAAATTTTGAATGGCTTTCTAAAATTAACAAAATTGTCTCAAGATGGCAGCACTTGATAGTGTTGAAATATTTATGGAAGTTCGATTACTTCAACATTAAATTCAGTAATTTAACATCGAAGTAAATTAAAAAGAAAATTTTGCAATTATTGAGTAAATTCTTCATTTGTAAATAAAACTTTTTATAGTAATTCGAAATTTTTTAGTGAAGTTAAAGTTTTATAAGTTACATTTGTATGTTATGAAACACAGAGAATACGATATAGTATGTTTCCTAAAAAAGTA